>CM053785.1:635658509-636176009 GCA_028749045.1 Cupressus sempervirens
TTCCCTCAAATCCACAAGCTAGATCATCAAAGGTACTCATCCTTGAATCACTTCCAATCTTCAAACCCTATCACTCCATCCATTATCCCCCAATATACCCCATGCTCTTTTTCTCATACCATGGCTATAGAAGCATATTGGATGCCAAAATAAAAAAACATAAATCCACAAAAATCCAAGTATCAACATGTCCCTTCTAAAATACATGTTTCTAAAGAGAAGCATTTGATCCAAATCAAAGAAAAAGTGAAAAGGCCACAAAGGCCCAAGCTGCAAATGTCAAAAATCATTGGGATACCCAGGATGCTCATAAAATAAATACATCTCAAAGAAAAATCTCAATTGGCATCCATTCATGGTACTCAAAAAGACCCCTTTGTTCATACTCTATCCAAATCTCCATATATACATCCTTCATCCCCCTAATCCATTCTTAGTCCATATGCTTCTTGTCCTAAATTTCCCATCCTCAATCTTCCAACTTTACTTGTAGTCCTTATATTTTTCTTTCTCCATTTTCTCCTTCTCCTCGTTCAACATCATTTTTCCTGCTACTTCATCACCTCTTAGGGTGTGTGCCAATGATGATCTTTCCATTTTTCTCATCCATTTCCCACAAACCTTATGTCTTCCCATCCATTACCTACCAACTCCCACTCATCATTCCGCTTATATATTCCAATCCTTTTCAACTCCCTCCCTTCCTACCAACATCTATGAGTAAAAATGCATTGCAAAAATTTGTATTTATTTTTTAAAAAAGTGTCCACTGGTGAAAACTTGGCAATTCAAGTGTCTTGGACAAGTACCATGATGAAAACTTGGCAAACAAGTGTCATTTGTGATCCCTCCATCCAAATGCTCTGCACGCTTGGGGGCATGTTCCATCACCCACCATACCCACCACATCTTATCCATTTCACCTGCCATCCTCCTTCAGATCTTGATACAAATAAAGTCCATCACCAAATACACACTTTTGGTCATCCTTTTTAACATCCATTTCCCATCATAGTTTGTATCCACCTATCCTTTATCTACCCATTCTTTCATCCATGTCATCCCTTCATGAGCCTCATCCACCCATCATGAGTTACCCTCTACCTCATTCACCTTTCACATCCTAGCTTCCATCTATCTCCCTCATCCTCTTGTTGACAAATCTTCCATCCTATCCCACCCCTTATAAAACCTCCTCTTGAAAATAATACAGGGGGCATTATATCCCTTGGAAACCGTGTTATGTCCATCTTTCCATCCCACCCATTCTAGCCCTATTTTCATCTTGTCATCCCCAAACTAGTCATGCCTTTTTCTCCTATCCTTGCACTCCTCACCATCTCTCCATCTTTCCATCACTTGGTACATCCCTTGTCATTGGTATCTAACACTAGGCTATCCCCATACACCCCTATGTCATCCATTCATATCCTCATGATCCTAGGAATTTACCATCAATTGCACCATTCTATTGCACATCCAATCACATTATTAATCTTCTACCGAACCTTGTTGCAAACCTTGGTCACACCCCAATCATCATTGAGATCCATCCTTCCCACTCCTTGTCTTTAGGTATATCATTCCCTTATCCACATCACCCTATCCACCCACAATCCCCTCTATCTACTCATCCTAATCTTTTCATCTGCTATCTTCTCATCTTACACCATCATCCACTATCTCCTCATCCTAAGCTTTTTACCCACTATCTCCTTATCCCCAACTTTTTGTCTACTATCTTGAGCTTTCATCTACTATCACCTCATCTTGAGCTTTTTGTTCACTATCTTCCCATCCCAAGCTTTTCATCCCCTCTATCTCCTTATCTCGAGCTTTTCCTCTATCTCCTCATCGCAATCTTTTTATCCACTATCTTCTCATCTTCATCTTTCCTGCTATTATCCTATCATAATGAGCTTTTTGTATAGCAATCCCTTGTAAATACTTTGATCTATCAGCTATATATTCCTCATGTGTCAATCCTTCACTTGGTACCATTATATATATCTCATCTCTTTATGTCGGTTCATGTTTGATCATAAATTAAAATTCTCTTGGTTAGGTGCTTTAGCAAATCCTCTTATGAGATCTCTTGTCATCAAAATATTGTCCTAAAAAATTTTGATTGCCTGACTCATCCCAATCCTTGATATTACCAATAAATCCTTATAGGATGCATCCTTCCTCTCATCTGATCTTGGTTCATCAGTATCCAGTCCTTCTAATCTCTTTCGCAAAAGGTTAAATTTTTTATGGATTTACATTTTCTTTCGATTTATTTTCTTTTCGAGGTTTCAAGTTTGGTTCTTAAATTATCTCTTCCAATTGATTTGGGTTGTTCCCTCCTTAAGGTTGCCATGATCTTTTATATCATGGTGTGCTACGAATGGGGAAATTTGAGGGCAAGGTATTGATCAAGTTGCATTCATCTTCTTTTTTTACTTGTGAGTCAGTCAGATATGACCTGTATATATTACAAACATGTGATCACTTGTGGTTACATGGTGCACTTGGAAAATATCGTTTGCTTGTGGGTTACCCAATATCATTTCTACTTTAATTCTTCCAAGATTCATGTGTGATGTTGGGGAAATCCTTACATGTTTGTTTTGTGTCAATCTTATGTAATATTGGTGCAAAGGCCTTGATGTTCTCTATAGCCTTGGCATATACCCAATATTCCTATATCAAAATTAGTGCTCAACTATATTGTGGTGCTCCCTTTTGGAACACCCCCACACTCAAGCTTCAACAGATTATTTCAAACTTCCATCCTATCCAATTATCCCATCCTATCCATGCATCCTAAACATCCCATCCTATCCAAGCATCGCATCCTATCAAAATATCACATTCTATCCAATCATCTCATCCAATCAATCCTGCCATCATGATCTAGCCAATCTATCAATTCCATAGTATCAAATCCTACATCAATCATAATCATAGCTCATGCATCAATCATAATCATAGCTCCTACATCAATCATAATCATCCCTCCTCCATCACTCATAATCATAGCTCCTACATCAATCATAATCTTAGGCATCACCAATTATAATCCTAAAATCATAATCTCCACAAGCCTCTCATCTTCCAACTCACTTCCCTTGGTTCAATTTAAAAATAGCCACTTAAACCCCCTCCCCCTATAACCAGTTGTCTTAACCCTTCGTTATCCTTGTGCACAAGGTTTTCCTTTGTATCATTCTCCTGTAGTGAGAGTATGAGCTTCCTTAAAACCCCTCTCTTAGCCACTCTTAGCCCTCCTACTTGCCCTAGATTCTTATACTTTTCAAGAAGTTGTTGGACCTCACCTTCTCTCTCCACCACCTTCTTGAGGGGGCATCACATAGTCCATTCTCTCCTCTTCTACTCAAAATTGGGGCAACTATGTTGCTTTCAAAATCTTCCTCATGTCATTTATATTTGAGCTTCTCTGAAATAGTTTGTTCTGACACTATGTTAAAGAGGGGCAAAATGTAGACACCTAAATCTGATTACATCATTAGGTAATTGCATTTAGTTATCTCCTAGAAAATTACTAATTAAATATTTATTATTTAATTAATTAATTATTATCCCCTAATTAATTAATTAAATTAATTAACTATATTCCAATTGATAAAATCAAATGATAACCCAAAATCAATTTATCAATTAAATCCATATTTCCTCTATTAAATTAAATAAATCCTCAAATCTATTTAATTTAATCCCACATCCCCCTCTTTATTAAATAAATCATTTAATAAATTATCCAAACTCTTAAAAATATCGCTAAACCCTATTATAAGCCCTAATCCAACCCATTCACCCATACTAACCTCACTTTACCACCTAACTAACCCATCCCATCAAAGCTAAGCCACTTCCCCCTAACCCCCTTTCTAAACTAAGTCTAATCCACCTCCTAAACATGTGCACAACTTTAAGCAAGGGTTAAGACTTGCTAACCCAAGCCAAAGTCAAAAAGTCTCCCTTATCCTGTTCCATCCCTATCCAAGAATATTTATGGCTCTTACATGCCATTAATTCCTCTTACATCCCTCTTTATGTCTCTTACATCCCTCTTACACACTCATCCTCCCTTAGTACTCCCTTTGACCAACCCTTATCCCATCCCCTCACACTCATCCTCCTTGTGACAAGTGTCACTCCCCTATTCGCTCTAAACAAGCACAATCCATGTACATCCCTTTCAAAGTATCTTAGCCCTCCCTCACCATTCTTCCATCTTTGCATCCTTACCCTCCATTTCTCTACCCCTTAGCCTATAAATAAAGCCCTTTCATCTCATAATCTAGGAATTGACTTTTATGTAAACTTATAATGTTATTTTGAGAGCTTAAAAACTACCAAAATACCATCATAATGTTGAAATCCATCCATACCTCCATTGTTGAAACCCTCACCCATATATAAACTTGGTAAAAACCTCCACATATTGAGAGCTTGAGCACAACGTGAGCATACATCCCCATCCATTAGGGAATATCTATGTCATCATAGGTTATACCATAAGGTGCCTACCATTCTTGGTTTTCCTTCCTTCTTGGTGATAACCTTATCCTATCATAAGTGTTAATCTTTTTAGTATTGTGAATGCTTTTGTTAGTATTAGTATTCTATATTACACTACTAGATTAGGTGATATAGACAGTATATGAAAATATGTTAAAGTTGGGGAAGCCTTAAGTGCAACCAATGATACAATTATATGTTGATGCTCTGAGAATTGAATTAAAGAAATTGCTAGAAGAGAATGAAAAATTGAAAGATGTTTCAATGATTAGAAGAGAAGTCTCTAGCTCTCTGATCAAAAATCACTTTAAGAAGTTTTATGACAAATTAGGCTAGGTTTGGGATATTTAGAGTACTTATAAACCCCTATCTTTGAGACATTGTGAGATATATAAGAGCTTTGTCAAAGAAAAGAATGCCCTCAAAGAAGATGAAGATATCTAGGAAGCATAAAGGTTGATTCAGGATCATACTACATATTCACAAGAATTTAAATTTTATTTTAGGTTAATGGAGGAATTCTTTACAAAACATGGAGTTATATCTTGGCATGATGAAAATGGGGACACCATTGACCAAGAGAGATGGATGGATATGTGTTATGTGATGCAAGAATGAGCCCTAGAAGCTACACAGAATGATGACCTAGATATGTCAAAGGCTAGCATGCAAATAGAGCAAATGTTCAAAATTGAGATCAATGCAAGAGAAGTAATTAATGATGCAAAACACATCAAGAAATGCAATGATTTTATTAAATCATCATCATCATCAGAATCAATAGCATAAGTCTTTGTTCTATAAACTTGTTTTACGTGCATACAATTAATTGTTAATGAGTTAGTTAGTTGTAAATTTTGTAAACAAAAGGACATACACTTTCACTATGTAATCAATCTTATGCCTATAATTATAAGGGATGGATTTAGAAGAGGATATCATATCATATAGAATTATTATCCAGATATTATTCTTAAAGTTATACAGAGAGAAGTTGATTCTATTGTCTACTCTAAATTTTGTCAATTGTATGCACCAACAACACATGTAAAATTGTGGTGAAAGTATCTTCAAGTTCAATACAAAGGCTTATATGCTTGATTGATCTTTTGGTGATATCATTCCTATATCCTTCATTTTGTTTCCTCTAATTAAATATTCAAAGTTTTCTTTAATTGATAGTCCAATTAGGTAGATGTCAGCTTGCAAGAGCATCATATGAGGCTTGTGGGGTGGGTATGGGATCTCCATGGTCAAGGAAAAGTTTTGGATGTTGCAAATATAAAATTAAATGGGGAGTTTGAGAAGGCTAGAGTGGAACAATTGGTAGGTATACGGTTGTGGGGCTCCCATCCAGATCCATATGCAAGACCCAAAATGAGGCAAGTGGTAAAGTTGTTGAAGCTGGAAGATGAAGTACCTAATCTTCCTCTAGAGACTCATACCTATATCATAGAGTATCATCTCATCATTCTTTAGTATCTTCTTCTTCCATCAAATTATACTTTACCGACCTTCCTCTTAGATCATGTCTAACAAAAAATGACCAACCCAGTTTATGTGAAATGCCAAAGTAAAACACTTGCTCACATTGGTTTGGAATAACATAGGGCTCATCTCCAATTGGCTCAAATGACCTTGTACTAATTATTTTAAATCCACTATCATGTTTAATAAAAATCCTATCAGGATCATTTCAATTTAGCCATAGCCTATACCATTGGATGATAAATAGAACTAATTCGAATGAATTGAAGTCACACTCAAGTATATCATCCAAAATTTCATAGTATCAATTTTTTAGATTGTTGAGGATGTATGTCATTTCTAGAGAAAATATTGGTGACCTCAAAGACTATACTTATCCCAAAATCACAAGTTTTCTTTGTTTCGTCTAACTTTTTTATATAAACTTTACGGCCATAGTAGTACATAGCTTTTTGGTGTTTGATTTGAAATTATTCAAACATGTCAAGATTATTTGCATCAATTTGTGAGTTGATATTAAACTTATGGGTCATGATTAATAATCTTCTATATACCTTTCTATCTCTTAAGCCATATGCTAGATCAAGTACCATTGGTGTAACATTAAGATCTTCATTATATGATTACCTTCTTTAACCAAGCATGCAACACCATCCCATGTTAATGAGTGACCATTTTTTTGAGACTGTTGAATTCATATCATCATCCAATCAAGATTGTTTTCAATATACAAATGTAGTGCATCCCACTCATGACCAACTATAAAGAAAAAAACTAGACTAGTTAGAAACAACTTATATTGATGATGGATAAGAATTAATTAACTACAATAACATCTTATAATTACCTCTCACTTTCCTCTACCTTTCCCCATCAAGTACTCCCTTTTAAATCTGTTAATGGAGTTGGGATCCCAAATGTGATCTACATGAAACTTTGATGTAAATTTGGGAAGATATTCGCTAATGTACACCATGGTTTGGTATACCATATATCCCTCTACCATAGAACCCTTAGGATGTGCTCTTTTTCAAACCAAGCCCTTCATAAATTTAAAGTGCTTCTCAACCATCCACATTAACCTAGTTTGTACAAAACCACACAGTTCAATCTCCTCAACTTGATGTATGGGGTAGTGTTCTTGAGCATTGAAAGAAGTTGAAGGTAGCCACTTTTTCATTTCACACCTAAGCTATGCAATTTTTCTCTTCTAATACTTTATATTTTTTTAATCAATTTCATTAGATGATAACCACCTAAAAGAGATTCAACATGTAAGAACATATAAATGAGATTTCAGATAAAAATATATAAAAAAATTATATGAAAAATAAAGCAAGTCATAAATATAATATATGTACAACAAATCTAAGAAATAACACTTCTAACCTCATATATTTTCCAAGATCATATATAACTTGTTTAATACTGTTGTCAAATTGGTGTGGGAGGGATAGAGGTACGACGTACTAAAATCATTAGAAAATGATCTTTTCAATATATTATGAAATAATACAATAGGTAGTACATGTAATTTTACAAATATATTGTAAATATAGAACATGACTTACCTTGACGAAGGTATGCCAATCATGTGTTCTCAACCTTGGCCCAAAATCACCTTTCTTTGATCAATCATGTGTTTTCAACCCTAGCCCAAATTGCTTATATTTGCACCAAATGTTGTGGGAAATTTTGTTTTTTTATAACTTCTTTTAATGCATCACTTTTTTGATCAATTAATAACCAAGGAAGAGCACTCGTATTTATGCGATCTCCATTGTTATTTGATTCAATGAAATCTTTCACTACATGATTAGATTCATGAATGTCATTACAAATTTTTTTTAAAAATTCTCTATCGCACCTTCCATCCAATATTTTCCATAGTGTCTTTTTTACATTCTTTCTAATATGCCTAGCATCAAACAAATGCACAATTAAGAGATTGTTGTAGTATGGTAACCTACTAAATTGAGTAGGATAACTTTTTATTCCTATAAGAATTTGGTCATTAATACCTTGATGACCTTTACAAGCATCAATTACATCATTACTAAATAAAAGACAATATCAAAATATAAATTTCAAACTTCGGACCACAAACTAGACACTACCTCAGCTATTTAGTCGATTGTATTCCAACTTTCATAGATGAAGTGTCATTCTTCATGGCCTTAATGTTGTCTCTTCTTTCCCATTAAAAAAAAAAAAATTAGTAATTAAATACTTATGATTATTGTGGAGAAAGTGCCTAAACTCATTGAACACCTACTTTCTTAAACTACTTGAATGATGAGATTTCATCTACGGACCACAAACTAGACATGCAAATTTTACCTTTGTTTGAAGACCTAAAATATCATGGAAAATTATCATGTGCAACTTAAACATACAACAATAATGTGTAAGCACTATAAGAAACCAAAAATATGTGACCTTAACAATATAATATATTGCAAAAGTGAGTTGGCCCAGGGGCATAATGTATTGTCCATATAAGCATTGCATGAAATTGAAATTGTCTTTGTCCTATTGGTCTAGAGATGTCATACATAGTGACTCCATTCCATAACTTCAACAAATTGTCAATAAGGGACTCAATATACATGTTCATATCTTTAACTTGGTACTTACCTAGTAATTGAATGAACAAAAACATTACATAATTATTATGACCATTTTGATGCACTATTTATAAATTAATTTAGATAACTATTAAATAAAAATATACCTGGTACAAGTATTGACAATATTATGTGCTCCCTCTTTATGTACATCCAAGGAGGAAAGTTATTGTTAATAACAAAAATAGGCCACACTAAGTAAATAGATCTCATATCTCCAAATGAACTGACACCATCCACTGCCAATGCAATCTTGAGATTATGAGGTTCTTCTCTATAGTGTGGCCATAGTTTTTCTATCTCTTTAAATGAAAAACCATTGGTAGGCATTCACATAATGTCATCTTGACTTTTATTGCGTGCATGGTAATCCATAAATTGTGCCAAACTAGTGCACCTGAATAATTATTCAAGATGTAGAATAATGGGAATGCACCGAAGAACCTTGTGAGACACCTTTTTTGTTATTTGATCTAACCAATATCTACTATTATGACAACCATGTAATTCTATTACAAATTCATATTTTTTATGATATATAATGTGATCATTGGGACATGCATCTATTGTCTGATACTTCATTCCAATTTGATTCATAATGGTAGATAATTCTCGGTATAAACAAGGCCAAATGTTTGATGGTGCTAACAAAAACTCACCTATCAACCTATAACAATAAATATCAATTTTAATATAATGAATAGTAATGGTATGCTAACATTGAAGATGAAAAAAATGGCATACCTTAGCATACATGACATTACTCAAATGCAACACCCATAGTACCTTCAGCAGTTGCAGTCCTAGATGCATATATAGATTGAGCTACTTGATTCCCACCTTATAGCTATCCACACTATGGACCTTCCAGCCCTTGTCCCTAATTTAGAATCTCCTACTTATCCCCTAGCTGTCCTTATATCCTTTGCTTTGGCGGAGGGCAGGTCGCTTGCCTATCTATGGCATCACTGAGCCTATTTTGATGTGGCATTATGCTAGAAATGGCTTTCACTCCCATAGAATTGTAGGGGCCATCCATTCCTACCCTATAGTGCAACTGAATCTACTCTAGGTAATTCAATAATATTGGCTAGTTCGAGATCAATCACAATGCCATAGAATTGTAGGCAACGGGTGGTCTTGCCTTTATAATAGTAGGCCTTGCCCACATTTAATTACTTCCATGTGGCAAAATAAATCATTCATAACCTTCAAGTTCACCAACACCACTATAGCAAAGAAAAGAGTTGTTTGGGAGCCTTGGTATAGGGATTCATATTCCTTCTCAAGTATAGGTATATCAAGACCATCTTCATCATCATTATCAAATGTGCTAGTGCTATCATTGTGAGCATCTTCATTAGTTACGCCAATACCATCTTCTTCAATCATGTCCTTTGGTACATTATCATCTTCTTCCATGGGAGTGTTATCCTCAGCTTGGATATTCACACCTCCATGTTCCTCTAGTTGGAAATTCACATTCACTAATCGACAAAAATCACAATCCCCTTCAATGTGACCATGTTTCCTACAATGAATCTAGATTGTTGTGATTAGAATTAGTCGATTCTTTAAGCCCTTACACTTTTTTTGCAAGGACAATTACATTTATCATCTTTTTTTTGGAACTGAGACCACAATCTAGCAATTGTCTTGTTATTTTTTTCCAGGTTCATATTACCAAGCGTGGTCTTTCTTCATAGGAAAATATATCTAAAAAATTATTGGACATCTTGTACTTAATGTTTATATTTGCACATATGGTTTTGAAAGAAAATTTTGGTGTAATTAATGTGTATATCTGCAAAAATATTGGACATGTTTTACTTAATGTTTATATCTGCACATATGGTTTTGAAAGAAAAATTTGGTCTAATTAATGTGTATATCTACAAAAATATTGGACATATTATACTTAATGTTTATATCTACAAGTATGGTTTTTTTTTTTAAATTTGGTCACCTCGCTCAAATTCACCCATATTATCATCAATGAAAAGTTGGTAGCTTATAATGTTATTTGTTAATTGTACAATATACAATGCTCATTATACAATATTTAATCAACAAGCTCATCACCTTGGTATTTAATTGTTCATCTATAGTAAGTTTATAGTTAGCATGGTACATAGGGGATCTTGTTACGGCATAGTGGTCTTCTACAAATCATTGTGCCCATGAGGAGTACTTGAGCTCACTTGAGGAGAACATGTTAGCCCAACTTTATAATCAAAGTGTTTTATCTCTTAGCTCCTCAAGTACTGCACAATATAAACTTTTTGATTCTTACTCTCATTCACATCTATGATAAATTCTCATGAATAGTTATCAAAACTATACCTCTCCATGTTGAAATCAAATTTCAAAGATTTGCCAATGTTGCTTCTCACTAAATCCTACATTCATATCACTCTAAGCTTTCCTTTTTCGTGAAAATTAAGAAAAAACAAAAATATACAAATAAATACAACCCTATACCTTGAACTAATTAAGAATTTTATATAAATTGATTATACAATTCTAAGATATAACTATAGCTAACTCTAGATTGCCCCTATATTTTATTAGAAAGTTGGCTCTACAACATTTTTTAGTTATGTTTACTTTTAGGATGAAATAGTGATGAAAGCTAACAATTTATTGGTAATTCTAAAACATAAAATTTCATTAATGTGACCTTGATAATCTTGAAATGTTTTTGAAGGCCAAGTTATTTGCGATTGACTTATTGGGACCAAAGGTTGTGACATTTGTTGAGGTTCACTTGACTCAAATGTAATAGGATTGGATTGATCATATTTAAAGTCTTCATTTAGATGTATTTGGTTGAATTGTTTCTTTGCCTCTACAAGTTGTGCAATAATTTTTGGTATTTTTTATCTATCCATGAGATATTTTATGTGGCCTTCAAGAAAAGTTTGTAATGGGCAGTTATAAAGTTTAGCCATTTTGCAACCTCATTTTATAATGGATTCCATTTTCTCTTGAACCTTTTTGGCTTCTTTAGCCAATTCATTTTGTATCCTTTCAATAAGCAGTATGTGAGATTCAAGTAATTAGTATAGGTTTTTGAGAGTGTAGTTGGTGTTTGATCAATAGAGGTGATGTCATTTTAAGTGTATGTCATGTTTGGGTCAAATCCTTGTGTTGAATCAAAAGATGTTTGTGAAGTTTCCATGATTTTTCAGTGAAAACCTTGTTGTTTCACATTGATGTCTTGTATTGGGTCAAAGAATGTTTGTGGGTTCTTGTCACTTGAAATGTACATGGTTTGGTATGGACCTTGTTGGCTTGTGGAAGTTTGTAATCTTGTGAAATTTGGCATGATGTCTACGGATGTATGCCAGTGCACCTAAGTATGAGGGATGTATGCAAAATGCACTTTTTTTTTTTTTTTTTGGATTTTTTGAAATATAATATGAAAAATGTACACTAAGGGTATGTATGAATCTTTTTTTTTGGAATTTTTGAAATTTTGGATTATGAAATTTTAACATCAGCAGCAGAATCTAGGTAGAATTTGATGGACTTTAGACTTCTTATTTTTTAATTTTTTCTTTGGACTATTTTGATCAACTCAACCCTCCAACCCTAAAATAGACAACTAAAAAATAACGAGTTATCCCATGACTAGCAGTAATGTACTCTCTAGTATAGCACATTCATGATTAATTTACAACATATTGCAATTTGAATCCATGGATGATCATTGGAGGGAGGTCAAAATCTTAGGGAAACTAAAATCTAATTGAATATAAAAAATTTCATTTGAATGTTTGATGGGAAGGATAAATAGAGTTAAATATGTAACTTGTTTGAACTAAAAGACTTGTTTATTCCCAATTTTTAACATCTCAAGACTTGTGATATGAATATCAGGATTTAACTGTGTGATTTTGAGTCAAACTCGATGACCCATGTTTCATGAGTAGTGATTCAACATGAATCCATCTCTCATGAGAATAAATGGAACACTTAGCACTCATTGGATCTAGGTGATGCTCACAGGGGTGAAGCACCGGGACTTCCTGGGAGGTCACCCATCCCAGTACTACTCCAGCCTGAGCGCACTTAACTACGGAGTTTCCTCCACAGTTAAACCCAAAGCTTGCAACCCCATTTGCAAAACCTTCACCAAGTGTTGTGCCTTATGAACCATTCATTAGAAAGCCCCTTAAGCTCATCAATTGATAAGTAGGAGATGATTTCCACAACTAGTCAAATTGTGATATGAATATCAGGATTTAACTGTGTGATTTTGAGTCAAACTTGATGACCCATGTTTCATGAGTAGTGATTCAACATGAATCCATCTCTCATGAGAATAAATAGAACACTTAGCACTCATTGGATCTAGGTGATGCTCACAGGGGTGAAGCACCGGGACTTTCCGAGAGGTCACCCATCCTAGTACTACTCCAGCCTGAGCGCGCTTAACTACGAAGTTTTCTCCACAGTTAAACCCAAAGCTTGCAACCCCATTTGCAAAACCTTCACCAAGTGTTGTGCCTTATGAACCATTCATTAGAAAGCCCCTTAAGCTCATCAATTGATAAGTAGGAGATGATTTCCACAGCTAGTCAAATTGTGATATGAATATCTCAAGACTTGCAAGAAATGAAGGAAACGAACCTCCACTTGGAGGCAATCTATGCTTAATCTAGTTTGGCTTAATATGTAGTTCATTTCAATATTTGTAGGAGGGATGATCATTGCTTTGAAAATTGAATCAATCAATTATCCAAGGCATGTTTTGATACTAATCTAATGTAGTCTTATGAAAAAATCCAAAGTTTATCATTCAATCAAATTGATTATTTTCCCTCCTTGTTTTGCAAGGTCAAAGATGTAGGGTCTAGGAGGTGGAATATGGAGATTGTCATGCCCAAAACTTGAAGGCAAAAACACACACACAATTTTTTTATTTTTTTTAAAAAATAACTAATAATTAAACATGCTCTAAGTTTGATGTGATTGAGATAGAAGTTTTAGTACAGGTTCTCTACATTACATCTTAAGATTATAACATGAGAACGATCACATCGTTAAGATTTTGAAAACTTTTGTTACAAGATTGATATCGATAACTTATGATATTACATTAATTTGCAATGATATGCAATCAAGATTACTTAAATAACAATGTACTTGAGTTCGGAATTAAAATTACTTGCTTTAATGAATCAATCAAACCTACATTAAAACTTATTTAAATAGCCAATTAATCGATAAATTTTAAACTATTCCATGGTTAAGGCAGTTAGAGTTTATTTAAATTAAAACTAATTAAATTAGTATTTATAAAATTAAGCATAGCTAAATAACTAAAATTATTAACAATTACCACAAATGTCCTTAATCAAAACATGAAATGACCCTAAACTTTATTAAATCAACTAACTATACTTAAATCAATTTAAAGTTTTAACTATATTACAATTAATATTAAACTAACTTTAACCAAATATTTTAAAGTGATACAACTATTCTACAAGATCTATTACTAATTTTATTAACAATTTAAAACAAACAAAAATAAATGACATAATTAAACAACCCTCAAAAAAATACTAAACTATCTAAATTTATACTAAATCATATTCTAAAATCCTAACTACATTAAAACTGAAATATAATTAAATCAAATACTACTAACAAAGCCTACCTACTAACTAACACCTAACCTCTAACCCTCTTGTCCTAAGACCTTACCTACACCCTAGCCTCTAACATCCACTTGACCACAAGTCACATCGATCTGACCCCTCCCTACTCCTCTCCCTAGACCCCACGAAATCCCAAGCCTGCACACAAGGAAAAAAGTACGTAGGGGATATGAAGTATAAGTTTTAAATCAGCATTCATATGCAACATCACATATCACCCAAAACTAATCCAACGTCCAACTAATGTCATGTCATGACATAGCTCTCTCTCCACTCCACTTGCCACGCAGCCCGAGGTAAGGAAAATGCAGCCCAAGAGGTGGGCACGTGAACAGAGGTGAGCAAGGAAGGGTTAAGGAAATGAAGGTGACCATTCAAATTTCCTTTCACAACATTAATGCCACCTTTCCCACAACTGGCCGCTAGGAATGGAGGAGAATGGGGATGGGACAAGGTGGCAGCGTGACATCACCCACCCATCCCATCCACTATGACATGAGGCAGACACTAAAGACCTTTTTAAGGCAAGCTTAAACTGACGTGCAAGGCCAAGGAGAGCAATAAGTTCATAAAGTTTTATAGGTGAAGAAAAGATATTTAGATATTGACTTTATTTTAAAATGTACATATTTATACATTCAAAATTATGCACCCATGAGATTTTACATAATATTTATTTTGTTTCTTTATTCACTAAGGAAGGAATCTGAGCAAGAATATGCTCTATGGTTTGGAAGCAATGAATTCTTTTCCCCATGTATTTTCCAGAGATTTTTTACTCCTGGGAGTGCATTTTTTTTTGAAGCATAATTTTAACAAGGCATGGTCATGCCATTTTATGCATTTCATTTATGTTACTAGGGATTTGAATAATTCTATTATTAACATTCTTCCTTAATACAAGTATTCCAATGCAAAGGAGTACATTAGGTATAGTTTCTCAATCTCTAGTTTAAACATGTATGTTTTATATTGGTTCTTCAAGGACATGGTAAGAGTTCTAAGTTCTGATTATTATTATTATTGATTTCAAGAATACAACCTCTCAGTCCAATTGATCATATTTGAAGAACTTAGAAGGTGATTGATACTATACACATAATAAAAGAAAAGGTGGTGGATTATTCTCATTCAAATTTGATTATAACCACCATGAAATTTACCAAGAAATGAATTATCTTTGATTTCGTAATATATAGTTTTCTCTTGATTGATCTCATCATAATACTTATACATCATAATTGAAACTCACTATATCAATTCAACTCTTCATTATTGTAATTAAAACTTGAACATTCATAAATCAAGACATTATCTATGATTCTATTCTCCCATCTATATATATACAAATTTATTTATTCTATTTTGATGAACACTCATACAACTGAACATTATGAACAAATATTATGAGAACCAAATACACTCATCCATTACCTTATTGGCTAACCTGATTCAAAGGCTCAGCCGGGAAAGAATCAGGAAGAAAACCCGGCTTCGTTGCCATATACAATAAGATTTAAAAATACAATTTCCAATAGGATCTCAATCCCAATTACAACAATTTTATCCAATTTTCTTCATGATCATAATCAAGAATTTTGTAATGTTTTCTGAATCTCATTTCAAGAGCCATGGAGGAAACCAATAACTGATCAGGTGACAACCAAGCAGAACCAAGAGAACATCAAGCATGCATAATCATACATGGTTTACACAATAGGATTCACAATGAATCAAGACTAGGGAGAGGTGGATTCTTCCAACTGGAGAAGTCAAGCACAACATCAAATTCAGATGCCCAATCGGGGCCAATAACCAAGAACTTATGTTCTTCCATTTAAACTTTCCATACTCATACCAGGTTTGTGCTGACGGGTAGGGGCCCATAACACCCTACCCTTTATCCCTCTTCTCATCCTGAGAAGAGACTCTACACAGGTTGGAGTCCAACTAAACAGACCTCTCCCAAAATTGGTCACTTCTACCCTCTCCTAGGGTGAGTAATACCAAAACACCCATGCAAGGAAAACTCAAAATTTCAAACATAAACAAGAAGGCAAACAACCAAAAAGACATGGTTTACCAATCTTCCCAACATACCCACAACCATACAACAGTAAAACAACAACAAGGTAACAAGAACATGAAAAAAAACATAAAAACTGGATAAGGGAGATGGGAGTTTCCTACCTTCACAAAGAGGTAATGGCAATGAACCAGTTTGAGTAGAGTATCCCCTTCCTTCCTTCAAGCTTCAAGACAACTCCTCTAAATGTAGAGATTGGGTAACCCCCACCACTAGACCAAGGAAGGCCTCTAAATAAGCCTCCAACTCAACCACCCAAAAGGAGCAATAACTATTTCCACCCACTAGCCACTCTAGAAACTCCTAACTCAGCCTACACCATGGTTAAACCTTAAAAGGAGGTGGGGTAAGACAACTCATGAAAACCACTTGCAATTTTCGCACAAAGGCAAAAAAGGGGACTTTTGAGTGACCTCAAAAGTCAAAAAAAGGGGCTTAGGGGTTGGAAAAGACCCCTAACCCATACCCATACCCTTTAGTTAGAAAAAAAACATGTTTTAAAGCCTTAGGGAAGAGGTTAGAGTCAAATAAAATCTAGAGATAAAATAGGTCTATCTAACAACTCTAACTTGCAAATCAAGCACAAAAACATTTTACGAGTATCAAGCGACACTGGAAGAACATAATTACGAACAATAGGGTTTCCAAATTTTAGCACATGGAGATCAGTTTTGTTCCTCCGTAGGGTTTCTCGGCTAAATATCTGCACACTCATTGCACACATCAGTAGTCCCGTAAAATCACATGTATATAAACACATATGTATCAAAAATTTTCATAAATTAAAACATACATCAATAAGAGTTTCTTCATCCTACATAATTCTTAACCATTGAAATATCTTAAATCCAATCTCAATTTTACTGATTTTGTCAACATACATATACATGATCATTAAATGACAATCATCAAATATATCTGGAAATAACATCACACAACATGAAATAATAAAATATGTTCTAAGCATCAGATAAAGTCTTGACATCTCGAGTCGCGGATAACAAAATAAGAGTAATGTATCACTATGCTACGATGGGTCAGGGCGAGGCCTCACAGAGATGATGTTACAAGCTCAAGTCCAAGACTTCAAATGAGATCAAGCTACATGAGGAGTGCTTCGAGTTTTAAGACGTCCAAATGAGAGGAAGATACATCATCAAAGTGCAATTCAGGTTCAAGATCAAGCCAAGTACAATCACATGAAGACATCTTCAAATATAATCGAGTTTAAATTAGATTGCGATAGAAGTTCAAGATGCAAATTCAAGTTAAGGCATGAGAATGATCTCAATAGATAGAAAAGACTCGCAAGATGAGGCATTTGAGAACATGGACCAGCACATTCATCCTCAATAAGTTGATAGTTTCAAAAGAGCTAATCAAAGTTAGAAATGTTGAGAGTTACTTTCTAAAAAATGACAAAGAAATATTTTTAGTTTTAATAGCCACATTGCACAAACCAACATTCAAAACACATCTTCTCAAATCAAGCTATAGGATAAGGATGATGAGGTGGCACCAATTTGTCTTCTCCAATCATAAAATTCCAATTCAAGTAGAGTTGAGCACATTATACCAAGTATCATTTTCTCATTAGCTAAAAAATCATTGTAATTTTTTTATTGGCCCACGATGTAGTGTGCTCATGTAATTGGTTATAAAAGATAGGCATTTATAGAATCGAATATAATTTGAGTGTTGTCGGATAGTTGGCAACAACTAATAGATTTTTTTGTGAGAGAAATTACCAACATGAATATCTCTAATATATTTCTTTAAATAATTGAGATTTCTTTGCAATCATCTTAGCTATTTAGGGGTTATTTTAACAGATGTTAGTGTTATTCTTCTACACACAGAATTTCAATTTTTCGCATGTTATCATTGTTTTATGCATTTATCTAGGAAGGAATGAGTTATTGTTTAATCATATTTATATCATTAATTTATTATTTTATATAGTAATTCATTTAGTTAAATAATATTTTATTATTTATTCAAATATTGTTAATTATTTGTTTTTAGTAAATATATTTTTATTTTTCATTTCTTAACTAATTTATTTAAAGAATCTTTCATATATGATTATGATATTGATCATGTTGATTTAATCTATGGTAGATGATTATAGTATAATCCACGCATGAATGAAGTTCCCATCCTTGTTCATGACACTCAAGTGACTTCATTTTTGCCAAGATCTTATCATTGATAAGTAAACTCAAAATAATCTCAATGCCCACTCTCTAGCAATCTATAATCACAAATGCAAACAATAAAATCACTTTCTATTCTTTTAATTTTGAGTTGCATACCTCTTACAAAGTTTCAAGTATTTTGGGTGCCTCTTCAAACAATCCTTAAGACTCAATAGCTTCCTTGTGCATAGGTGTATCTTTAAATTTTGTTGTACCAAAATTGTATGTCCTGACTACTACTCCACAAGCAACAATCTATAGAAAGAAGAGATCAATCTCATTTTTTATTGAACACAAATCATAATCCCACAAGTATATGGCATATTTAAAGAGAAAAAAAATTATATTGCTTGAAATCCTTCTGCCATTAAACATAGATGAAATCTTTTTGAACTTTGAGCTTCTTGTATATTGCAAGATAAATTTCTTCAAATGCCTCCTTCTCAAACAAGAATGTCATCATCAAAGGGGCACTACACTACTAAAGCAGAGCAATGGGGGTTGCCTAAAATTATATGGGGTGTTGCTGGTGCATCTTGTGGTAGAAAAGTTGTGCATAGGAAACTCGACTCTCACTATCCTGATGCTACTTGACCCACCTCTGCTTCTAGCTTAAAACTTTATACACATAGTCTCACAATCTGAAATCCTAATCACCAAAAGATTTGATGATCTTGCTAGGAAAAATCATTTAGAGTGTCAATGCACACAAAAACTTATAAATATTGTTGGAAATATTATGATAGGCTAAGTTACTGAGAGGGGAGGGGTGAATCATTAACCAATAAAACTTAATCCTTAATTAGCAATTAATCCTTCATGAGTATTCTGATCTAATTGCATGCATGAGAAACTAAAAACATTTAAAGCATTCATAACACTTTTGACACACAATTTGGTGACCCAAAAACCTTCCAAATAGAAAGTAAAACTGAGGTGGTGATGATACCCACAAGCTTTAGTACTACAGTATAAATTTGGCATGTTAAGGCTTACAATGATCACTTATGATGATCTTCCCTATTAGGAGCAATAAGACTACTAGGTGCTACTTGCACAAGGATTTACAAACATACAATGAAGTATGCACTTGGTAAAGATATTTACATAAGACTATTAGGTCTACCTTGTTAAAGGATTTGACTGATCCACCTATTAGGATGAAATAATAGCTAATCTCTAATATGCAACTTGGTTTGCTAAATGAGATTCCTCTAAGTGTAGAAATCACCTTGCCGTGATAGATAAATTTGTGTTGCTCCTTATACTGTTGTAGCCTTTGTAATTATCTCTTCTCTACTTAATATATTCATTCCATACCTTACATTGGTTGTGATACAATACATTACATATATACCAATCCAATTACAAAATTACAAAGTCGGCCACAATATAAGTTTACACAAAAATCACAAAGTTAGCCCAGATAAAGAAACTCAAGTTTTGAAGACTGGCTCGGTGAGGTTTTGATACTCAGCATCCACTATCAAAGCTTGGAATTGTCATGCACTCAGTAGACATAGAAGCTCAGTCCATACTGATCACTTCCAAGTAGTCTTGAACTTGGTCTACACTGGTGACTTTGAAAATACTATGAAACTTGGCATATAAACTAAATTACTTGATTCTCACTGCATAGCTCAGTCAATACTAGATTCTCTATGAGCTTGGTATAAACTAAGTCACTTGGTTAACATTGAGTAGCTTAGTTAACACTAGACTCACATCACATTAACTACAAACTTGATAAGCACTGCAAGACTCAGTTTGCACTAGTAAACTTGGCATACACTGAGATGCTCAATTTACACTACTGATCAACAACTTTGTAGTAACTGCTCGGCACAAACTAAAATCTGTCCAAAGGACTCGATAGCAACTGTAGAGCTCGGTAGCAACTAAAATGCTTGGTTAATATTTTTAACTATACAATAAGCTTAATAGATGCTCACAATCTGAATAAGTGTATGTCACTAATAACAAACATGACTATAATGTCAACAATCTCCCCCTTTCATATAAGTGACAAAAAAACTTATCAGTCAAAACTAAATTAAAAAATGTTCAAGAACATCTTTATCCATCATCTTATGTCTCCAACTCAGTAGAGTATACTTTTTTTGAGATTTTTCAAAATTGGTTTTGTAAGATATGTATTTATGTACATGAACAATATGGTAATATTTCCCCATGCATAATAGATAGTATACTTTACATCTTTTATGTACATCTTCTCCTCCTTTTTACAATATACATTTTATACAATTTGCAATCTTCTTCCCCTTTCTCCTTACATCTTCTCCCCGTTTTTGACATTAATGCCAAAGATTTATATATATACTATATAGTAATGCCAAAATTTGATAATAAATCTGAATGTACCTTCAAGATAAGTGCCAAAGTCTTGTCCCAATTCTCTTACAACACCTTGCATGTGTGCAATGCAATCTGTACTTTTTTTGCCAATTCTATCATATGGTCTGCAATGGAGAAGTTATTGTCATGGATGAGCATTTTTGCATGTGCAATGTGTTTCTACAATATATCCATGTTTGGGAGAATCATATTTTGAATATCTATCAATGTAGCTCTTATTCTTGCCTTTTCTCTCAACAATTCTACCTACTTCTTAGTTAGAAATATGATCTTGTTGAGGTGGGTAGAGGTAGAACTTGGGTCAAGTTGTAGTTGTTGTGTACTTGCCTTCAGATCCTAATTGTTTTTTGATAATCTATCTCTTATTTCTTTTGTAAAAATTGATGTATCATAGAGTTTACTAAAAAATAAAGATACATTGTTGCAGGAGGTCTCTAGTGAGCCTAGAATAGTAGATAAGTCTACTTGATGAATAGCAATTTGTTGAGCAATAAGTTCCAAAACTTTATTCTCAAACTTCTTCTCAACTTTCTACAACAATTTGTCTTGTCCATCCAAATCTTCATTAAATTTTTGGACTGCCTCTGCTAACTGGTTCAAAATTAGTTGAGAAGTATCAACCTCTATGTTTATAGCCTCTACAAGGATATTCTTAGTATCCTCAATTATTTTGAATTCCTTGTTGCTTTCCTCTCTAAGCCTCTACTACTTAGCTTTCTTTTGAATAATTTCACCAAAAACATGCATCTAATCAGGATTGAGATTAGAGATGTCCTAATTAGGAATGAAAATCTCCTCATCAAGATCTATGTCTTCTTCCTTCTCTTTTCCTTTTCCCAAAAAATTTGTGCTTAGTTGAGACTTGGTCTCAACTATCCTTGCACTTATTAATTGCATTCTAGGATTGGAAACAATTGTAAAAATGGTAGGACTTGCTAAAAATGTAGATACTGCACTCAATTTTGAAATACCAATAGAAGAAATACTTAGTGTTACCAAAATTAATGTAGAGGGAAGTGATTATAGCTTGGTAGATGAAGTGCTTGCCACTTCTATCAATGAAGTACAAATTTGGACAGGTGCAAAGATTGATTGAGTGCTTATGCTTTTAGTGTTGCTCATAATCAATCCTGCTAAAACTTTCTCTAGGCTTGGTGTTTCCAATGTTCTTCTTAGAGAATGAGGAAGTGAGACTATGAATGCTACAACAACCTTTACTGGTTTAGTCTCCTCAATATCTTGTACATCTAGTAAGTCTTCCTTGGTAACTTCTTGCCCCTATTCCTATTCATCATCTACATTATCAAAATGTGCCACCTCTTCATTATCAATGTCTTCATCTTTCTCTTGATCATCATCATCATCCTTTTCACTTACATTAACTACAAAATCACTTGGCTTGTGAAGAAGATGAGCATTCTTCCATGTGTTTGTAGCATTCTTCAGAACATGCTCAATATCTTTCAACAATATAAGACAAGTGTTGAATCTCAAAGTCATCTTTTCTTCATTTTCTTCAAGGATTCCTTTACCTCCTTTTCTTCTAGAATTGGCATGAGTTGCCTTAGGGTATGCTCATATAAATCTTTTGCAATTTTCATGGCATTCTCTCATCTTGGTTGAATCTTCCCCATTAAAGCATTAGGAATCTACTGAGCTAGCTGGTCTAGAGAGTACTTCCACTTACCCATCTTAGATATTAATATATCTTCTATTTTCTCTGCTCCTCTACAATCCTAGACTCATACTTTAGTGCCTTGAAATTTGTTATGCCAAATTCTAATTCTAATTCTTGCATTCTTTCCTCAAAGGTGGGTAGATACCTCTTGAAGATTATGTCTCCTCCTTCTTTATCTACTTTCTTCCTAGATAATCTTCTAGTGAACACAATAGTGGATGTCTTGGTAGGCTTGGTAATAATTACCTTATCTTTCTTCTTCAATGGCTCTTCATCCTCTAATTTTTCTTCATCTTTGCTTCTTCATTCTCAATGTCATCTCCTTTTCCTTCAGTTAATAGAAGAGTGGAACTGCTTTTCAGTTTGGCAGTCCTCTTCTTTCCTTTGTTAACTGCTTGAGGGAGTTTGATTTCCAATTCTATCCTAGCCTTTGCCTCATCATAGGTGCCAAATTAAGAAACTTTAGAGTCAAAAAGCTCATTTATCAATGTCTTAATTATGTCTTTGGTTTCATTAATGTTCACCTCAAATCTAAGAGGTTTTACCCATACTATTCTTGGCCTAACTGCCTAAATGTATACTTTTTCACTATCAACCATGAAACAAGAATCATCTTTGTAATCATCAACTAACTTCCTTGGAATCTTGAATCTATTATTCATCTTCTCTTTGAATGCATCAAAGTAGTTGTCCATAATACTTGCATAGTTCTCTCCCATTTCAGTAATATACTCATTAATCTGATATAGAACAAGTACATCTTTTCTCCGAACTACTATACCTTTTAATGGGAAGAACTTCTGAACATAGAAAAATAAACAAGTCAAGAGTGAACTGAACTTACATGGATTTTTCTTGGAAGTTTAGATGCTCTCCATGTTCTTGTTGAACTGATTCAACAATAACTTGGAAAGGTCAAGTGATAGGTTATTTTTGACCACATTGTATGCCAAATAAATTGCTTCACAAGATATACTGTTCAACCCCTTGAGCTATAAATTTTTTGAGAGATGAAATGTATACCAAACTTTAATTCCACATCAATGACATAGCTTATCTTCATTCCCCTTCCATCCCACTTGGCAAGAATTTTCTTCTCTAGTTTAACTCTACCTAGGTTTTTGGTTGTTTTTGCTTTTACCAACATTGAAAGACTAGCAATTCTATGGATCATCTTCTTGGTTATCAAAACTAGTTGATCCAACCATAGCTGACCATTGTGCACACAACCAAGGATAAAGCTTATCCATTTTATTTGGAAATCCTGTGGCATACGTGAAATGTGGGTTAAACCTTTTTATTTCAAGATGTTGATGCTTAGGTTTCAACATACCATCAATGCATAACTCCTTCAATGATTTATCCATCTCTAATTTTCCAATATCTTGAATAGCACATTTGAAATGCAAAGGAATATCATTGATTAACAGTACCTTTGGTGGAATTTGTGACTACACTCCACTTGGATCTGTGTTTTCCACAACTGCAAGGATTAGCTTAAAATTCAGTTCCTTCCATTCCATGCCTCAAACCAACATGACTGAACCTTTCTTTGATTTTCTACTAGTGGATGCCATCTTTTCTCAGGAGGGTTTGAGAAAATATGAAAACTTTCAGTTATAATTCACTCAAATTGCTTGAATGCTCAGAAGATTGCTCTGTAAAAATAGCTCTTGAAAATTCATACTGAGAAATGACTTTGATTTCACCCTTTTTATCAAATTTTTCCATAAATGCCTGGTATGATCATTCACTGAAATGATAGACTATCATCCACTTCACTTGCATTGAATGCTTAGTAGAGTCTTCCATGACTTGGTAACCACACAAAACTTAGTTACTCCCGACCTTGCTTAGCAGGGTCTTACAACCCAACCTCACTCGGTAAGACAGTAACCCGACCTCACTTGGTAATGACTGACATCATTTACTGAATGATCCCTTTGCATCTTAATTTCTGATTTGGATCTTTTGATCTATCAACTGGAAATGATGTTAGATGTCTTCTCTAGTATCCTAGTTCCAGTTCTCCTTGAAAAATCAAGTGAAAATGCTAGAGTCACCCAATTCTTGAGTGACATCATCATTAGTACTTGGACTTACATTCTCAGTAGGCTTTGGAACCCATTTCTATCTCATCTACTTTCTGATGTTATTAGTTTTTGCCTTCTTTTCATCTTCAATTCTTCTAGTATTCATACAGTTCTTGGCAAGATGACCAAGTTCTGTACAAATGAAACATCTTCTGGTGGCATCTCTTTTCCTCATGTGATGTTTCTCACAATTCATTCCAATGTGTCCAAATTCTCCACAATAATGACATATGCACCAAGTGTTATAGTCCCAACCAAATATAGCTTTTACAATTTGTTCTACTAGATTCAATATCTTAGTTTTTCATTCTAATGACTTGTGCCCATGCTTCTTAAATTTGTGGCATTTTCCTTCAAACTTAGGTTTCTCTTTGCATTCATTAGCCCTATGTCCATGCTGATTGCAACTGTACCACTTTCCATTGCATTTTCCTTTTCCATTGCTCTAACATTTGTTTGATGTATGACCTATCTTACCATAGTGACTACAAGTAGGTATTTGATAATTTTGAGCTCCTCAATTGGATAATTCATCTTCTTCTATATATTTAATTCCTGCTTTAATTTTTTATCTATAATGGCTTTGATCATTCAATTGATTCATATTTGCTTGAGATTCCATCATTCTCTCATTGGCTTTCCTTTTAGTGTTTAGATCATTCTGCAGGTTTTCATTCTCTGATCTTAGATTCAAGATTTATTTATTTGTATTCGTGATTTGATCAATGAAGTCTATTTGCTAATAGGTGTTAAGTTTCATTGTTCTTTCCTTCAATCTCTTCTCTTATCTTGTTTTTCTATTCCATGACTCCACACAATCTAACTGACTAAATTTCTTACTCTCTTCTTAGTTTTCTTACTTCTTCTTGAAGAGTACTATTTTTTTCCAATAGTTCTTTAATTCCTTCATTAGCTTCATTTGAATTGCTTGAGTGGATGTCTTCAATTCTTTCTTCAATGCAAATTTGATCATTCATTTGGATCGCAAGATCTTTTCTTCTTTTTAGATATTGAGAGAGTTTCTCCTTTGCTTTCCTGAGTTGTCCAATAGTTGATTCCAAATCTAGCTTCTCATTGTCAATAGCCTTGTCAAGTCTAAATACCTCCATAGCCTTTGATCTTTGCTCAAGATGTTAAACTTTTCTTTGAGAACCACAAAGCTCTGATACCATTGTTGTAAATATTATGATAGGCTAAGCTAATGAGAGGGGAGGGGTGAATCAATAACAATATAACTTAATCCTTAATTAGCAATTAATCCTTCATGAGTATTCTGATCTAATTACATGCATGAGAAAGTAAAAATATTTAAAAAATTCATAATACTTTTGACACACAATTTGGTGACCCAGAAACCTTCCAAATAGAAAGTAAAATTGGGGTGGGAATGATATCCACAAGCTTTAGTACTACAATATAAATTTGGCTTGTTAAGGCTTATAATGATCACTTCTAATGATCTACCCTATTAAGAGCAATAAGGATTGCTAGGTCCACTTTGCAAAAGGATTTACAAATATACAATGAAGTATGCACTCGGTAAAGAGATTTACACAAGACTATTAGGTCTACCTTGTTAAAGGATTTCACTGATCCACCAGTTAGGATGAAATAGTAGCTAATCTCTGATCTGCAACTTTATTTGCTAAATGAGATTCCTCTGAGTGTAGAAATCACCTTGCTATGATAGATAAATCTTTGTTGCTCCTTATATTGTTGTAGCCTTTTTAATTCACTCTTCTATGCTTAATATATTTGTTCCATACCTTACATTGGATGTGATACAATACATTTACCAATCCAATTGCAAAATTACAAAGTCAGCCATAATACAAGTTTAGAAACTTGAGTTCTAAAGACTGGCTCGGTGATTATCTGATACTCAACATCCACTGTCAAAGCTTGACATCGTCATGCACTTGGTAGATGTAGAAGCTTGGTCCATACTGATAACTTCCAAGTAGTCTTGAACTTAGTCTGCACTAGTGACTTGGTGAATATTGTGAAACTTAGCATATAAACTAAATCACTTGATTCTCACTACATAGCTTGGTCAATACTAGATCCTCTATGAGCTCAGTATAAAGTAAGTCACTTGGTTAACACTGAGTAGCTCAGTTAACACTGGACTCACATCACATCAACTACAAACTTGGTAAGCACTACAAGATTCAGTTTGCAGTGGTAAACTCGGCATACACTGAGATGCTCAATTTACACTACTGATCAACAACTTTGTAGTAATTGCTCAGTGAACACCAAAATTTTTCCAAAGGACTCAGTAGCAACTATAGAGCTTGATAGCAATTGAAATGCTTGGTTAACATTGTTAACTATACAATAAGCTCAATAAATGCTCACAATATGAATAAGTGTATGTCACTAAAAACAAACATGACTATAATGTCAACAAATATAACCCCTACTAACTATGAAAGCTAACAAAGTGGTTAGAATTGGATGGGCTAGAACTAGGGCATCAAAGTATACATGTACCCATAGCTAGAAGCCCACATACCTCCCACGAGATATGCA
The DNA here is from genome assembly GCA_028749045.1 of Cupressus sempervirens. Lineage (NCBI taxonomy): Eukaryota > Viridiplantae > Streptophyta > Pinopsida > Cupressales > Cupressaceae > Cupressus > Cupressus sempervirens. The sequence goes on from CM053785.1 coordinate 635,685,787, forward strand.
CAAAATCCTCAGCTTTGGAAATAGCTCCTAGAATTCTAAAATCCTTAGCTCCCACGAGATATGATTATTTACCTCCATCAATCCTTAGCTCTAATACCTCCAATAGTGCACAAAGATAGAATAACAAATTAACAAATTCAAACTTTTTCCTTTTTTTTTAATACAACCCAAGTTGGTCTAAATTTTGACCAAATTGGGAAACACTAACTTGGTCAAAATTTCAACCAACTCAGGCATTAAAAAAGAAGTATTGAACAAGTCTCTTCATATGTTGGTCAAAAATTTAGATTGAAATTTGACCTATAATGTACTAGTGACCTCTTCATCAATATCCATTTCATGATTTGGCACTAACATGTATTCTATTGTTTCAATGGTTTTGAGCATACTTGAGATATTAGTCCTTATTTTTGGCTTCCCAATTATATCAATAACTTGGTTCTAAAAACACAACTCATGGATTGGACATCCGAAATGAATAGCTATGTTTCTTATGGAGAAGAATCATTTAAATTATCAACCCAAGGACACATACTTGAAACAAGTCTGCAAAGTATATGCACCATGAAACTCTCTAAGCTATTCTATCATTGAAAAATGTAAACTATAAAAATGCTAGAAATAAATCTAAGTACATAAGAATGGCTGCAAAAAACTACAAGAAACTACACAGTAGTGGCTGCAGGAACTGTATATTGCAAACTACAAGTTTCTATCTATCTCTGCATATCTCCATTTATGTCTGCATATCAAATGCTTAATTACAATTTTAAATATATAAGCTTATTGACTCTCTAACAGCCATCTAACAAGTGTCTCATCATTCCTTTAAACAAGGAAGAAACTTATTACAAAACTAATGACTAAGTATGTTGATTTTCTGTTCCACCTTTTCAACAGCCCACTCAAGCCCATGGTTCTCCTTTATTATTTTGAATTAGATCAAACTATTTTATCAAGATATGCTCCTACTTTTAACCTTTCTAGATCATTTTGAAAATATTAATTTCATGAAGAAACATGAAAGTTATGATCATATTATTGAAAGTGGTTTTATGCTGCCTGAAAATATGCCACGTTTTACTTAGTCAACTTCTGATCTATGGTGCTCATTAAGTGTTCTGAACTACCTCAAACTCTCAAAATGGTTTGTGTGCCTTATTTTCAGATTTCCAAATTTTTATTCCATTCTTACTTTCATTAATAATTAAGGGAGATATGCCTATTTTACTATAATTGACTTTTGACTTTTTCTGCATTTCTTGCAACTGCTAAATATTGACAAGTGTCAACTTGCTTCTCCTTCTTCCCAACTACATGAATGACTCAAATAACTCACAAAAAATATTTTAATCACCTCAAGATAATTATACTTCAATAATAACCACTTATCATAATAAATCATCACAATTTAGCATTAACTAGCTACACATACAAATGCTAATCAATAAATCATTTATCATAGTTAATGCTTCATAAATCAAGTTAATGTATGGAAATGGCTTGGAAATATATTTAAACCATAGGGTAAAGTGTTATAGTAGATGAATATAAATATGACATTTTATAGGCTCATCACTTATTTCAAGGATGTTGGCTAGATGTTCATAATTAATTGTGACCTCCTTGTAGTATGGGTCATATTTCACCTTGTATTGCAATGCATCTATAGTGTAACTTATCTTTACATAACAATCATAGGCTTGGTCCTTTGTATGTAATCTTTGAAAATTGAGTATATCTAGATCTTGTATTCTATGTGTGAGAATGTTTGCAATACTATTTATACCCTGTAAGAAGCTTATTATGTGACCATGATATTTATATTGACCCCAAAAAATTTGAGTCACTTGTAATATTGGCTTGACTCTAGCAGTCAACATCTCTTCAACCTAGGTCAATCTCTTGAGTACAGGAGGTTATTTTTAAACACTTTTATCTAATAAGTCAATTTTCTTATTTAGGAAAACATGTTAGTATTATGATTAAACATGTCCTTATGGTCAAACTAGACTTTGGATAAAAAGAAAAATTCAATTATGTACTTGAAAACATATGTTTTTGCCTTGTAATATTAATTGAAGTCATATGATGTTTTTTTTTTTTTTATGGTATTCTTGTGAGTTGTTTAGTTGGCCAACTAGGACATACACCAGAAGCTTTTTGAGATTACTTTTATTGTGTTTATCAGTTTGGATGTCATGATGAGCTTTGTGATTTAAATTGAAAATTTTAGTTATGAGATTTACTTTTTGGTCATTTATGTTTACTTGGATCTTGAGAAACAAACTACTTTTGGGTTTCCTATTAAGGAACCTAATTAAATATTTATGGTTGTTGTAGCATGGGACACAACTATGGTTTTTGTTCTTAGGGAAGGTGGTCTAGGTAGATTTCTTTGGTAGTGGCTTGAAATAAGGGTTTGAGACCTAAAGTAGTTAGTACCAGGGTAACCTATTGTAATTTGTGTAACAAGTGATAACATAGTAATTAAATATCTTTCCTAACCCTTTCCTTGAGATAAATTAAAAAGATAAGTTAGAGATTTGCCCCAACCATGCCTTGAGCACTTATACATGCTAAGGATGGGAATGGGATGATACCTAGTGAGAGGTATGACTAGTTTTCCTCATCATCATGAGAAGATATTTTGGTTTTGCATGGGTTACATCAAGGGTTTGGGGTCCAGAGTGACCAATCCAAGATAACTCAATGCTTGAGGGTTTAGGGTCTAGTGAGAGACCATTCTAGGGTAACTCAAGTAGTTTGACCATGTGATAACATTTCCAAGTATATAGCCTGAGTATCCTCCATAGATTTTTGGTATTTGCCACTAGTGGTGTATTTATTATTGATGATTTGTTTTCATTAATGACAGTTGGTGTTATGTTGGTCATTTTATTTTTGGCATGTGGCTTTTGACTTGAAGTAGATATCTTTCATTGATGTTATCTCTTGATATTGATAGGTATGTTACACTTGGTCTATGATTTATTGAATTGGTATGAGGTGTTGGATAGGTTGATCATCTATTTTATTTTGGTTATCTTTTTGTTATGAGTAGTTTGTGTACCCTTGAGGCAGAATTGGCCGTCAAGATTCCTTGCCTAGGATTATTTTATGGTTCAATTATTTGTATGTCAATCATTCATTATCTTCCCTATAGATGAGAGTGGGAGCCTGAATAGGTGACAATCTGGTTGAGAGGTAGTGACTTCTTACCATTTGAGCCCCCCTAATATTGGTAGATATTGGATATTCGTTAATGCAGTTATACCATTACCATTATTAATCTATTCTTAAATACTTCTATTTAGTTGATATGTATGTTATCATGTATCTCATATTTTGATGTACTTGTATCTATTCTTGAACACCCTATGACATGTGCAATGGATGTTATTCATTAAATGTATTTCATTGTATCAGTTGTATTTATGCATCTTCTTGTGAGATCATGTATAAGTTATTCATTTATGATTATGGTTGTACTTAAGATTTAAACTAATTAATAACACTTCTTAAATTTGACTCAACTTGAAGAACCCTAGAGGAATGTAATATGTATTGTACTTGCATATGTTTTATTATTGTGATTAGGTATGTTGCTTCTACATTGTTACCTTGATATTGTTTAAACTTAAACAAAATAGTTCAATAAACAATTTTAGATGTTAGGCTTATTTCTCTTAGGTTCCTAAGCAGGGTGTTACATAAATTGACTTCACCAAAATGTTTAGATGAAAAATGGAAGAGGGAAAAATAGGTCTTAGGCCTCCACTTTTCATTCTAAACCATTAAATATGTGTATGTGTGGGGAGAAGGAGAATTTCCAAGCATGATCATCTTTTGAGTTCAAAATAGATTAGCAAAACCCAAAATAGAGGAAGGGATGTCAATACTAAATTTGAAATGTGAAGACGAATATAATGTAAGAAAAGGCTCTTCATCCCACATGTGATATGTGAATGTGATTATACAATTGAAATAATTGACTAAATGTGATATGTAATTTAGATCTATGTGGTAAATGAATGCAATCAACCCAATTAAGATAAGGAAAACTTGTAAATGGAAATGAAAGATAGTGTAATCACCTTGAAATGTGTAGAGGAAATTGTGCTTTAGCTCTAAAAAGGGTAGATCTAGGCCTATTTTTGAAATTCCATCTATCAATCCCTAAATAAAATAGAAAATCCAGAAAAAACCCAAAAAAAGGTTTTTTTTTTTTTTTGAGGCCTTTGGATCAGATCAACTTAGAGGAAATGTGTCCAAATGCCATTCCATGAGGTCATTCTATTTGTGAGGTCCTGAAACCAAATTGACCCACATTTTTAAAGAAGCTTTCAAGGAGTGTTTTTAAAATCTGCAACCAAAACTTTGCTAACCAATTCTTGCACATAGTAAAAGTAGATTTATTTATTTTTGGGTGGGGGAGGCATTACCTTGGTCATGCCGAGATTAAGGAGTAAAACTTGATATTTAAATGTAAACCTATTTAAAGTAAACAAGATAAATGTAAGTATTCACCTTGCTTGTTAAAACCCTTGTCAATAAGGATTTTCCTTGTTATATGTTGTACACATTGAATTTAGTGTGTAGGATGTAGGATATCTCTTAAATTGCAATGGATCTACCAAAACCACATCATGGAGCTATGAATGTAAATGTGCATCACAAAAGAAGATAATGAATGCCTTAATGTATATCTCCTCCCTTGATGGCCAACAAAATGCTAGATCTTGAAGAAGAAATGCTCACAATGGATCCTTGAATGCTTTGAAGAAAACTTTCTCACTTGAATATTACCCTAATGCATTGCCTTGATTGCTTGATGTCTTGTGGATATTTTGTGAATTATTGATAATGTGAAAATCAATGCCCCAAGCCTTCTTTAATGCAATTTCTTGTGCAGGAAAATGAGGTAGGCTAACCTAGGAGTGAAATAATTTAATTAGAAACCCTAAGGTACTTTGGGCCTTGTGCCACTAAATCCATGAGGAAGAGGTTGACCTATCAGAATATGTTGACTAGGTCAACTTCTTCCTAGGGAAGGGTTTGGAAAGAGCTCTAAAAGGCCCATAGGAGGTGCAGATAGAATCAAGAAAAGTGGAAAGAGATAGGAGAAAGAGTTGAGAGGTCCTGATAACAAAAAATAAAGATTTTACCATTTTAATTCTGATTCCTCCACATGGAAATTAATTGTGATTCTCCAACCATAAAATATTATTCTATTTCATCCTGAGATCCAACCATAAAGCCAAAATAAACTTTTTATTAGTCACAAAAAGATGAGACATGTGTCATGTGCTCAATAACTCTTAGCTTGACATCATTTAATGTCTCTTAATCTTAGGACTTAGAAACAAGGCAAAATTTTAACCACTAGCATCTCATTCACTAGCTTATGGCTTGATTACAAATTAAGAAATTTAACCTTGTGAGTTGGCAATAACCATGAAATTTGACCATGGACTATCTAGTTGCTAGCTCATGACCTAAAAATGCTAACATGAAATCAACTTAAGAGATAGTGACAATTATATGAGATGACTTACTCACTAACTCTCACAATTATAAGGCATGACATTACCCCAACTTGAGACCATATGACCTAGGAAAAATTAAAAACACTCTCTAATTTACTAACATAAAACATCAACACCCAAAAATCTATATACCTCACTATTTAAACTAAATACAATACTTGCTAACTCACCACTTAAGATAAACATATAACAAACATGTGAGTTAGAGATAAAGCATAAAACATGCTAGACCACCCCTTTGATCAAATTTGATGTGGGCATTTTCTAATAAAGAGATGATAACTTAAATTTCAATGCATGGTGACTAGCCAAGTAAGGAAAAATACAAACACAGAACACTAAGCCCCATGTATATTACCAGAACTAAAGGGAAAACACTTATATAGAATAAGAGAATGAAACCACAACATGAAATGAAGAAGCTTGACATTACATAATCAAGTTTTGTAATCCTACATATTATACACTCCTCATGTATCATGGGATTTGAGGCTAACTCATCAAGCACTTTTGGGTTGACTCTTTAAACATTTCCCTAGATTGACTTGTCAAGTATGTTTTACAATTTATTTGTTAATATAAATTGGTAAACCACATAAATAGATATAAATAAGCCACAATGTAATGTAAAATGCATCATATTTTAATTTCATCTTTGTTGGATAATAAGATTTGAGTTTCTATTTGTTTGATGTAGCCCAAGATTAGGTGAATCATGTTAAGTCTTTGTGTCTTCTGTTATACTTATGTACTTTTTATTCCTTTACATTATTAAGTATATTTGGATGTAACTGTTATATCTATATCTTCTATTACTAACAAGTGGTATCGAAGTGAGGTTAATGAGGATAAGATGAAGCTTGAAAAGTTGAATGGGAAAAAAAATTAGTTATGAAAAATACAAATAGATGACTATCTCTAATAGAAAGATTTATGATGATCATTTGGAGGAAATTTTAAGAAAGCCCAAATGTGTTAGGTGAAGATTGGGATATTTTGGACAAAAAGGCACTTGGTAGTATTTGGTTATGCTTAGCATAACCAGTGACATTTAATGTTACAAAAGAAAAGATAATTGATGAGTTGATGGAAACCCTTACAAAGTTTTATGAAAAGCCTTTCGATTTAAATAAGGTATTTCTAATGAAATATTTATTTAATAAGAAGATGATAGAAGGTGGGTTTATTATTGATCATTTAAATGAGTTTAATATAATCATCAATCAATTGTGTTTCGTAAATGTCAATTTTGATCAATAAATTATGGCTTTTTTTATTTTGTGTTCTTTTTTTGAAATTTGAAATAACTTGGTAGTGACTATTAGTAAATATGTTTATTTTTCAAATACCCCAAATTTTGATGATGTTGTTAGTATTATTATGAGTAAGGAATTTTTTAGGAAAATTCTAGGTGGTTCTATATCAACAATCTCTCAAATACAAAAAGTAGAGGCAGATCAACAGAGATGATTTTTTTTTGAAAATTGTAGAAAACTGTGAAGAAAATTAACAAGCAAGAGGTCTTAATCTAGAGGACCAAGAGATTGTTGGTGCTATAGGAGACTAGGTCATAAGAAGAAAATTTGTCAATATCAAAAGAATGGCGAAGTAGATAAATAAGAAGGAAATGAGGAGACAAATGTGGTACATAACAAATAAGAAGAGGATGTTTTGCTTCTTTCCCTAGAAAATGTAGATGACTCATGCATTTTAGATTGAAGGGCTTCATTTTTATGTTGTATCCCATAGAAATGATTTTCTTGATTATGCCCAAGGGAATTTTTGGATTAGTCTAGTTGGGAGATAACGAGCCCTATTAGATTGTTAGAAAAGGAAATTTTAAGATTAAGTTGCAAAATGAGAGTCATTGGCTACCATAAGAGGCAAGGCATATTCCAAGGCTGAGCATGAATTGAATTTCAGTAGGGCAACTAGGGGATGAGGGTTGTACAATTACTTTTAAAAAATAAAAATTGGATGGTTTCAAAAGGTTCCTTAGTATTAGCAAGAGGTGTGAAAGTAAGCACCTCATATCTCTATATAAGTCATGTTATTCCTTCTAATTTGATTGTTACAAAGAAAAGCCAATGTTTAGGAATTTTTTTATTTTAGCAACAAGACTATCAAACATTTGTTGTAGATTTTGAAACAACATTATGACACAAAAAAATTGGGCACACAAATGAAAAAGGTACTTCATTCAAATAAATTTTAACATGGTCTAAAATGTGGTCATTGCTTGGGTGGAGTGGCACTCCCTTTGGGTGTTCAAACTAACCATGTGACTAAAGTCATGGCTTCCCTCTAAGCTACTAAGTTGGCTAAAGAGAGGGGTGTTTCCAAAATATGGCTAGAGGGAGATTAACTCAACATTGTTAAATGTCTTAAAGGCCTCTCTACTCCCTCTTGGACCATAGATAACATTATTAAGGAAAATATTAGTCTCCTTAATACCTTTGATGATTTTTTTTTATAAGTCACACCTATTGAAAAGCCAATGGGGTCGTGAATGCAATGGCCAACATGGTTGTGACGTGTTAGAATTTGATAAGATGGAACAAAAATTTACTCGATATCATCATTTCAAGGATTAATCATGATGTGATGCTAGGCGAAGAAGGTGTCATTATTAAAGAAAGTGATGCATGCTAAGGAGGATTTTGTTTTTTATTACAAGGAGTGTGAGGACTGGCACTGGTACTTGCAATTACTTTGTAGTTAAATCATACGCTTTCTAAGTCTTTTTGGTTACCATTTTTGCTATTCTCTTCACTTTGAGAAAGTTGTCTATTAGCTTTGTGATGAAAATTTGGAAGATAATGGGGGATTAGAGGAGGTGAAGGGAGCCAACAAATAGTTCAAAATGGAGGAAGAGGGTGTGGCTATGAGAAGTGTTGGACAATGGGGGAATTTTGACTTTTATGGATAGACTTCATGGAGGTAATTCCTAGGTTACCCAATTGTTTTTACAAAATTGGAATGAGGTTGTTTGATCGTGAATGGCAGAGAGCTTTCCATCATGGAGGAATATATTTCCAAGATTACTAGCATCCTGATTGTGGGGAAGAAGTTTTATAGGGATAGGAAGATCTCTAACTCTATTGTCGACATCTTTCCAAAGACACCTAAGGAGAGGAAGAAACTTGTCAAGAAAAAAGGTACTTTCAACCCAATTGCTTAACACAATTCTAGAGTTTCATTCTAAGAGCTATTGTTTCCTATTTCACCTCGGGTGGGACATTTTCTATGGTTTACTCGTACCATTTTTTCTTTCTAAATCATTTTAGACACAATGTGAAAATCTCTTTTCCTTTTTATCTTTAATCCTCTCTGAACAATAGCATCAATGGAGTTAGGGACCATAGTATCAACAACTCCCCACTTCATGATTGGCTTATTCTCCTAATTTATGAGGATATCAAAGCTAATTATGTGGGGAAGTTCATTGAGACTAAGAATATTTAGGGTGAAGGGGATGATTCTAAAGAAGAAGAGGATTCTTCAAAAATGGAGGATAGTGATGGTCTCCATTTTGATGAGGATTTAGATCCCATTAAGAGAAAAAGGAAGAATGCCAAGGGGAAAGCTCACAAAGCCCAACTGCAAAAAGGGGTTTCCAAAGCTTCACTAGGTAAACACTCAAGGAACCTTGGTGAGTTAGAGGATGAGTACAATGAAAGTGATGAGGACATGGACTTGGATATTGAGGAGGTGGAGGTTGTAGGGAAGAAGGGCTCTCTTTAAAAATAGAGGAAATTTGACAAATCCAAGTAGCCCTCAAAGAAGATCAGGATGGTTTATTCCTTTGAGGATGTGAATGACAAAGGAGAGGAAATGGACACAAACTAGGAGGCTCAAACTTTTGATAAGAGGAAGGGCCTTAAACATAAGGATAAGAGGCCCTATTAGGAGGAGGAAGTTGGAAATGTGGGGGAAGAAATGAGTCTGGAGGATTAGCAAGGGACTGATATCCATATTAAACCCATGGATGACCCAATGAAAGACAAGACATACACTTTCATAATGTCTTCTAAAGGGAGGGTTACCACCCAAAAAAATATGAATATGGAGAGTGTATGGCTAGAGATAGCCAAAGAAAAAATTAATCTACAAATTCATGAAGACATATGGGGGGAAATTGATCTTTAGAAGCTCATTGACCAAGCAATGATCATTATGAGTGATTTTAGTAAAGAAGATAACATGAATGTTCTCAATAATGCTAGAAATAGTATTATGGACAACTTCAAATCCATTAAATGGATGTACATCAGATTAATGGGCTAGATGAAAGAATGCACTAGCTAAAAGGTAATAGTAAGAAGGCTATAAGAGATGGGGAGAGTGTTGGCTCCAACTAGTTTGTGGATATAGCTTCCTTCTACAGGTTGGAAGAAAAGGTTTTAGACCTTAACAACAAAGTGGAAGGCATTCTATCTACTCTGAGGGGCATAGATAATCAAAGCTATCAGATTCTAAAGGCATACAACTAGAACCTTAAGGCTCTTATAAGAAGGCTAGAGGGTCTTGGAGTGGAAAAGGTGATGATTATTATAGAGGAAGGTGGTGTTGGTGCGTACAACACTAAAAGACCTAGAAAAGGGACCAAAACCAATAAGAAGAAGAAAGCCTTGGAGTGTAACAATGAAACTTTTGAGATCAAAGAGGTTGTTGGGAAAATAGACTTGCTAAAAAAGGAGGCTATCGACCTCCTTCTGAAAATGGGTTAATGTTTTCTTTCTGTTGTTTTAGTTAGTATTTTGTCTCTCTGGTTGTCCCTTTGTTGATGGCCTTTTTTGCTAGACTTTTTGTTCATTGTCTTTTTGTTGGTTTGAGCATTTAACACTTTTATTTCTTTCTTATGTACATGGTTTCAAGGACCCTTAAAAACCCAGTTTCTATATCAAAAACATAGTCTAAAATGTGCCAATATGGATTTCTATGAAAGTTGTATGTATGGACATCAAAAAAGAGTTAGTTTTCTGACGAGTGGGAAGGGAAAAAAAAAAGATATTAGAGCTTTTGCATAAATATGTAAGAGGACCAACTCTAGTAACTTCCCTTGATGCTTCTCTATAAAATAATTAATGATGCAATTAGACAAGTATGGATTTATTTTCTTAGATAAAAATGTTATATATTTGAAACTTTAAAAAAATGAAAATTTTTGTTTAAGAATGAGATTGGTAAAAGACTAAAATGTCTCATATCTGATAATGGTGGTGGATATTGAAGCAAAGAGTTTGAAAATTATTATTCCTCTAATAGTATTTATAGGAAAAAATTGGTTCTACAGACTCCACAAGAAAATGGAGTGGTTGATCACATGAACAAGATAATAATGGAGCATGTAAGGAGGATGCAGTTGTAGGATGGTATGCTCTTGAACATATGAGAAAAGGTTGTAAACACTCTTGTTTATCAATTAATATTGGCCCCTCCACTACTTTGGTTTGTGGTATTTGATGGGAAGCATTGATAGGTAAGAATGTGAGTTTTTTTTTTAAACCTTCAATTGTGAAGTATTTGCACATGTAGATTATGAAAATAGAACCAAGTTGGATGTTAGATCAAAGAAATTCATATTTATTAGACATGAAATTTGATGAATTTGACTATAGACTTTGGGATCTTGACTATTATAAAATTATAAGAAGCAAAGATGTCATAGTCAATGAGAAAATATTGTACAAAGATTTATTCCAACAATATGAGCAGAAACAAAATGATTAGGTTGGATTGGATGATACTTTAAAAGATGATGTTTTTGATGTTCCTCATGCTCCACAACAACAATAACAACAAATACTACAAACTCTAGAAAATGTTAGACAATCAACAAGTCTAAGTAGACCTCTTGAAAGGTTCTCTCACTCTTTGTATTATATTTCATTAAAAAAATGCTAGGGAACCAGAAGGATATGATGAAGTTATGTAGGTTGATACAAAGGTTTAGTGAGAGTCTACAACAAAATAAAAAATGGACTCCTTGTTGAAAAACCAAATTAGGGCATTTTGTAAACTATATATAAGTGGAGGACTTTACAAAATAAATAATTTTATAGGTTAGAAGAGGGGGCTAGAGGCAAGAAAATATTTAAAGCCATGTTAGTTATAAAGGGCTTTGCATAGATAAAGGGCATTGATTTTGATGAGATTTTTTCTTTGTTGTTAAAATGACTTTCGTTTATTTTCAATGTATTGTGGCTACTAAAGATTTGCATCTTTAAAAACTTAATGTTAAAACAATTTTTTTTCAAGATGATTTAGAAGAGGAAATATATATGGAATAACTGTAGAGATTTGGGGTCAAAGGTAAGGAAACTTTATTGTGCAAATTGAAGAAAAAATTATAGGGCACAATGCAAGCATCAAGGCAATAATATATTAAATTTGATAACTTTCTTGTTGAGCATGACTACAATCATGTTATTTAATCCTCATGTTTATGTTGAGAAGTTGAACAATGACAATTATATTATCTTATATTTATATATAAATGATATGTTTGTAGCAGGGTCTATCATGGATCATATTAAGGGGTAAAAATAACAGTTAACACATTCTTTTTGTTGTGAAGGATTTGGGGGAAACAAAACAAGTCCTTCATCTTGCTTGTCCTCAAGCAAGGGATAGGCATTAGATAGTCATGAAAGCTATTATCATTCCATACTTTTTTTCCTCTCTTATCGGCATATTTTTCACCAAGAATATAGGAGGTGGCCTAAAAATATTCATGAGAGGTCATCCCCGAATGGTCTATGACAATAATGCAAGGCGCACATATATTCCCCCCTAGCTAAAAGGTTTTTTATCCTCAAATGATAATGTATGGATGAGGGTAGCATCAAATCACTTATGAAGCATATAACTACAAAAATGATAATTGGAAAAAAAAAATCAATGCATAGGTAATCAATTACTAAAAGTGACAAATATTATGAATAAATGGAAATCATAAACACAGTACCATTTGTGTTTTTGTGAGAAACTTCAAACTTTGCAAATAGTTGAAAGTACAGGTCCCTTGATTGTTGAAATTCAGCTCCCTCCAAGACTATTGCATATTTAATATGAGCATTGTCTTCATACTTTTTGAAAGTTGTCTTTTGGATCACATGGTAGTTACTGCAGGATTGTCTATTGAATCAAAGAGTAGTGGCTACAGGACTAATTGTTGAATTAAAGAGCAATGGCTGCAAGACTAATTGTTAAAACCAAATAGTAGTTGCTATAGGACTGACTGTTAGAGCATGAAACCTACAGATAATACCAACTAGACACCATCATTGAATAGAACATTCTTGACATCATGAAGACTCAACTACTCAATGGAACTTTTAGAAATATATGCAAATACTCTCTTCCAAAATTAGAAACTTGACTCACTCAAACCCTTGGAAATATGATTTGAAATATGACCAACCAACCAGATGTAAACTCCTCCAAAATAGCCAATAATACAAAAACAACTTAGAAACAAACTAAACTAGACAACTACTAACTCTAAGACATTGTGTAAGAACACTTATTGAATGAAAAACCTACCCTAACCTATCCTAACCTACACTAACTGGATTACATGACCTGCTCAAACAAAACCATTAACTGGTTCTTTGAATTATCTTCCTCTTCTCAAAATCTTCTTATTCTTCACATGCTTATGAGCAATGAGAATTAGTTGCAACAACAACGGAAACTTCACAAACAAAAATACTTTTGGAAATACATCAACAAACTTGCTTATAACTCTCCAGTCACAGTTTATCAATTATTGACATTCGTAATTTTTTTTTGGCTCCAGCCTCCCAATCATTGCTAATGCTCCCCCACGGCTATTACATTGCCTCTTCCCGCCTCCATGTCACTCACTGCTTTGGCCCTTCACATTGGCTTATCACCTCCTTCGTTAGTGGTATTTATTTTAAAAGATTTATTTTCTATTTTTTATTTTTAAAATAAAATTCTTTTTTATATTCATTTGAGGGCCCTATTTTTTTTTTTCCAATATTGTGAGCATACAAATGTCTTTTCTTGATCCCAAAGAAGCACCAAAAAGATGGTTCTAAGATAGAGACAATGGATTAGGTATTTTTGGGAATTTTTTCTAGTATAGTACCTGTTATTGTGCTTCAAGTCTGTTGATGACTTCTATATTCTGGGGGGCATAACTTATTCATTATAGCTTTGTTTTTCTATCCAAAAAAAGCATCAAAAAGATCTTCTTGAGAACTTTCCATAATATCTATCATTTCATTAGTATTTTGTACCATGTATTTGTGATTCATTTCTGAAGCTTTTTTGTTCTTCACTCATTTACGCATTCTTTTTGTAAGTTAGGGTTCATTTATTTGCATTATGGGGGGTGTTTTTATATTACTGTTTGTTGTTATATTAGCATATTAGAAAATGTCAAAAATCCCTTCTAAAACAATGGTTGAGACCTCTTCTTGTCTAGAACTTCTGACCCCTCAACACTTGGAAAACCTGGATGACTCAACTTCTCCAGTCAAAAGGCTTATGGTCATGTTTAGATGTTGTGCAACCTATTTTTTAGAGGCCTTATGAGATCATGTAGCACCAATACAAGATGGATGAGGTAATTAGATTGATTGCATTATGGGTATCAGATAGTCTACAGTTTCATATGGACGGGTGCAATACTACTCTAGCTATGTGGACAAAGCTTCATGGCTTGTTTGGTATTGTGAATGAGTTCATGACACTTCAGATAGAGGTAGATCTTACCTCTCTTGTACCAGATTCCTTTCTAACTATGGATGACTTCTTGATGAAGTTTAATCAACAAATATTAATGTTGTACGGTTGTAGAAAGATGAAGACTGATGTTGAGTGCATCTATCTAATTGTCTCTAAGATTTGAGGGAATTTTTAGATTTTTTTTCTACCTTCTATTACAGCAAAGACGCTTTGGGGAAAATATTTTCTATGCCTACTTTTGAGGTCTTTCGTGACTGCTTGACTAGAGAGCTATTGAAGCTTATACAATTGGATACTATGACTAGTTCTAAGATGAAGACATTGGTAGCTTAGACATCTACAAGAAAGTTGAAGTAGAAACTGAAGTATAAATCAGATTAAATAAGTAGTGAGAGTTCCTTTAAGCCTACTCCCAAATTAGATACTCAGAAGCCCTCTCAGAAGGGTAATTCTTATAAGTCTAGTGAGTCTTCATCCAATACTAAGAAGTACATAGGTGAACCTTGTACTTTTTGTGGCAAGGAAGGACATCCAATTTCCAGGTGTTGGGAATGTCTTGAGGCATTAGAGGTGGCCATGCAACATTCTAGTATTGCTTCTCCAAAGCATCTGCCTCCTCCTACAGGGAAAGGACATGCTCTTTCTATACGAGCATTGTCTTCTAAAGCTTCTTAGATTCTTGATTCCAAAACTTCCCATCATATAACACACTCACCTAATTTGGTTACCTCAATTTCTTAGAGTGTTACTACACATGTTGGAGTTGGTAATTCTTCTCAACTTTTAGTCACAAGTTCAGAAACTATCTCTTTAGAAGGTGGTTCACTACAGGATGTTCTCTTGGTTCCAGCCATTTCTATGAACCTTCTATTTGTCTTTCATATTTTTCATTCAAGCTCTAGAAAGATAGTTAAGTTCTTACCACATGATGTGGTTATTTGAGACCTCCATGATCCTAACTCAGTTATTGCTATAGGGAGTGTTGATCTTCAGCCACATTTATATCAGCTCAATGACTTTGAGAGCTTTGATTTTATAAGTGTTTCTCTCATTGCTCATGTAGATACAATGAACAAGCTTTGGCATGAACATTTTGGCCATGTCAACTATAGATATCTATAGCAAATGAGTATACAGGAGCTAGTGATTGTATTGCCTCAGATCTCTTGTAATGACGGTGTGTGTCAAGGTCTGCACTTGGAAAACATCATAAAGATCCTGCACTTCGAAAACATCATCAAGATCCTTTTCCAATAGGTATATCAACAAGTGTTAAGGAACCATTGGAGTTGATATACAGTGATCTTATGTCATTTCCCACTCCATCTTTTTCAAGTACTCAATATGTGCTCAACTTCATAGATGACTTCTCTAGATGCATATGGGTGTACTTTTTGAAGTACAAGTCTGATGTCTTTGATTCCTTTCGACTCTTTAAGACATTTGTGGAGAAGCAATCTGGTCTTTATGTCAAGTGTATACACATTAAAAATGGGGGGAATATGTGAAT
Organism: Cupressus sempervirens; assembly: GCA_028749045.1. Lineage (NCBI taxonomy): Eukaryota > Viridiplantae > Streptophyta > Pinopsida > Cupressales > Cupressaceae > Cupressus > Cupressus sempervirens. The sequence continues at coordinate 635,701,567 of CM053785.1, forward strand.
CAATCCTTCATATATTTTTGCAATAAGCATGGTTTATAGCATTAGTTCTTTATTCCCTATACACCTCAATAGAATGGGATTGTAGAGAGAAAGAACAAGACATTACAGGAGATGGCCAATTGTATGATTTACTCTATATCTATGAGTTCTTTGTTATGGGCTAAAGTTGTCAATTGTGCTAGCTATATTCAGAATTTGATGCCTCATAAGGTATTGTGACACATGACCCTAAGGAGGTTTGGACTCATGTCAAGCCCAATGTTTCTACTTTCCACATTTTTGGTAGTGAGGCTTGGGCATTTATTCCAGATGCTCAATGGAAAGCCATGGAGATGAAGATTTGACCACTCATTTTTGTTGGCTATTGTGAGGATGTGAAGGTGTACAGGTTGTTTGATCTTGATTCCAGAGATGTCTTGTTTTTCCAAAATGTTCAATTTGAAGAACGTTATCCTCTGATAATCCTCTATCTCTAGCTTCTTCCTCACTACCCAATACTTCCTCTACTCCTCTATAGGATTGTACATCCTCTAAGGAAGATATAGATATTGGTACCCCTTCACCACCTCCACCAGATGTTCCATGAGTGCCCAAGTGGGCTCATGATACTATTGATGTAGTTGGACCTTTGGTAGGTGATCCTATAGATGCTTGTCGTACTCATGCTTAGACTATAGGTAGTGGCATTTTGAGTCATGTCATTTCAGATGATCCTTAGATTTTTTCATAGGCAACAGGACACTCAAATTGGGATAGGGATATGGATGAGGAGTACTCTTCTTTGATGAAGAACCACACATGGGATCGTTGTCCTCTTCCAAAAGGAAGAAAGTTGGTTAGGTGCTAGTGGGTGTATCGTACCAAGTATGCTATAGATGGTTCTATTGATAGGTACAAGGCATGTCTTGTTACATAGGTTTTTTCATAGGTTGAGGGTATTAATTACTTTGAGACCTTTGCCCATGTTGCCAAGATGAATTTTATTCAACTTGTACTCTTTCTTGCAGCTTCACAGGGATGGACATTTTTTCAAATGGACATGAAGAGTGCTTTTTTGTATGCAGACCTTCATGAGGAGATCTAAATGGAGTAGCCTCATGGATTTGTTTAGGACTCTTCATTAGTATGTCAGCTTCAGATGTCTTTATATGGTCTCAAACAGGCCCCTAAGGCATGGTATGAGAAGATGGATTCCTTCTTGCTTGCTTCACAGTTCACTCGATGTCATTTTGATCCTACAATTCATATTTAGCATCATGGGGCTGACTTATTGATACTTGTGCTTTATTTTGATGAACTCATCATCACAGGAAGCTCAGTCTCCATGATACAGAGTGTTCAACAAGCATTGAGAGAGCAGTTTGAGATGATAGGTCTTGGATTTCTACACTATTTTTTGGGCCTACAAATTGTTCAATCTTCGGATGGGATAGTTATACTCTAGCAAAAGTATGCTCTTGATATGCTTTAGAGATTCAACATGCTTGATTGTAAGCTTTCTCCAATACCTTTTCAGTCAGGTGTTGTTTTATCTACCACTCTCTCTACTCCTACTATGGATTCCACTATACAGACTACTTGTGGGTAGTTTTTTGTACTTGACACACACATGTCATGCTATTTCCTTTGCAATTGGACTTGTCTCTCAATTCTCACATGATCCTCATGAGAGTCATTGGCAAGCTTCCAAATGTATCTTGAGGTATATTAGAGGTACAACATGTTATGACATTCACTACACATCAAGGGATCCTCACATTATTGGTTTCACAAATTCAAATTGGGCTAGTGATATTGATGATCATAAGTCTACTTCTAGTTTCGTATTATGTCTTGGTTTTAGTTGTATCACATGGTCTTGCAAGAAGCAACATGTTCATGTATTATCATCTACAAAGGTAGAATACAGGGCAGTTGTATTGGCTAGTTAGGAGGTTTTGTGGCTTTGACAGTTAATGATAGAGTTTGGATTTTCTATTGACGGTCCCACCTTTCTTTGCTATGACAATCAGAGTGTTATACATATTTCATGCAACCTTGTTAAGCATTAGTGGACCAAGCACATCACACTTTCACATGCACTTCATCAGGCACCTAATTCTAGATAGCACTTTGAGCTTGGAGTACACTCCTATTTCTCAACAAGTTGCAGACATCTTCACTAAACATTTTGCACCCTCGTGGTATCTTGAGCTACGTTCTATGCTTGGGGTGAAGGAAAGTGTCCTTAGGGGGGGTTTTAATGATGAGTTTTTCCTTCCTTCTTTTTCATGCTATCTCTTTTTGGAGTAGAGATTTTCCCACTAGGTTTTCTTTATTTCTCCATTTCATAAAGATTTGGTTGTGATTGTGTACCTCATCAAGCCTTGTTGTCGGGACCCAAGTTTTCTTTTAGCATTGCATTATAGTTTCCTTGCTCTTTCTACATTGTTTGTAGTTGTATTGTTGCTCATCTGGGGGGGGGGTGATAGAATAGAAGCGTTAATTTAATTTCATTTATTAAATGCACTTTACTCCCTTCTTAATATTTTACTTTATGCACATTTTGCATTCTCATTTAATAACTAATTATTAATTATTAATTATTAAATAACATTTACCTTTTAGGTTACCCCTTTCGGGTTTCGATCTCCTTATATAAGGATAGATCATTTGTAATCATCTTACATCGTTTTCATTTTTGAGAATACAATTTGCATATTTTTAGAGCAAACCCTTGCCTTCTCTTGTCTTTTTCTTCTCTGTGACAAGTTTTTACATGCAAGTATTGTTTAGCCTTGTGGATTTGTATCGCATATTGCTCAAATCTTTAATTAATGAGTTGGACCAATGCTTATTATAGATTGGTGAATCCATGATGTGTTGAAGTGGATATTTTAAGTAGAAGATTTAAGTCAGTGTTTGATATATCTTTTACAAAGTAATGAGATAGATCTACCTCTAGAAATAGTCTTTTAAATAATTTTCTAAATCTATAAGAGAAATAGGATATGACACTGGTTAGTGTGGGTTGGGCATTATAAGGTTTTCTATTTCTTACAATCTAAATCATATTATATTATTCCAAATTTATGTTATGATTATGAGATTAGAATGCACCTTTTACTTTTCTTACCAATCAAATGTTGGAAACATGAATGTTGATGATATTCCTATGGGGGAGTATTGTAGATATGTTACTATGATGATATGTTACATTCATGATTGAGTTTGTCATTAATGTCAACATAGTAATTTTATGTGGTATCTGATAGAAGAATAGTGGAAAGATCAAGCTAGTACAGACGACCAGTTGAGTATTCTAACTATTTGAGGTTATGGGAGATACTTCTAAGTATCTAGTATATGCAATTAATGTCAGGAAAAGAAAGGATAAGTCTAGAATAAGCTATGTAAGTTTTGGTGATGTTTGTTCTGATATAGAGTTTATAGAGGCATGTTCTAGTAAACTTGTTATATCTCTTAGCAGAGTTGAAATTCTATGAATCGAGGTTAAGGACATGAAGAAGAAATGTTGATGATGACATGGATAACTTATCTTGTCATAATATTACATGTATGAAAAGATATTCAAGTTTCAAGGTGAAGAGTGTAACACATTCTTAATGTGGTCCTATAATAATTAATTGAGAAGGTCTAACAATCGACTTAGGGAATTGTTTTGAGGACTCAGTATAAAGGCAGGACATTTTCCTTTATCAAGAATGACATGAATTATATTGATGTGAAGAGTTTGTAAGTAGAGAAAGGGCATAATATAACAAAGTTGAGTAGAGCAGTACATAAGTGAAGGAAACTTCATTGTCGATGTTCTGCTGAGTGATCCGAGATTTGGTATTTGGATCTAAGGTTTGTGACCTAGTCTACAAGGTCAAACAATAATTGGTTTGGTTGAATAAACAAAGGAAATAAGAACACAATGGTAAATTTCATGTTTAAGCATTGAGCTCTTCTTGTAGTTGAAATTGCATGTTTGGGCAGTGGGCTCATCTTGCATACACTGTACCACAACTCCTAACAAGGATTCAAAGTCTCCTAACAGGGACTCCATGTACTAAATATTGTAATAGACTCCTAGTAGGGTCCATCCTTTAACAAGGACTATTTATATTAGTACATCATCTTGTGGGCATCACTCCCTCTGGGGTTTTCCCTCTGATCAAGGGTTTCTCTAGTCAACATATCTAGTGCAATTGTCTATGTGCATTTTATCATGGTTGTTGTTTACTTTGGTTGAATGCTTAATTTTGTTTAAAGAAGATAAATGTTTTAATTATTAGATAATTGATTCATCCACTCCCCACCCCTTGATGCAGTGCAAGGCAGGAATATCCCCAAAGGAGATGTCCTAGCCCCTAGCTATATAACCACATAGTGGAAACACAAGAAGAAGAAGAAACAATGAAAGATCTGATACCAACTCACAATACTTTGTTAATAGATATGACTAATTAAATGTAATATTCTGAGTTTTAAGGCCTTCCTAGTTATGGCTAAATACAATAGAAATTACAATAACAATTCTACAAGATCCCTCAAGATCCAACTTACAAATAACCAATCCTAGCTAGCCCAGATCTGTAACATAATAGCAATATGGAAGAAATCATCAAGGAAATCTAAACTTGTGCTCACAAGCCCAACAAGAAACCTCCTTGTTTTCTAGCCACAACCCTAGCTCTTCTCCAAGAACCAAGTGTAAACTACCTCACATTTGGCACTCTATCCACACACTCACAACTCCATCACAATCCTACTATAAACTGCCTCACATTTGGCGCTCTATCCATAGACTCAGGAAAACTCGCCCTTTAGTTGCTTCCACATTCATTGCTCCTCTAAATGAATGAATAAAAGACTCCACAAGACCCCTAATTATACCAATCTAAGCCACAAGTTGGCCCAGAGCACAAATTAAATACAAATACATAAATTAAATGCCATAAGTTAGCTTGTAATAGCAGTTAAATGTCCAAAAATTGATATCTGAGAAAAACTGTAAATCTCCTAGCTTTGATTGAATTAGAACTCACGCTTCAAACCATAGGTAGTAATTTAGGTCCTCTAAAATCCCTTAAATGCACAAAGGTTGATTCCCCAAGGAAAAGTGTGCATTCATCCTGAAAGTCACGCACAGAAACTCGTCGTGAAGTCTGTCAAAAATTGATACTCTGGGAGAATTGCCATATCTCCCAACCTATAAGGAATTAGAACTTGTGCCTTTGAAAAATGGAACTACTATAGGCCCTCTTTAATCTCTAAAGAGCATAGCCTCTAACTCATTGTGTAAAATTAGTTACACATGCTGGAACAGGCACCCAGAAACTAGAAAACACAGTTCTAGCAGCAAGGTACAAACAACTCAAACTTTAACTCAATCCATTCAATCTCTATGCAATCATGAGGAAAGGTTCCCCAGTGTGTCTCCAAAACATCCCTAACCATGAAAAGCATAACTCCACCAAAATCTAATTTTTATGCTCCTGCATGACCCCCACCCCCCCACCCAATTATCTTGGTGGACTATTGTTTCTAATAATTGGTATCAGAGCATCAGGTCCTTGAAGGTAAAGTTTAACAACTTTGGGATATTCATGGAAAAATGTTTAGGAAAGATAGTCCAAAGTTTGATGGAAAAAATTATGATAGATAGAAAGAAAAGATGAAGATACGTCTATTGTGTATGGGTCTGGGATATTGGATCTTGACAAAATCAGAGAAGACAATCATTATTGAAAAGGATTTGGAAATTTGCACCAACGCGGAAAGAGATCTTTTTATGTGTGACATGAGAGCTAGAGAAGCACTATTGAATGCACTTCCTGAAATTGAATACAATCAGGTAAAATTACTTTCTACTTCACATTTGATTTGGAAAGCTTCGAAAAATAGTTTTGAAGGAGATGCACATTCTAAGAAGTTGAGACTACAAAGTTGGATTTTTGTGTTTCAAGATGCTAAAATGATGGAAGATGAATCTGAAAGAACATATATATATATATATATATATATATATATATATATATATATATATATAGGCAAGATATCAGAAATTACTACAGGTATTAAAGCTCAAGGAGGAACCAAAGAAGATGATTAGGTTATATGGAAGATATTGAAGACTCTAACACTACCATTTAAGTCAGTAGTTCAGATGATACAATTATTGATATCTTGTTCCAAATATTTCATAAAGGAGTCTTTGCTTGGAAGACTTGAAGCAGTTGAGAATGAGCTCAGACCGTCCAGAGAATTAACTAGAATAGAGACAACTTTTAGTGTCCTAAATAATCAACTTAGTCTATCAAGGAGCACAAGTGCTAGAGGAGATTTTGCTAGCAACAATAGATCTAAGGAGGATAGAAAGATTGAAGAAGGAGTAGCCCTTCTAGTAAAAAGAGAAAAAGAAGGTAAGAATATCTTTAAATGTTGGACTTGTGATGAATATGGTCATTATGCATCTAAGTGTCCTAAAAGAGAGAAAAAAAGTATAAGGGAAATTACAAACCTAGAAAACATATAGAGTGTTTGTATGCAAATGAAGAGAATGATTCTAATGGACAAGCAATAACTACTAGTGATGGTGAAATTGGATTTGTGGCAATTAAAGAAGAAAGTCCAGAAAAAGTAGCTTGGTGTCATAGGTTGAGAAGAAATCCAATTGGATAATTAACAGTAGTTGTTCACATCATTTGACTAGTGATATGAACAAGTTTGTTAACTTCAAAACTCGGGATGGAGACATTGTCAGGGTTGGAAATAATGCATCATTCCAAATTAAAGGTATTGAATCTATAACTCTTGATGGTAAAACTAACACTGAGGATGTATAGTTTGTTGATGGTTTAAAGCACAATCTTTTGAGTGTTGGACAATTAGTAGACAAAGGTTATCAATTGCAGTTCACAAAAAAGACATGCATGCTCAAAGATAAAGATGAAAAGGTAATTGGCATAGGAACCAGATCTAGAGGTAATGTATTTCAATTGAATCCTACTAAAATGACATATTTGGTTGCAAAGGTAGATGATAGTTGGCTATGGCATAAGATATTTTGTTATATAAAATTTGACAGTATTGTGAAGACTAGTAGAATGTTTGCAGTTAGAGATTTGTTGAAGATTATAAAGCCTACTAACACAATTTGCAAGGACTATGTTTTGGCTAAGCATAATATAACTTCTTTTCTTAGTAAGAAGTTTACCACTACAACAAAGTTGGAGATTGTACACATAGATCTCAGCGGTCCTAAAAAGACTAAAGGATTCTATGGTGAAAGGTATTTTATGATTCTAGTTGATGATTTTTCTAGAATGATGTGGGTTGCATTTCTTAAAGAGAAATCTGAGGCATTTGATAAGTTTCAGATATTCAAGAATAGGGTTAAGAATGAATCTAGTATGAAGATTAAATGTTTAAGATCAGATAGAGGAGGAGAATTAACATCGAATGAGTTTTTATCATGTTTTGTGAAGAAAATGGAATTAAAAGATAGTTATCAGCTCCAAGAACCCCTGAACAAAATGGTGTTATAGAGAGAAGAAACAAGTCAGTTACAGAAGGTGCAAGAGCTATGTTAGCAGAGAATGATGTATCCAAAACATTTTGGAGAGAAGATGTGAATATAATAGTCTACACTATGAACAGAGTGCAAGTCAAGAAAGACACAAACAAGACACCTTATGAACTGTGGTTTGGTCACTCACCTACAGTTAAGTATTTCAAAAAAATTGGGAGTAAGTGTTATATCAAAAGAGATGATGATATTGATAAGTTTGATGCTAGAAGTGATGAAGGTATGTTTCTTGGTTATTTATTGAAAAGAAAAGCTTATAGATGCTATAATCAGAGAACTAAGACTATTATGGAAAGTGCAAATGTGAGAATTGATGAAAAAATTAGACTACAAGAGAGAATAGTGGATTACAATTCAGATGATGATGTTGTTACTAAGCCAAGGAATGATGAGGTATTTCTTGAGACTAACAATAAATTGTAGAATGAAGGAGAGTCAAGGTAGGAACAAAGCTCAAAACCTTCAGTAGAGCCAAGAGTTGAGATAGCAACTCCTACTTCAGGAAAGAATATGATAAAGAATCACCCATCCGAGTAGATCATTAGAAGCAAAGACAAAGGTGTGATGATAAGAAGCAGAGTAAATGAAGAACTGTGCTTAATATCTCAAGTTGAGCCTAAGAATGCAGATGAAGCGTGTAAAGATGATTATTGGAAACAAGCCATGAAAGAGGAATTGGATCAAATAGTAAAGAATGAGACATGGGAATTGGTCTCCAGACTAGCAAACAAGAATGTGATAGGAGCTAAATGGGTATTAAGAAACAAAATGAATAAACAAGGTGAAGTTGTAAGAAACAAAGCAAGATTGGTATGTAAAGGTTACTCATAGCAAGAAGAGATAGATTATGAGGAGACACATGCTCCAATGGCTAGAATAGAAGTAGTAAGATTATTCTTAGCCTATGCAACATAGAAGAAATTCAAAGTATATCAAATGGATATCAAGTCAGGATTTCTGAATGGAGAATTCGAAGAAGAAGTATACATTGAGCAGCCTAAAGGATGTCCTTTGACAGATGACAAGGACATAGTATACAAACTAAGGAAAGCATTTTATGGATTAAAGCAAGCACCTAGAACCTGGTGTGCAAGGTTGGACAAACATTTGACAAAACTTGGATATAGAAAAGGTATGACATATAGTAATCTATATTGGAAAGAAATTGATGATGGTTTGATGGTTTTGGTAATATTTGTTGATGATATCATATTTGGAGGGAATGATGAAGAAAGTGAAAAGTTTGCTGAGAAAATGAAGAAAATAATTTGAAATGAGTATGTAGGAGAGATGAAATATTTCCCAGGATTGTAGATTGTATAGAATAAAGAAGAAATCTTTATTTCTCAGACTAAGTACTTGAAGGATTTACTAAAAAGGTTTGGTTTGGAAACATGCAAACCCATTGGAACACCTATGGTAACTAGACACAAGTTGTCTACAAAGGATGAGACACCTATTGTTGAGCAGAAGAAGGATAGATCTATGATTGGAGGACTGCAATGTCTAGCTCACACAAGGTCAAATATAGAAAATGTAGTTGGAATTGTTGCAATATTCCAAGTTGATCCCAAAGAAGCATGCAACAGTCAAAAGGATATTTAGATATCTGAAAGGAACATCTGAGTTTAGATTGTGGTATGACAGATCTAAAAATTTCACTCAAAGTGCTTATACTGATGCAAATTGGGCAAGCAGTATGGATGACAGAAAAAGCACCAATGGTGGAGCCTTATTTCTTAGAGGAAGATTGGTTTATTGGTTAAGCAAGAAGTAGGATTGTACATCACAAAGTACAGCAGAAGCAAAGTATGTTGCAACAAAAAATAATTACAATAAAGTCATTTAGATGAAATATATGCTAAAAGATATAAGGATAGAAATCAATGAACCTATTGTCATACATTGTGACAACACAAGCATGGTAAATATGTCTAGGAATCTAGTGTTGCATTCTAAGACCAAGCACATTTCTATTAAGTATCATATGTTGAGAGAGAATGTTGCAGAAAAGGATATCAAATTGGAGTATGAGAGCACTAAAGAACAGATTATAGATATATTCACTAAGTCTCTTCCCAAAGAGACTTTTGAGTATTTGCAAGGTATGCTTGGGGTTATGCCCCTTCCTACATCAGAGTAAAAGATGCAAGAATGCATCAATCCAGTGTAATAGAGCACCATTATTGTTGGACTAAATGTTGATGCTTCCTATATGGGAGAGTATCTCTGATGGACATAATCATCTAGGACTCTTGTTGGATGTTGTTTTGAACAATGTCTTTTGACACTTGAGCTAAGTAAGAATCAATTATTGCAAAGTTTGATGTAGTAAAGTTGGTTGCTAAAACCTTTGACATTGATGTCAATGGGGAACATGTTTGGCATGAAAAATAGCATGGTAAAGCAGTATGCATGATAGTTGGAGAAGATCAGCATGGAATAATAGTTTGGTAGAAAGCACATTGAGGTATATCAATGGGGAAGAATGATTGATGAAGAGGATTTGAAAAGATGAACAGTCTTTTATTGGTATTCTTGGAACTAGATGTTTTTCATCTATGTTGCCACCAATGCCAAAGGGGGAGATTGTTGGAAGATGAATTTTGATGCTATTCCTATGGGGGAGTATTGTAGATATGTTACTATGACGATATGTTACATTCATGACTGAATTTGTCATTGATGTTAACATAGCAGTTTTATGTGGTATCTGATAGAAGAACAACAGAAAGATCAAGTTGGTACAGATGACTAGTTGAGTATTCTAACTATCCAAGGTTATGGGAGATACTTATAAGTATCTAGTATATGCAGTTAATGTCAGAAGAAGAAAGGATAAGTCTAGAAGAAGTTATGTAAGTTTTAGTGATGTTTGTTTTGAGATAGAGTTTATAGAGGCATGTTCTGGTAAACTTGTTATATCTCTTAGCAGAGTTGGTATTCTATGAATTGAGGTTAAGGACATGAAGAAGACATATTGATGATGATGTGTCTAAGTTCACTCATCATAATATTGCATGTACAGAAAGATATTCAAGTTGCAAGGTGAAAGATTTATGTTATCGGTAAGTGTAACATGTTCTTAATGTGGTCCTATAATAATTAATTAAGAAGGTCTAACAGTCAACTTAGGGAATTGTTTTGAGGACTCAATATAAAGAAAGGACATTTTCCTTTACCAAGTATGACATGAATTATATTGATGCGAAGAGTTTGTAAGTAGAGAAAGAGCAGAATACGAAGTTGAGCAAAGCAGTGCGGAAGTGAAGGAAACTTCATTGATGAAGTTTTGCTGAGTGATCCAAGGTTTGGTATTTGGATCCAAGCTTTGTGACCTAGTCTACAAGGTCAGACAATAATTAGTTTAGTTGATAGAACAAAGGAAAGAAGAACACAATGGTAAATTACACGTTTGAGCAGTGAGCTCTTCTTGTAGTTGAAATTGCATGTTTGGATAGTGGGCTCATCTTGCATACATTGTACCACAACTCCAAATAGGGTTGGAATCTTCTAACAAGGATTCAAAGTCTCCTAAGAGAGACTCCATGTACTAAAAGTTGTAATAGACTCCTAACAAGGTCCATCCTCTAACAAGAAATATTTATATTAGTACATCATCTTGTGGGCATCATTCCCACCAATGTTTTCCCTCTAATCAAGGATTTCCCTAGTCAACATATCTGATGTAATTGTCCATGTGTATTTTATTATGGTTGTTGTTTACTTTGGTTGAATGGTTAAGTTTTTTTAAAGAAGCTAAATGTTTTAATTATCAGATAATTGATTCACCTCCACCCTTCTGCACCCCCCCCCCAAGTTATCTTGGTGGATTATTGTTTCTAACATCAAATGAATGCGTAACTAGCTATTGTATGTCATTGTCTTTTAGCAAGTACAAAATAATTAAGTTCACATCTACTTTGTAAGGATCAATCATGATGAGTAAGGTTGTTATGTGATGTTATTGATCCTAGGTGAGCCCACTTAAGTATTGCAAAGCTTGAAGTGTAGGAGGTAGAACAACCTTGTTAGTTGGCCTAGGGCTATTTGAATTTTTTGACCATAAGATAGAGCTAACTCTTAGGCATTTTTGTTTAGTTTCTTGGTAAATCTGTCAAATCATAAGACAACACATTGTATTGACTAATGTGATGCACTCTATCTATGATATGTTTTGAAACATTCATTTCTATATATTTATGGAATTCATGTTATTCACTATCCCTTTATTTTGTTGGTGTGCTTGTGTTTGTAACATGACAATAATGTATCCTTTTTATCAAAAATGTTATTCATGCTATGATACCACTACTAATAGTTTGAAATTTTTCTTGTGGTTGCAAGAATGCTTTCTTATGCTTCATTATATGTTGTATTTGTTCTTAGAAATGATGGAATGGCATTCTAAGGTATTAGAGAAGAGATACAAGCCAACAAAGTATCCTTAAAAACAATTAAACTAACACATGCACCAATCAATGCAAGGTTTTATCCCATTCAATTATGAGTTATTTTGATTAATACATGCATGCCATGAGTAAAAATACATTATAGAAGATCAATTTTTGTATACACATAATTAAATTAAAGAACTTTTCAATCACATTATAATATAACTAGAGTTTTACATCGTCCTCATACATTTCCCAAAAATATGTTTTCTAATCTTGTTTCATCATTTTTTGGAGGACCATATATGGGTGACTTCACATTTTTGCAAATCTTTCAAAAGAGAAAGTTGGTTGGAGATGTAATCTATCTAAGGTCTTATTTTTGGACAAAGGTGTGAATTTAATCACCACCTTTCAATGTTTCCAAAGTCATTTGTTGCTTTCTTGAGAGTCAACCCTTGAGATTTGTGTATGGTGATTGCCCATTGTGTTAGTATTGTCTTTTTCTACCTAAGGGTAGTGGTATTATTGGTGCCATTTTGGGTTCTTCCTCATTCCATGGTGGTCCCATGTAGTTATCTATCCATGTTACAACATAAAATGGTACATCTGGTGGCTTTGATCCATTATTGTAAATAATTTCTATTACCACACCCAATATTATGTTTACAAGACTTGCTTATGTCTAGATATTTTTCATAAGCACAATCCTCTGGCCTTGAAGAAGTCATCATTGAGTATCAATTTATTCTTCATCTATAATTGTATTTGTACCTCTTCTATTTTTAGTTTTCATTGATATATTAAATGCAATTGGGTGATTTAGATTTTTAAGCATCTTCTTGTTGTGTGGTCTAACTTGATCATTAGTAGAAGATAATAAATGTCAACTTTTGGGAAGAAAGAGAATGTAAATCTCATATTGTTCTTTCTTTCATTTCATACCAACTAGGATTTCAAATGTACCTATTTAAACAATTTAGTTGACCTGGATTCCACTCTACCAATAAAAGATATTGGGCAAGCTTAGAAAGCATAAATAATGAAAATGGATATTTTTCCAAATTTTTAACACTTTATATTATAGATTGTATTTTATATATTATATAATATTTTTCAAAAATCAAATGATTTATATATCTTTTATTAAATATAATAAATGTGTTAGCAAATAGATTTGTCTTCCCTTTATGAATTTGAAATGACTAACTCTATACCTAGGTTGGAAAACAAATAAAGTTCACAAAAATTGGGTAAACATGTATTAATCATTTCCCTCTGAATTGTGAGAAGTACATCTCCCTCTTGATGGATTTTCAATGAATCAATACATTAAGAAAAACATACATGTGTACTTTGACCCAAAAGTACTTAAGGATCTCTCACATACTCTTAGGTACGGAGGAAGAATTCAAAATTTACAAAAGATTTGAGCAAATTGAGAAGTACAAAGTTTCCTCAAAGTCACACAATACTTTAAAAATAGAGAAATTTTAAAGATATTAAATAATATATCAAAAGAATGATAACTCTAGATGAACAACCATCAATATCATGAAGCAATTGATATAATAACCCGCAAAGTAACTATTATATCCAAGTTCAAACACAAAGTTTCAAACTATCCTATGTATTGAAAAATATATATATGTAATTCTTCAAGCTCAGAGTCTCAAAACAAACATTCAAATTATCAAAACATCCCTTTTCAACTAATCCAAAAAGAAAATACCTTAAAATTAGTCTTAAACTATCTTTTTCTATCCAAAATCTAATCCTGAACCAATCTTATGCTCCAACATAAATAGTCTCAAATCGTGAGAGGCCTCCATCAAAACCCAGCCATCTTGGTTACAAAGCGGTTATGTAAACTAATTAATTAAAATAGTCTTTGAAATAAAATCTTTTTAAAAGAACAACAACCATGCAAATAATTCTCTTCATCAAGCTCATCCTCCTCTGACGTGGTCTACTTAACCAACTTTTAGCTCCTAAAGGAACTCACAAACTCTTGGATTGTGTGAGAATGTAGATTCTTCAAACTTAGTAACTTTTCCCTATAGGCATCCGTTTTCCACTTGAGTTCTTTAATTCTTTTGCTCTGCATGGGTAAATGTTCCCAGTTCGGGTAAAACATAGACTCCACCTTAGCCATCATGGTAAAACCTTGAGGAGTTGGGGTGTCATTGTCTTTGATCTTAAACATGGTGTCTTGGAAACTTTTTATTAAAGTCTCTAAATCTGTATTTCCATCCTCAAATTGTAAAATACCAGTGGGATTGATTATTTGCATGTATTTTAGGACCTCCTTGTGCATTCCTTTGATTTCATTCTCAATTTCCCATATTTCTTCTAAGGCATCTTTAAACAAGGAATTTTTCCAATTCATATTACTTTTAGCACAAAGAACATGCAATGGTCTATATTTTTCAAGGGATTTTCAGTAAAGAAGTTCATCACTCCATACTTTTCAACTTTCTGTACCTGAAAAACTATTGTTTGACATCGAGCCTCATCTGCTTCCCATATAGGCATAAGGGTCTGGATTTCTCCAAGCAACACCTATCCTTCTATATATGTAGTAAATTCTAGAATGAACTTACTTCCTTCCTCTATAACAGACCCAATCTAACTTTTCACTACTTCTAAAAAGAGTTTTCCCATTTGCATTTTCTTGACCAATTGTTAGCTATTAAAAGAAATGGGGTCAAATGATTAGGGAACTTGAATAAGGGGGAGAATGCCAACATTCATCAAGGAGTCAATATATTCAACCATAATGATGACCAATCATTTTAGTTCCCTATTTTCCTAGCTATCTTTCTCAAACTGATTTAGCATATGATCGACCAAGAATTTAAAATGATGATTGTCAGTATTCTAGCTAAGGACTCCCAAGTCCATGGTTGTGACCTCAAAATCTTTAGCTTCCACTTCATATACGCCTTCTTTCTATTTATAAGTAGCTATTTCTATGGTCACTTTTCCCATAGTAAGATCCTTGGTTAGGCGAGCATTATTTTTCACCTTCTTATTTTTAGGAGTGAGTGGCATATTTAATGAGTATGATTTTGAAAATACCCGAATAAGAGCCTCCTAACTCACTTTTTATACACAAAATTAGCCAAAGTAAGGCTATAACAAAATCTACAAAAATAACCTCTCCAATTAATTCCCCTCTCAAATTAACCCTTTAGCCATTTTTGAAAGATTTGGTTCATGTTATTTTTGGGGTTAAAAATTAGCAAATAATCTTAATTTTCTAAAGTTGGTAGGCAATGGTTAAAGTTTAAAAATAACATAGCCTATTATCATGTTAAACTAATTACCCAAATCCAAACCGCATTTGCAAATACTATTCTAACTAAAGACTTGGATAAGTATATGCACAATTTTGAGTGTTCCCTTCAACTTAAACATGATTCCAATGGTCAATAAATCCTTCCTAAAAGCAAGGCCAATTATCTAATGTTATCCAAAATTGAACAAGCAACTTATGAAAAGGAAATCTCTGAACTCCTTACTAAGAAACTGATTCATCCTAGCTCAAGCCCCTTTTACTGTCATGCTATGTATGTACCCAAAAAGAATGAAAATGGAAATGAATTACCAGAAAAAAGACTTGTGGTCAATTACAAGCCTTTGAATGCATGCCTAGAAAGTAATCAACATCCATTACCAAACAAAGATTATATTTGGCAAAGAATTCAAGGGTGTAATGTATTCAGTAAATTTTATTTAACTAAAGGATTCTGGAAAATTCGTGTTCAGGAGAATGATCGGTACAATATAGCCTTCTCATGTCCCACAAGGTTTGTTTGAATGGACTGTGTTGCCTTTCAGCATCAAGACTGCTCCCTCAATATCTCAAAGTATTATGGATAAAATATTTGCTCCCTATGCTAAATTCATTCAGCTTTATATTTATGATATTCTCATTTTTAATCAAGACCATAAATCCCACCTTGAACACCTCAAGAAGTTTATGTCTTTATGTCAGACAAATGGTTTGTGTCTTAATCCTTCTAAGCTCAATATGTGTATAGAAAGTTTGGTGTTTATTGGAACAAGAATTGAACCCAATGGTAAAATTTACCCACAAGCTCATTTGCTTCACACAATTTAGAAAGTTGAAGTAAAAGAAAAAAAGAGTTTACAACGGTTTCTTGGTTTGGTTAACTATATCATTGGATATTTTAAGAACATAGCGAAAGCAAGAAAGGAATTAAACAAATTGCTAAGAAAAATGCCCCTCCATGGACCGACCAACATAATCAGGCAATTAAAAGCATCAACCAACAATGCTAAAAATTGCCTCCTCTTTGTATATTGGGTAAAGGTAAGAAGATTGTACAAATTGATGATACTTGATCAGTCGGTCAGGGGTTCAAACCCTAGTCGGCAGCCCTTTTTAACCACTTAGTTGGGCAGGTAAAGTTTAAATTTCAAGTTGTGCATAATAGTTTTAAATGCGATCGACGGTGCAACGACCACCTGTCGAGTTTTGGGGGTCAGTGGTCAAGGGTTCCAACCTCACTGACCACCAAACTTTGCCACGAAAGGTTTTCCCACCATTTGTTTTTAAAACATTTTTTTTTCCCACTACCACGTCACCTCATGATGATGTCATCGATCAATCGACTTTGACTGCACATAACTTTTGCATCTGGTCTATGATTTTGATGAAATGAACATCGTCAAAAAGCTTTCGATGATACCTTTGATTTGGTGCCAACTTCAACCAATTTTGGAGAGTTCAAAATTTTGCCTTTCTAACAGCCTCTGAACCAGGGTTTAACGAACCTTTGACTGGCCATAACTTGAGCATACAGATTTTATTTTCATCCGTTCGAGTTGCATTGGATTCAAAATTTTGAGAGCTTTGACATGATGCTAAATTTTGGAGTTTTCAAGATACTTTAAATTTTGGTGAAAATATCCTCCAGATCAATCCTTCCCACTTAAGAGCTTTCGAACCTCTGAAAGTTTGGATTACTTAGAAATTATGTGAGGGTATAGTTCCCTCACTTTGCCAATCTCCATTCATCTTGCCTTGCTTGGATGCATCCCCTTCAATCCCACTCGGAGGTATTCAACTAGCACTCTCTGTGAAGTTCTAACATTCCTATCTAGGATAACATCTTGTGGCAATTCTGACATATACTCTGGCAAAAGATCATCAATTGATGAAATTTGAACACTGATGTCTTCATTGAAGATCATTGGAGGCTCATACAACTTCAGATTCTCAACATTGACAACTGAGTAAATTTGCATACATGGAGGAAGATTAAGGTGGAAAGCATTGGTATCAATCTTTTTCAAGATCTCAAAAGGACCATACCTTATAGGCTTGAGCTTCCTTCCTTCACCTTGCATTCTTTCCTTACTGATATGTAACCAAACTCTATCACCAACTTGGAAATGGTAATCGATGTGATGCTTATCATGGCGAGCCTTGTATTTTTCTTGGCTTTGCTCCAACTATGCTTCTAATGCCCAATGGATTGCTTAGATTTTTTGGATGAACTTTAAAGCCCTTTCTACATCATGTTATCCATCGATAATGTTGTCCTACCCAAAAGAAAAATCCATTGGTGTCTTAGGCAAGTAACCGAAGCAAGTCTCAAAAGGAGACCTCTTTGTAGAAGAATGTGTTGCATGGTTGTAAGCATGTTGTACATAATGAAGACTTTAATCCCACAACTTAGGATGCTTGCTGCAATAACCTTCAAGCATATGCACAACTATCTTGTTCACTATCTTTGTCTATCCGTCAGTTTGCATATGGAAGGTTGTACTCTTCTTTAACTTGGTATCCATGAGGCCCAACAATTCTGACCAAAATTACCCTAAGAATGAGAATCTCGATCCAATATAGTAGAAGTGGTTAACCTAAAATGAACCCATACATTTTCAAAGTACAAATGAGTTGTCAGTTTATTAGTGACTTTCTTTTTACAAGGCATTAAAATACACATGTTGTTGAACTGATCAACTACTACATACAAATAATCATGACCCTTCCTAGACATAGGTAAACCTCCCATAAAGTCCATAGATACACTTTCCCATAGACAAGATGGTATAGGTAATGGTGTGTACAAACCCAATTTCCTTTTACTTGGTTTGCTAGTTGTACACATTACACATCCTTTTATATACTTAGTGACATTTTCTTGCATGCGAGGCCAATAATGATATTTTTGCAATTGAGCCAATATTTTACTTACCCCGAAATGTCTTGCAATTAAAGAGGTGTGCACTTCTCGGAATACCTGTGCTTGTTCATATTTAGGAATGCATAGTTTTCCCAAGTGATACAACAAATTATCTTGCACATAGTAATTTTTCTCTTCTACACGCTTACCCTGGATTAAAGCTGCATAAATATTATTAAATTTCTCAAATTAGCATATTGTTCCTATAAACTTTCATGAACCATAGAACTATTCTGAAGGATTATCAAAGCATTCATAACAAGAGGTCTACAGAGCATATCTGTAACTTTGTTATGGACATCTTTCTTGTACTTAATTACAAATGAAACTATTGTAGAAAACCCATCCACCTAAAGTGCCTATGTAGTTGCAAATTAGATTGTGAGTGCAAATATTAAAGTGGCTAGTGATCAGTGTGGATTACAATTTATTTTCCCATTAACTATGTTTCCATTTCTTAACACTCTAAACTAAAGCATAAATTTCCTTATCATAAGTGGGATAGCTACTTACTGCTCCTAAAAAAGTTGCAGAGTGGTAGCAGATTGGCTTACCTCCTTGCATGAGTATAGCTCCCATGGAAAACTTGCTCACATCTATCTCAATCTCAAATGGTTGATGTAAATCTAGTAAAGCCAAAATTGGTGCAGTGCTCAACTTCTCCTTCAAAGTGTCGAAAGCCTTCTGCTATGGACCTCCCCACTAAAAAGTTGTCTTGGTATTGGTTAATGCATGCAACGATGATGCAATGAAAGAGAAGTTTGCAATGAACTTCCTCCAGTACTGTATTGTAGCTAAGAAACTTTTGACTTCTGTAACTTTACTTGGCTTAGGCCATTTTACAATACATTTGACCTTCGTAGGGTCTACTTCAATTGACCATCTCCTATGACATAGCCTAGGTACACTAAGGATGTCTTAGCAAATTTGCATTTAGACATCTTTACAAAAAAAAATTATTTTCTCAGTATATCAATTTTTTTTTACATGAATTACATGATCATCCCAAGACTTATTGAATACAAGAATATCATCTAAATAGACTATGACAAAATCATCAATAAAAGGATGAAGGACATCATTCATGACTCTCATGAATGTAGCTAGTGCATTACAAAGCCCAAATGGCATAATCAACCACTCATAAAGTCCCTATTTTGTCTTAAAAGCAGTTTTCCAAATATCACTTTCTACAATTCTTATTTAATGATATCCACTATGTAAGTCTGGCTTAGTGAAATAAATTGCATGTTTCAACTAATCAAGTAAATCATCAATTCTAGGAAGAGGGTACCTGTTCTTTACCGTTATCTTGTTCAGAGCCCTGTAGTCAATGCACATTCTCCAAGTCACATCTTTTTTTGGAACCAACACAATAGGAGAACCACAAGGAGAAGTATTAAGATGAATAACTCCTTCCTTGACCAGCTCCTAAACTTGCTTCTTGATTTATTCATTTTGCAAGATTTATAAGCGGTACATGTCGATATTAGGAAGTGGTGCATGTTGTTGCAACTCAATTTCATGTTGTACCTCTCTCTTAGGAGGCAATCATTTCAGTTCCTAAAACAAATCATCATAAGCAGAAACTACTTTGACCAATTCAACTTTATGTTTTGGATCACATCCTTTAAATGCCTCAAATTTTTCATCTTCTTTGGCTTTTACAATCATCAACACAAAATTCTTACTAGAGTTGACTAACCTTTTCATTTGACTAGCATTGATTAATGCCAGATTAGTCTTAATCTTATGTGCCCGTACAATGTATTCAATCTTATCTTTAAAAAGATGACACTTATTTTCCCCCTATAGAAGATAGCCTATCAGTCATACAAATAGGGACTCCCAAGTACAAGACCACAAATATCTAAAGGGACTACATCAACTTCTACCTCATCTACAAAGTTTGCAGTGATAGAAAATCTTAACTTACATTACTTAGTTACCTATAAGAGTGCATCATCGCAACCCCATCCAAGAGGATATGGTTTTGGATGAGGTGTTGTAGTCAAATTAAGCTTTTTAACAACTTCCTCAGATATCAAATTAACTTGAGAACCCATATCAAATAATGTATCAACCTTAGTATGCTTGATAGCAACTCAAAAGTGAAATAATTCATACCTTTGCTTATCATTCTTAGGAGTAGATTCTTTACTTAAACTTACACTTATGCTTGAAGAACTTGTAGTTGATGGGAGAGATATACCTTTTCCCTTACCTTGGATCTCAGTGGCAACAATCCTTGTTTCATCTCTAGAATCAGATCCAAGATCTTGTTGAATTACAATAGTAGTCTTTTGTTTGCCTTTATTTCCACCATATCTCTTTGACCTTTTTTGTGTGTAGCTTCCAGCACTTAGAATCATCATGCCCTTCTTTTCTGCAATGTGAGCATGTGGGTTTTTCACCCTCTTTCTTTATTGTAGCTATCATTTTCCCCTTCCCTTTGTCTTTGGATTTACCTTCAAACTTAGATGGCTTCTTTTCAACCCTATCAATGAAAGTACCCTTATGCCTTGACTCTAAGTGTGTCACCTGTACACTTACTTCATCCAAATTACATGGATTCAAAACCAAAATAGAATGTCTAAGATAAGAATGAAGACCACCTGTGTACTTGAGTAAAGTATCCTAGGTATGCAATGGAACATCTAATGAGATAGCCATTTTTCAAAATTCATGTATGTACTTCTGGATAGACTGACCTTTTCCTTGCCTAAAATGTTGCCAGTTCATCATTAACTGTTGCATATGGCCTAGGGGATAGAACTGCTTCTTTAAAGCACTAACAAATTCTGACCAAGACAATTTGAACTTACAATGCTATGAAGTTTCATCCTGAATCCTTCTCTCCCACCAGGTTAGAGCTACACCACCTAACTGAAGAGTGGCTAACTAAATTCTATCAACATCATCTACAAGGTTTTGAACTCTATAGTAGACTTCTATTTGCTAAATCCAGTCATCTAATTTCTTGGCATTTAACTCCCCACAATACGTTGGCAAGTCAAACTTTACATCTAACTTGATTCAAAGCTCATGTCCACCCTTAAAAATATTAGAAGACTCAGAATGGGTAGAAGAAGGAGAAGAGGGAGGTGTTTTTGGAGGATCACGATTGTCTCCTGTCTTTTTCCCTTTTCCCTTCTGAGCTGCATGTCTTAACATCTTTTCTTCTCTTTCCTATACCAAAACTTCTACCATTGTCTGCAATTTTTGAAGAGTCTTCTGGATACTCTTATCTTGAAAAAATTGTCTACCAACTTCATCTACCATTTGTGATGATGTTTTAGTCCTTTGTTTTTCGATCATTTTATTCCTCGAGCTTTCCTTCGCCTTTCTCGATCCTAGATCTTGTTATCATTTTGCAATTCTAGTCACACAACCTGGCTCTGATACCAAATTTGACTTAGTTAGGATCTAGGACTATTACAGAGGAATGCTAACCAATTACATAAAGTTAATTTTAAAGTTTTAAATGAATAAATTAATGTAATTAAAATAAAGGAACAACACAAATTAAATTGACAGAAGGGAAATTGAGAGATAGAAGACACAAAACAATTTGATCCTGGAGTTCATCCATATGGACTACGTCTCCAGGTCCTACTCCAATAGGGGGATCGATCTGATTAACTCCAAAATTAGGTACAAGTGTTTACAAAATCACTCCCTTCAAGTACAACAACATCACACTATTCCAAAGTACAGGAGTAATCACACCATAATTTCTTTCACCTTCACAACACTTGGTCGTCCTCTCCATTTCAGAATTCCCAAATAAGAGCCTCCTAACCCTCTTTTTATACACAAATTAGCCAAAATAAGGCTATAAAAAAATCTACAAAAATAACCTCTCCAATCAATTCCCCTCTCAAATTAACCCTTTAGCCATTTTTGAAATATTTGGCTCGTGTTATTTTTGGGGTTAAAATTTAGCAAATAACCTTAATTTTCTAAGGTTGGCGAGATATAGTTAAAGTTTAAAAATAACATAGCCTATTATCATGCTAAAATGCACTTATAACGTAGTGGCATATATACTTTTACTTGATCGGTCGGTCGGGGGTTCAAACCCCACCGACGACTCTTTTAACCACTTATCTGGATAGGTAAAGTTTAAATTCCAAGTTGCGCAATGACCACTAGCCAGATTTTGGGGGTCGCTGGTCAGGGGTTCGATCCCCACTAACCACCAAACTTTGTCGCCAAAGGTTTTCTTGCCATTTTTTTAAAACAAAATTTTCCCCGCTGCCATGTCACCTCATGATGATGTCATTGATCAACCGACTTTGACTATGCATAACTTTTGCATCTAGTCTTTGATTTTGACGAAATGAATGTCATTGAAAAGCTCTTGATGAGACCTTCAATTTGGTGCCGAATTCATCTAGTTTTGGAGAGTTCAAATTTTTGTCTTTTTGACAGTCTCTAAACCAAGGTTTGACCAACCTTTAACTGACCATAACTCGAGCATATAGACTCTATTTTCATTCATTCAAGTTGCATTGGATTCATAATTTTGAGAACTTTAACATGGTGTTGAATTTTGGATTTTTTGAGACACTTCAAATTTGGGTGAAAATATCCTTCGAATCAATTGGTGGTGCAAATCCCTTTTTTTTCTTAGTTGTGGAAATGCTACCTCCATTATCAGGTAAAAGAGGAATGTCAAAAGGCAAAGATTTAGAGAAAGAAACACCCTTTGTAGGTTTTTAAATTTGCATTGGACTAGATGATTTGATCCTTTTCTCTCATAACCAATTGTTTGTGCATTCTAGTATGAAATTGGACCTGAGGTTTATGTCATCTCCTTCATTTCTATCCCAATCAATCTTAGGAAGGACCTGCTCAATTTCTCCCTTACATCCTAGTTCAATGACTTCTGAACCATCTTCAACATGCCCTTCTATTTTGAGTTTCAACTTTAGCAATATGATTTGAGGAATTGTCAACCTTGAGTGATCTCTTTTCATGACTTCTTGCTCATTGCTATAGTCTTCCCATAGGTCTTTGAGGTGAGGTGCTGACTAAATCTGGTCTCCTAGGCCAAGTACCAATTTTGCAAAGTTTTTATTATCAAAATTCCTTCTTTCATGATAGAACCCCAAATTGAAGTTTAACACATCACTCCCAATTGCTAAAGCATTGATCATCGTATTACAAGTCTGAGAACCAAGCTTAATGGGGAACATGGATTCCCATTTTTCCTCGGGGAGATTGTCTTTGACCACAGAAAATATTTGCCTAGATACTTCGACAAGAAAAAAATAATCTAGCACATACCTTGGCCACTTGATTTGTTCTTCCTTAAAAGTCCCAATTCTTAAGTAGGTGAACTTGGGGAATCAGATGTAGAAACTCCCATGATTTTGAACTAAAATCTAGGCTTCTAAAGATATCCTCTAAATCAGGGTTTTAGCGAGGTCGAGATGTAAATTTCCCAAGAAAACACCATGCACTTTCTTGAAATTCTCCAACACTATGTCTTTTCTCAACAGAGGATATTATTGATACACTATAATGTCTTCGCTCAATTGTTCATGAGGAATTATGGTGAGATTACACACACATGCAAGACAATAAGTTAAATATGAGGACATATAGAATTCCTACTTAGTGGCTTGTGAATGCTTGAGCTGGCTTATCAATGAACAAACTATCAACTTAGCCCAATCAAGGAATTGTTTACCAGTCATAATGATATCTATGTAATGAAACATCCATAGGACATCAACCAGACCTTTAGCTTCATGCAAAAAAACTATCAGATCATGTATATGAGGCTTCATGTGATCTTTAGTTAGTACTTTTGATAGTCTTGAACCTCCCTTGTAAAAGGTCTCAATCTACTTTCTAGCTATTTGGTTATGATTCTTTTCGGGGTCTTCTTAGAATTGGACCAAGGATTGAGTGGGGTTGAAACTAGCAAAGGAAGACTTAGGTAATTTGAGAACAGATGAAATGGTCTCTCTAGTAATAGATAGTAAGGGTTCATAGTCTTTACTCAGTATGATCTTAGATTTGACATCATAATGGTTAAGACAATATTGAAGTAATTTTGGGCTTTGTAATGTAGGAGGAAAGGCGGTATCTCCAAGGAGCCCGCTTGTCAAAACTTTGAGACATCCTTTAACTTCTACTTGTTCCAAAAACTTTTCTTGCAACTTCTCAACCTTGACTCCCATTGAATTTGGATAAAAAATTATGATTCGTCAACATTCAAGACTAGAAGTATTTCCAAAGAAATTCATAACAAACTTCATAATCACAATAAGAACATGAACTTTCCAGATTCCTCGTTCTTGAAGAAAAATGACATAAAAGAAGTAGAAAGAAAAGCTTACAACCCTCACCTGGGAATAGTTGAAACCCAAAACACTTCCCTTTCTCCATCCGCTGCTTTACTTCCAACTTTGTAGACTAGAATGAAAATAAGCTCAGAATGGGTTTTAGAATAATTTGCATACCAAGGAAAGTACTACTAAATATCTGGGTTTTAATGGAGAGATTATCTTGAAGTAGTGTACACACTTCAAGAAGTTATGATGTCCTTTCATTAAATGTTCACTTGGGGAAAGTGTCCCAACCATCATTAATATTCTTTCAACAATCCCGATTTAGTTTTCATTAGAAGATTTGGCTTTCCCGCTTACACCACCAACTCACCATTCGTACTTGATAATATTGATTCCGAGAGGGCCTTTACACCATCATTAGGATGTCACCTTTCACCCTTTAGAGACAATTGTCTTATCAATCATTGATTTTACATCTCAACACTAATTTTCAATGTTGGAACTTGTTTGAACCTCTTTGAACTTTAGTACAAAGTGGTTCAAAGTGGTTTAGACACAACTTGCAACATATTTGATAGGTCTCACCTGCAAAACAAATGTTAGTCCAAAACCTTCGATGGAACCGATTTGAACTCCTTTGAACCTTGGTACAAAGTAATTCAAAGAGGTTCAAAAACTTGATCATAAGCATTTCACAACAGATTCAACCCTACACACCTAGGGCAACACAATACCTTTGGAGGGATCACATAACTCATGAAAAACAAACTTTGGCAGGTGAGATGAAAATAGGGATGAGACGAAAATGCTTGAGTTTAAAAAGATAAACAAAGAGAGAAAATACAAACAATGGTGACTAAAAAATTTAGACCAACGAAATGAATATTAATCTAAATTTAAAATTGATTGTTAAATAAGCTTATTCAAGATACAAATTAATTAGCGGATGGACCATTTTTTTTGGAGCAATACAAGAACATTTGGGGGATTTTGCTCCATGTGCACATTTAAGTATCATTATATTTGATGCCCTGGATGACTTATTAAAAGTGGAAAAAATCATCTGGGTTTCAGTTAGGTTACATACGGTTTACTACTAGGGCTATGAATGGGACTCTTACAACATAATCAAGCAATTCTATCATGTTTTTTGTGGGAGTAACTGGTAATTATTGGTGGGAATCCCGTGAAGGCATTTTTAGTGTAGAGTATTTGACAGTGATCTTTATTTCAAGGTACAAAATTCACCTGGTCCTTTTTGAGCACTGCAAGGTGCTAGACAGGGGAAAGTGGGTTTGCAAATAAAAAATCTTTTCAGGTATAGAGATCAGGTGGTTCAACGATCATAAATCTGTTTGGCTATATAGAACAATAGGCTTTTACCTTAGAGAGACCATTTGGGTTTTTTTGCTTCCTATTGCTTTGGTTTCAGGAAAACCATTTGGGCTACTAGATTCTTCATCTAGGACCTTTGAGAGTTGACATTGGAAGTGAAAAATTGAAGTTGTGGTGATTTGGAGGTGTCCAATTTGTGAGAACCCTATGAGTGTGTAGGTGAATTAGTGGTAGAGGTTGAAGGGACTGAGGTCAGGTGTCGCAATGGTGGAGGCATGGGAGTAGGTGGGAGAGTCCAAAAGAGTTGGAAGCAGGGGAAAGAAGGATGAACTAGAGTCTAGAGGCTATTGGCATTGTCTAAATCTGTTTGGCTATATAGAACAATAGGCTTTTACGTCAGAGAGACCATTTGAGTTTTTTTTGCTTCCTATGCTTTGGTTTCAGGAAAACCATTTGGGCTACTAGATTCTTCATCTAGGACCTTCAAGAGTTGACATTGGAAGTGAAAAATTGAAGTTGTTGTGATTTGGAGGTGTCCAATTTGTGAGAACCCTACGAGTGTGTAGGTGAATTAGTGGTAGAGGTTGAAGGGATTGGGGTTGGGTGTCGCAATGGTGGAGGCATGGGAGTAGGTGGGAGAGTCCAAAAGAGTTGGAAGCAGGGGAAAGAAGGATGGACCGAAGTCTAGAGGCTGTTGGCATGGTCTAAATTTTGGGTTCATGGGTAGTTGTATCTCGTCTAGAACCAAAGTAGACAACTCTATCAACAACATTGTCATTCATTCTAGTAAGCTTCATAATACTTTAGACTAATTTAAAAAATTATGTCCAACCTTTAAACTTTGACCAAATACTGCAAAGATTATATTTTGTGTCACTTTCAAATGTTTCTTCCCATTCATTTTGCGCTAATTTGGAGTGTTGCACATACTCAACGAAATATCGCTTTCAAGTTTTTATTGATTCGAAAAATAGTATCCACATCAAAATTTTGGGCTCTAGATATAATGTTTAGTCCTTTTGGAATAGATTTTGTTATTTGTGTGCAGAAGGCTTTCAGAGAATAGTCCTTTTGGAATGGATTTTGTCATCTACGTGCCTAGTGCCTGCAGAGAATGCTAGAAAACTGCATGCAATTTTTCAACTGAGTATTTTTCGGTATTAAAGAACATCCATGTTTAATATAGTGTTTGTTGTAGTCAATCTTATAGCTTAAGGAGTCAACTTGGAATTTAGCACATTTTTTTCTCTCTATCTCTAATATTGACGCTCTTTAGTGTATCAAGCTTTGTTGTATTTATGCTCTAGTCAGTTCAATGTTTACAAAATTCAGTTGGATGAAATAATGTTTGTTCCATCCTCCCAAGCCTTGTTCTTCTAATAGACTGTAAATTCTTGTATTGACAACCTTACATGTTTATTCTTAGCAGCCAATCGCTTCCCCTTTATTTATATATTTTTTTTTTTGCATTTATTCAAATATCAAAGAAAAAATCTAAAATTTTCATTTGAGATATGCTAACATACATTGTTTTTAGGTTTCACAATGTATAATTTTGTTTGCATTAACAAATCACACTATATTTGCAGTCTAGGTTAATTTTAAGCTCTCCAATTTGTTTTTTTGGTAATTTTACATTTCCTAAATACTTGTACCTGTATTAATAAAATATATGTAGATTGTTTTTCCCTCTCACAAAAGATGTACCTACAAATTAGACAATCTAGAAACACTTGAAGACTACTCAATTTCTTTGTGGTGTTTAACTAATAATTCTTGTTATCAGATTTCTAGAATGCATTTGAAATGTAGATTTTTGTTTCTAGATTTGATTATGTGTGTTTATTTAGCATCAATGTTTAGATCACACTCTATGATCCATCATCAGGATGATCTATTCCATTCTTGCATTCTCTCATCCTTATGTTGAATCTTAGAGTGTAATTTGAAAATGTTGATGCTAAAAAACACACACAATCAAATCTAGAAACAAAAATCTACATAAATAATTCTTGTCCATTTATTTATGGCATCAAGCTTGAATCATTTTACTCTGCATCTTGCTAAAATGGCAGAAGTATTTATATCTTTAATGCATTCTATCAAAGAGTTCATGAATCACAAGCCTTGTTTTTGCTTTTGCATCTTGGGAATCTCCAAGTGGAAGCAGGCTTTTGTTTGACATTTTCTTCTACCTTGACAATTAAATCAAAATGAAAAATTTAGTTAAAGAAAATGTCAAACAATTAGATTCCACCATATTTTTATTTGACTATCAAGAGGGGGTGTCAAGGGTGGCCATATACCTATGTCCAACGAAGTGCTTCTCACACACTAACTCTATTGGTTACTCAAATTGTTGGTTGAAATCCTGTGAGCTTGCCACTCAATGCTAGGATTTTCAACACAATTTGGCCAACAAATGGGCTTGATCCTTCAAGAACCAAATAGCCCTGCTCTTTAGGCCCTGCAAAGCCTAGGCAGGTGCACCTTCACTATAACATTTCAAAATGGCTTAATGCTTCTTAATGTAGGTTTCTTAGATGATGTGCATTTGAAAATGACAATTAATCTTTCAAGAAGAAATCAAAAATACGAAAAATAAATATTTTGGAAATTTTATAAGTGACTAAATAATGTGAATGGGTGTATTTAATAACATGCCCAAAACTCAGGCAAAGAACCTCATCAACTACAACTGTATATCAACTAAAATGAAATAAGCAAGACCAATCTTTGATCCAGTATTGGGCAAATGGAGTCAACCTCTCATGATCTTACTATTTTCTAACCCTTTGGAGACAACATGCACACCATTAGCTACTGGACAGAGAACTTAAAATACAAACCCTAGTCTAAATGATTTTAACCCCAACCTAAGGAGACTAATTAGTCAAACATTGCATTGCTTGAAATATTTGATAATCAAGAGCATGTGCTAATTTCAATCCATCGAACAGTAATGTGAATCCAAGAGGACAATGTAGAATGTAAGCAATTGAAAAAACCAAATACCCAAATTGAGATTTTAGACAAAGTATCTTTGTATTGCTTTAAAGATAAGGAAGTATAGAAAAGCAGTATTAGTTGCATATACCAAAAAAATTTGCATAAGTTTCAATATCTCTGTTCTATTTCATCTGTGAAAAATTATATATCAAAATCAATATCTATTAACCTATATATATAGAGGTCTTGGTACCCCTTCTCATAGAAAACGAAGGGGCACAACTTAGCTACAAACCTCTTCAAAATATAACTATTGCGACTAATTATTGTTGAGCATATAGATAATCACGTCTTAATAAACAAAAAAAACTAAAACATCTAAAAAATTAGATTACTATTTTGCCTGATCTACGTCATCCTCTTTATTGTTTGTTGTCTCTATTGGCACCATGACGGGGACAAATGTAGTCATTGACCCATTTTGCAATTTGAGCATGTGTCGACCATGTAAATCAGGGTACCTCTGGGATGAACATTTGCAAATCCAACCACTTCTTCCCTCTAGCACTCCTTACATCCATGCCACAAATACATCTCTAAATATCCTATAGTTACCATCTCTACCATTCACATCCTAAGCTCTACATCACATCTGAACAGGTAGTTTGTTACCTTCTTCATTGTAAGTGGTTAGCTCCATGGAATTTCTGAATTGGCTAACATTTTGGAATAGAATTAGATGGCAAACCAAAGAATAGTTTTTGAAGGTTTTTGAGGTCTTCCAATGTGCTAATTACATGTGAAGTGATTTCTCAATCTCATTGGCAAAGATGAACTTTAAGTAAGTATGAAGGTTTTGAATCCTCATACAAATATACATATAATCCAACGGGATCTTTTGCTTCTCATCTTCTCCAAATAGTTGGGACCAAGCATAGTAGGTATTAATAAAGAAGCCCATAAAGCAATCAACTGAATGAGGGCCCATCTGTTCTACTGGCATCAATCTGTTACTTTGGCCTCTAGTCATGAAATTTGTAATTTCTCTATATCCAATGAGTTCCATCATCCTTTGATAATCTACTTTGAATTCTTCCCTATCAATCTTAGTGAGAGCTTGGGTACTTAGGTCAAAGCATTTCTCGATGCAGGACTTAGTGATGACTAACAAGGATGTCCCATCTTCTTTTCTTACTGTTCTAGTTGTTGGCTCATAATGTTTTGCTAGGATGTTCATAAGCTCAATGTC
Organism: Cupressus sempervirens; assembly: GCA_028749045.1. NCBI lineage: Eukaryota > Viridiplantae > Streptophyta > Pinopsida > Cupressales > Cupressaceae > Cupressus > Cupressus sempervirens. Next base: position 635,731,596 of record CM053785.1, read on the forward strand.
CACAAGTACATTCGACACAATGATCTTGGCTATGTCTAATCTCCATGGATTATTTCTAAGTTATATTTCATCCTTGTTAGTATATTTATACCACCATAAAGTGGGAGAATAACATCTCTACATCCTCTTAACTTGTCAATGAATACCCCCATTGTTTTAGTCAAGGAAGACTCATGAAATAAATCTAAAGGCATTTTTTGAATAACTTTCTCCATATTTTCTTCCTTAGTCCTTTTAGAACTAACCTCCCTTTTAACCAATTTTGATTTCAGGAAAAGGAATCCTGAATTAGGGCAGAGAATTGCACTTACTATTTTTTGGTGTTGCAGAAACCACCTTGCAATCACTTGCTTGCTCTCCAAAATTCTTCTCAACTCTAGACATCACTTCACATGAAACAAGTTAGCTTCTTTAATAGTTAGTTATCCTTATTTCTCATTAAATTCATGTTCATGAGCTTAGACTTTTGCACAAGTGGCCACTTCATAATTTCCCTTAAGCTATCAACTCAAACATTCCTCTAATTTGATGCTTTGTACGTTAAGAGATCTAAATTGATATCCTTTATTTATTCTAGCCCTTTTAGAATGTTAAAAAATCACTTTTGCACTTTTACAAGGTTGCCCTGTTGTGCCTTCTGAAACTCCAAAATTTCACAACTCACAACTACTGAATAATAGTGTCTGCAAATTAACGAAGAATAACCACTTGCATGCTCTATACTTCATCCTTTTCGAAATAGCAAATAATCACCATTTCATATGGTACCAATTTTATTATCCTTGAAATAATAAAATGTCGCTATTTCACAAGTATCTTTCCTCCTCTTCTCTGATATGGTAAAAAGCATGATTTTTCCAATGTGGGTTGAGAATAAATGAAAATTCTTGTCAGTTTGGACAAAGAAATTTTAGGGTCTACCAACTTCCACTCCATTAGAACCAAGCCCATTCCCTTATTATGCAACCATGACCATATCCTAATTTGGTGTATGGGTCTCTGTGTTTTTAATTCTTCCATTGTGCTGCCTCCATGTTCTTCCATCTTCTTAGTTGATTACTCTAGCATTGTAGGGTAGTGGATAAACAACCAACTAAAACATTACTTTAATTAAGGCCCTGGTGAAAAAAATTAAAGTGTCCCCTTGGTAAGATACATGTTTGCTTTTTAGACATTGCCCCATTGCAGTCCATGAAATGACGCTTGGCCGAAGCATTTCATTGAAAAGCCTTAATGTTTTTTCCAAAAAACCATATTGTGCATACCCCACAATTGATTCCACGAGACCATATTCCCCTGAGACAATTTCAAACAGTTCACATGCATTGTATTAGAATATTAGCGGCATCAAAGCAATAAGTATTTTTAAAAAATTAATTAATACAATTTTTTATAGAAAATAATTAAGATAAATAATTGGTTGTGAATTGGTGTCTCCCAGATTCATTTATCCATTCATAACATGTCACATCTTGCCCTTGAATCATTTTCTTTTTTCTTGCTTATGTGGCAAATAGCCAAATGCTGAATTGGTCAAAGATAGTTTTAATCTTGTTTTAAGATAAATGAAGTTTAACATCTATATTAAACCAAAAAATTAAATGCTTTATTTTAAGTTGGAATATATGATTTGTTATGTTATGATGATGTTGCCATAAAATGTGTTGTTAAATGTCATAATTTAATAACAATGTGATTATGCTAATGTATTTACTTCCTAATGATGATGCAATTAAGATGTGATATGTTGGATTATGATGGGTACTGACTCATTGTTGATTGTGAGTGTCTAACTGATGCATGAATTGATGTGACGAGTGTGTAGTTGAGGTAGAGAGGGCTAGCCTCTCAGAAGGGGATGCATTGGATGATCGTGTTGCCACTCACACACATCACATAGGATTTCATGTTGTTAGTCCCTGTCGTATAGGTAGTTTTTGCCTACTTTATCCTATTAGTATTTTTTTTGAAAAAATCTAAAACATTGATGAATGTGAAATGTTTAGCCTCAAAATAGGAATTTTTATATTATAATGCTATTTTTTAATTAGTTATAGCAAATTTTGCTAATGGTTTTGAAGAATTTAAAATGAAAAATTGATTAATATTATTTTGTTTACCCATCTATTGAAAGTGGTATGATTAAAATTAAAGAAACCACACAATTAATTTTTATAGTAAATGGTGCATCATGCGTTCGTGAAATTGGTCATTCCCTAAAATATAGCATTAATAATTGATTAATATTAATGTTGAGGAGTCTATTAAAAGTAATGTGATTTAAATGAAAGAAGTCACTGAATGTAGTTTTAAATGCTTTTTGTTGAGGTGTACCATCATGTTTCTACATTGACGTGCAATTGGAAGAATATTACAACCATCTCCTGATTAAACTTAAATGCATTTTTGTTGTGGAAGTAATTCCCGAAAATTTGGCATTAGCAATTTGTTACGCAAAGGAAGTATATTTGACCGATTGTTGGTATGTAACATTTCATTTTGTATTGTGCCATGGGTTACTGGTTTTGCGGGTAACTATGCATGAATGCTATGCTTATTGTTTGTCGAATCCGTTGTTCGTGTGTGATGAGTTGAAAGTTGTTGCGTGTGATACTTCTCTGGTACCTGGTCATTTTTGGGTCTTTTTCTTAATGGTTTTTCCCCTAATCCTTTTCGATGTTTTGGGGCGAGGGGGGAATGGCTGCTATCATGGAAATGGTTTGCGGGGCAGCTATTAAAAGGTGAATGTTAGTTATCGAGTTGGGTAAAGTGTGAAAAGCCTATGTGAGTGTTTTTATTAGCCCGCCATTTCACTCTTTCAAGTTTACGGTTGGCACAGCCAAATATCTGAGATTCATTGTTGTAAATGTGCTGCTCCATGCCCTCCATTGAGTCTTCTATTTTTTGGCTTTCCTTCAAACCCTAGCACATTACAGAGTGCCTGCTTGCTGAAAAGAAAGCAAAACAATGGTGGGTGGTTCTGCTTTTTGGGGAGTTTTTTCACAAGAAAATAATGTTGGTTCCCCTTTATTTGTGATTCTTTCAGTAGGAATGGTGACAATATTTAATAAGGCTCCACTAATTTAATACGAATGAAAGTAATTTCCTTTCCGCCACACCTATTTAAACCCGCCAATCTACACAGAAGCAGCACAATGATTCAATCTCATAGTTGCAGTCAATGGCGATTAAAAAGCAAGCTTCACTCTTCGCACTGTCCATTCTCCTTATTTGTTTTCTCTGTTCTCCCTTCTGCGAATGTAGAACAATAAAGGAAAATTATTACATGGAAAACATATCTATAGTCAGGTACATGAAAATTACTTTGGTTGTAGCTAGGTCAATGTTTTGATCTATCTAATTTGATTCTTTGAGGTAGGGGAAAGATACTTATTTAGTATGTTTGCCATGAGCCTTGTAGGGGTCGAAAATGGTTCCAGCCCTTGGGATTAGCACAAATTATATTCTTCTAGTTGCAATAATTTTTAAATTGTGATTCTTGAATCTTGACCACTGAACGAATCTTCTTTCCAAAGAATTAAATCTTGTAAATCCTGTAGCAAGAATGAGGATCCTCTAATCCTATTCCAAGCTTGCTGAATCAATTTTCGGACTTCCCATTTGCAGTCCACTTCTTGCTTCTTTACATTCAATTTCCAAGCTGACCAAATGACTTTGTGCCTTCAGTTCTTTATTGAAACCTAACATACATTTGATGGAAGAGTTATTATTGTTAATGATCAGTGTTGTCTTATATGCCTAATCTTTCAATATCATTATCAGCAATATAAAGTAACATGAATCTGCTGCCAATATGGTCGAGAAGTTATGCCAAATGCAATAATGAGGAAGAATACTCACCACAAGCTTTCCAGACCAGCTTACCTTTGAATGATGTGTTAATGGAACGTAGGAATGTCCACGAGTTATAGAAAATGGCTTTGCTGAACATGCGCACTTAAATGAAAGAAACACTTTCTTATGTTGCCCCCAACCATATATTGTGTGCCAAGAAATGTTCCATGTTGCTAAAATAAGAAGGAATCCCAATTGTCCATGCAGCCTTCTGACTTGAGGAACTGTGCCAAAGAATGCTCGTGTTGTCCAGAACCCACCTCATGCACATACTAGGGATGGAGCTTAAGGAAATAAACCACTCACACTAGCACATGAGAAACTTAATATTTCTCTTAGTTTGATCTGGACATCTTCTTACAGTAATTATCGTTGTCTGTTTATAGGGTGTAGAGAGCAAGCCCTTTCAAGCGTCAGTAGGAGTGTACAGCCACGTATGCTTTATTCCCAGGCAGCAACCTATTGATGGAGCCCATTTTAAATAGGTCCATTTTCGTGTATTGTGATGGATAGCTGGCCTATTCAATAAATGGTTACCTTAATAGTGTTCTGTCTTCTTTAACTGCATATATTTTTTTGTGTCAATTTCTGTAGTTGATTTTGATGATAATGTTGTTGAATTCTTCATTTCCTGTAAATAGTTCATTACTATTTCCTATAAATAGTACATTATCATTATTAGAGTCATGTAAATAGAGCTTGCTTATGTTTTTACTTCTAGCAATATAACTAACTCTATATTGCCCTTATAGTCATGTGCAGACTTTCTTTGTGCCCTAATTTTGAGCTTTATTCTACCCACAATATGCTTAAGTATTTCTAAAATGTCAATCTTGGCATGAAACTATTTCGAAAAATTCCTTCTTTGTGTTGTTCAGCGAGGATTTTGCAGCATACTCAGAAGTGTGCTTGACAGAGTTTGGAGACTGAGTGAAGTACTGGATGAGATTCAATGAACCCAATATCTTTGTTCCTTTGGGGTACAACTCTGCTACTTTTCCACCTCAAAAAAATTCCTAGAGGGATACATCCCTTGCCAGCCCAAATGTCCTCCTTGAACACGCGACTTTAGTGGAAATCTATAGAACAAAGTATAAGGTATAATCATTATCCTGCTTTATCTAATCAGAACATGGAAATTATTATCCAACCTCTAAGATAATGTATAAACAAGGAAAGCCTCTATGATACAGGGAAAATCAGCCCTTAGGATATATCAATGTGTAAGTTATAATGTATGAAGCTAACTCATGTACGGTGCATCCTAGAAACTAGATAGCCATTTGCTATAAGCACATCCTAACTTTTATCTCTGTTTGTCTGAGTATCAATATATTATGAATCTTAATCTTTACATTCTTGTTGTCATTAAATTTGTTCGTAATGTACTTCTAAGAGTGTCACCATTGTAGCACAGACCACCATCCTCTTGTTGCTGCTTATTTCACAAACATATTATGAATAACATACTCAGTAAAACAGTTGCATAGGCTGAGCAGAATGGTATGATGGAATTGACATTCTTACTATATTCTCAATAATTGGCACAGGCTGATCAGAAAGGCATGATTGGAATTGACATCCTTGCTAGCTTTTTTCAGCCTTCGAGGAATACCAGAGAAGGCTAAAACGCTGCATAGAGATTGCTTGATTTTCAAATCGGATGGTAAGAGAAATTCATATTTCTTAAAGCCCTTGTTTTCTCCTTTAAGTCTAGTCTAATCCAAATTTTGCAGTAGTGACATTTTTAGAAGCAAGGATAGACCTGTCTAAGTTCTTCAGTCTTAGTGTATATACTAGAAGTCGAATACTTCTTATATAATGAATTGAATGTAAACCTTTCTTAAATAGATCTTCAATGAAGGAATATGATCTTGTATGCTAATCCTTCACATTATAAATCATATGCATTTTCTTGCAACAATTGATTGCAGATTTTTGGATCCTATTTTTCATGTAGACTATCCTGCTCACATGAAAGAAACATTGGGCTCTGAGATGCTCTCATTCTCTAAGCAAGAGTCCATGAAATTGAAAGGATTTGTAGATTTTCTGGCTATAAATCACTATTCCACCATGTATGTTGCCAATCCTCCTTGCCCACCAGATTGCTTGGACAAATGCTTCTATGAGGATGTTAACATTTGCTTGTCAGGTAAATTAATGAAGTCTTTCATATTTCCACAACCCATATCAACGTATATATTCTTTCTGGGATTGATTGTGTAAAAATTTTTAGCACCAACATTTTCAATCATACTACATGATCCATCACCAGAATTCAGTATGATCCAAAACGTTGGTGCTAAATTAGTATACAATCAATCTCAGAAAGAACAGAAAGAATATATACAGGTAAATTTTTATATATATAAGGTTAATCTGAGTATACAATTCACAAATATAAATGAAATTTCTGAGGCCCTTGATTTTGTCTCTCAAACTTTAACAGATACACGTGATGGCGTTCCCATTGGACCAGAGGTAAATTTCCGAAATCCCACTATCATGCCCTGTTTAATTCTCTATTTCCATGCACTAATTTGTGTCTAATCTTGTATTTTGCAGGCTGCAATGAAGCTGTTTTTTGTGGTACCCTATGGAATGCTAAAAATACTTGACTACATCACTGTAACTTACAACAATCCACCAGTTATTGTAGCAGAAAATAGTAAACTGAATTGTGCTACTAGGCGATTGTGAATTTGAGTCCATAAATGATACTGAAAGTCCATAAGGTAGTTAAAATCCGGACTGTTTAAACATCATATAAGAACATTTGATTCTTAAACTAAAAGTATTAAACAATCAAAATCGACTTACCTTTTTTGAAGCTTATTTTTTTCTTAATATGTGATCTTTAAGAGTGGCACAATCATGTAGGGTGTAAAATAAAGCTTTTGATGTGTATAATTTATAAAATCAAATTCATGCAATTGATATCAAATCCATGCACACTACCATTTATGGACCTGGAAATCATGTGTACAATAAATTAAGTTTTCTGCTTGATTTGAGCAGGATTTTCTGAACCCAGAAACGATTCTCTGTCTATCAACAAAGTACTCGGAGACAAACACCGTCTTGATTATCATCGAGAATACATGAACTCTTTGTTAAAGGGTATTAGGTATGCAATTCTCTGCATTAGATTGCTAAATTTATGATTCACAAGAATACATCCTTTTAATTTTTTATAATCAGAAATAACCGATTGATCACCCATTTCAGTACAATTCAAATTCTACTCAATCAATTCAATTAAATTTGAATTCAATTGCAGGAATGGAGCTGATGTAAGAGGTTACATGGGGTGGTCTCTGCTCGATGACTTCGAATTCAATTATGGATACACTATCAGATTTGGCTTATATTATGTGGACTATAAACACAATTTGAAAAAATATCCGAAGATGTCTGCTCAGTGATTCAACAAAATTCTGACGAGCAATTCAATTTTGTCTCTATGAGAGAAAAGCGATGAGGGCAGCTTAAGTAGCACTTAAATGGACAAAGATCTTGATATACATTGCCGCCATTACACAGTTTCTGGGGCCTGCGTGTGAGCTATTTTCACTTGTGGGCTGGCATTTTTTCTTCTCAAATCCGCATATTTTACGTGCATTTTTGCAAGAATGGATTTTTTTCAATGCACATTGTATGGGCACTCTTGTAGGATTAGTTTTAAAAGCCCCTTGTAACCTTTTTTATTTGTAACTATGCATAACTGGTGTAATGTCACGAGTTTGATTATTTTAATAGATACGGAAAACGTTTTCTAATGAAAGAAAAGGGAATTTTTTTTAATATTTTCACATATTATCACTTATGACTTGTTTGGGGCACTGTTTTATGATTGGACGAAGGAATTGTCAATGTAAATTCTAGACATTAGGCTAATTGTTGTGATGTCATTTGTTAGTCAGTGGCATCCACTTTGATTCCTAAACCTGGAATCTACATTAATGTTTTACAATAGAACTATTTTTTAAGATAATTTTTATATTTAATTGTATAGTTTAAAGTTGTATATTAAAAATATGTTTTAAAGTAAAAAGTCAAATTTTGTTTTACAATTAAAATATTTTTAATTACTAAAAAAAATCAACATATAATATTAATTAATTAATTAATTAATTAATTGATTAAATTTTTATAGTATTTTTAACAATAAGATAGTACATACAATTTATTTATGTGCAAACTATCGGGCTATACCACAAAATATAATGAACAAAATGCATTCTAGTACCCATTATAGATCTTATTTAATCTAAATTTACTAATTTAAAGGTTACAAAATATAATGAACAAAATGCATTCTATTACCCATTAATCTTTTTAATGTAATTTCTTATTACTTTTTTCTCCGTCTTTAAATTTTTTATGATACTTGTTATTGAGTTTATATGTTAACTTACTTCTTACACCTAACAGTTCCATTTTAATACTTGGATCAAGAATAATGTAGGAAGTATTAGCATAAGTTAATGACAATATTACAGTTCATTATATTCATTCTATTTTCCTAGGAAGGAAATTATATTCTTCATTTTCTAATCATTCCTTCGGAATTAATGTTTAAATTGCACAAGTCAAGATATAGAATACTATCATACGACATTCTTTGATGTATATAATAATTAATTACCATCATAATTTTATAAAATTTGGTTTTTTCTTGATATCGTTGGTTATTTGGTTCATTAAAATCAATCCCACTTGATTGCTTGATAGGATTCTTAAAAAGCGTTTATACAATATTATTTTAGATGCTAACTCACTCTCATCTAAACAACTATGATACCACTTTAGGGAAAATTATGACGTGAAACATATATTTATGTTAGGCTGAGGTAATGATACAATTATTTTTGTTCATAATTTATCTAAATAAGAAAAATAAAGGATTTTTGTTCATAATTTATCTAAATAAGAAAAATTAAGGATGCCATGAAAAAACTAGTAATAATCGCACCATTGTACCAAAATGCAATTACAAACTTTACCCAACATGACCAATCAATGAACAACTAAAAACAAAGCTCTATATTCTTTAAATACGGCCTATTTTAGTACATTGACCATCCAAATGCAACAAGTAAAATTGTATGAAAGTAATAAGAATATTTAAGAACAAAAATTGAAGATAATATTTAAAAGTGTTATGTCATATAATGGTGATATTCTTTAATCTCTTTTTTAAAACTTTGTTATTAACTTACTATACTCATCTATTTGTATTCTACTTGTTTATTTTTACCTTAACAAACCAAAAAAATATAATATGAACCTAAACAATTGCTAGATTGTTTTAATAGAATGAATTGATACAAAATATAATATTCTTAATTTTTATAAAATTTCATTTAAAGTTATTTTATTCATAAATTTTATATGATAATTTTTAACATTAAATTGTGACCACTTTTTTTTTTTTCAACATATGTAATATTTATAAGTAATTTTTTTTCTCATAATTTAAACTTAATTAAATTTTATTTTTCTTTAAAATTAATATATATGAAAATAAAATAAATAGCACAATATTAAAATAAAATATTTAATGTTATTTAATAAATTTTGATATTAAGCTACATATTATTGTTAAAGAACTTATATTTTTTAAACTTATAATATTTAAATATAATTTTTTATATTCTTTATTTTCTTTAAAATTTTAATACAAATCTTGACCTCTATTATTTATATTTGAAGACTACACATCTCATGTGTGCATTGAGTTTTGAACTATTTAGAATATAACACTACTTTTGACTTGTTCTAGTATGAGGAACTCCACAATCAATTAGGAAACTATTTAGAATATAACAGTACTTTTGACTTATCTACAATAAAGAATGATGAACACCATTGGTTATTTGGTTCATTAAAATCAATCCCACTTGATTGCTTGACAATATTCTTAAGAAGTGTTTATACAATATTATTTTAGATGCTAACTCATCCTCATCTAAACAACTATGATATCACTTTAAGCAAATTTAGGGAAAATTATCACATGAAACATATATTTATGTTAGGCTGAGGTAATCATACAATTATTTTTGTTCATAATTTATCTAAATAAGAAAAGTTGAGGATACAAGAAAAGACTAATAATAATCGCACCATTGTACCAAAATGCAATTACAAACTTTACACAACATGACCAATCAATCAACAATTAAAAAAAAATTGTATATTCTTTAAATACGGCCTATTATAGTACATTGACCATCATTAAATGATAGATTAGCAAACTCAACACCTAATGAGCAAATGCAACAAGTGAAATTGTATGAAAGTAATAATATTCTAAACAAATATTTCATATTTAAGAACAAAAATTGAAGATAAGATTCTAAAAGTGTTATGTCATATAATGGTGATATTCTTTCATCTCCTTTTTAAAACTTTGTTATTAACTTACTATACTCATCTATTTTTGTTCTACTTGTTTATTTTTACCTTAACAAACCAAAATATATATACTATGAATCTAAACAATTACTAGATTGTTTTAATACAATAAACTGATACACAATATAATATTCTTAATTTTTATAAAATTTCATTTAAAGTTATTTTATTCATAAATTTTATATGATAATTTTTGGCATTAAATTGTGAGCACTTATTTTTTTTCAACATACATAATTATTTATAAGTAATTTTTTTCTCATAATTTGAACTTAATTAATTTCATTTTTTGTTAAAATTAATACATATGAAAATAAAATAAATAAACTTATGCTAATGACAATATTACAGTTCATATGTAACTTATGCTAATAAATAAAATTAATACTTTATTTGACATCTCTTGCTCTCTCAAATATAGTCTATACTTGCTTGTCCATATAGTCTATACTAACTTGTGCTCTAAAATACAACATCATAGTTGTCTATATGACACTCCCTTAATTGTGCACCTACTAATATAACTTCTATGAAGTTTTCCAACCAAAACTCTATCTATCATGTTAGATAATCTGTATGATACTTAGAAAAATTTCATGACTTAATCCACAAAGTCTTCCATCTTCATACTAAATATATTTTGCAATAAATGACTACATCCAATGTCTCTCTTCACCAAATTTTCAATAGATTGGATATTTTGAACTTAGAAATGCCTCTGACAAACCATGTAAGAATGGAATGTTGAAAGGGAAGATTAAAATGGTTCTCGAGAAAGGACTTACCAGTGCCCTAGCTCCTGATGATGGATCACGTAGTGTGATTGGAAACGTTGATGTAAAAATCTCCACACAATCTAATCCAGAAGCTGATTTACAAACTATGATGAATTGTGGAAATTTGATCGCATTAATAAAATAAATAGTTCAATATTAAAATAAAATATTTAATATTATTTAATAAACTTTGATATCAAGCTAAATATTATTGTTAAAAGAACTTTTATCTTTTAAACTTATAATATTTAAGTATAACTTTTTACCTTCTTTATTTTCTTTAAAAATTTAATACTAATTTATTTCATTTTTTAGATATTAAACAATAATATATATTTAGTTTTAAAATTTTGAAATATTAAATAATGTATATCTAAAAATTAAAAGAAAGACTATTTTATCATTGTTTTTTCATTACTACTAACTTCAAATCAATCACTTACTATTTCATTATCAAACGAAGAGGCAGGGACTCTAGCTCCAACAAAGCCCTTGTTTGTATTACATTTATTAAAAGTTAACCTTGAAAGGTCAAAGTGAAATTTAGATGTTGCATTTGATTTGGTTTTATGGAATGACTTATAGATAGATTGTTATTATGTTTATGTTATTACACTAATGGATAAATTATTTTGGTAATAGACAGACAAAAGTTCCACCTCGATAGTTTGATAAGAACTTAAAATTAAATTTTAATATCTACATATGCCACCATAAAAATTGTTTTAATGTTTTAAACTTCCAAAACAAAAAGGAGGAAGGGGATTCGGTCAGTTATTTTGGGGGAAATTATAAAAAGAAGGAAAAACAAATAGATTGGGAAGAAAAGAGGAGCGACGGCTGGAACTGGAGGGGGATTCCGGGGAGAGCCGCATCATCTGCTTGCAGGTGCTATCAGGTTTCAAATTTTATGAATGCTTAGTTTGTTCCAGTTCTTAATGTCAATATCTCTCTTTCTTTGTTAGTTACTTCGAATTTGTGAAAGTATGTGTGTGTGCTCTGCAATTAAAAACTCTGCTCAGCCGTAGGATGCCAGACCTGGGGTAACGCCTCAAATAGCAGCCATATACCACATGCCGTGGGGTCTCTGAAACAAAAATCTGCCTTTTCCGACAGAAAGCCTTGAAATTGGACATTAATTGGAAGATTCGTTAAAGAAAAACGGGCATAAAAGTTAGTAATCAGTTTTGCTTCATATTTTGCCTCTTTATAGGGAATGGATTATCTTAAATATGATAATTGTTACAATGATGTCTTTAGACCTGAAGCTCGGTAATTTTTTTCTTTTTGCCCCAAGTTTTATTTTGGTTTCTTGAGTGTTCTATTTGTAATTTTCCATTCATAAGACCAAATGAGTAGATTGGTTTTTTTTTTTTTTTTTTTAAATACTTTTTGTATTATCTGTGTGTGTAAGAAAACATCTTTAGAAGTTCTGCAAATTCTGCCCTCCCAAATTACTTCAAACTAAAATAGATTGGACATTTTACTCTCCTCCTTCCATGTTAGGATTGTCCAAACACTACCATTGTGTCCTTGCCAATCCTCTCAACAGCACGATCCAAGCATAGACTCAGAATGATATACTGGGTGCCATCGCAATGCTCTTTTCTAACCACTATAGTACATTCATACCAAACATTCACTTCATATACTCGTCCCCATTCTTCAAGCGTTACTGAATGTTACTCTATTTTGAATAAATATTTGTCTATTTCCGTCGAGTGTCGCTGAAACAGTATTGTTCATTGTTTGAGATGTTTCTTATATTTTTCCTGAGATGTTTTGTTGGCTATCTCGCTTATGTTTTGGGTTTTTCTCCAATCATTCAAGCTTCTGTACCATAAAGGAAAGAATGAACATATATGTTTTATTCAGATGCAATAGTATTCATTCCAGTATTGCTGTGTTTGACTGTACCATAGGGAAAGAATGAACATATGTGTTTTATTCAGATGCAATAGTATTCATTCCAGTACTGTGTTTGACTGTACCATAGGGAAGGAATAAACATATGTGTTTTATTCAGATACAATAGTATTCATTCCAGTATCATTGTGTTTGACTGTACCATAAGGAAAGAATGAACATATGTTTTTTATTCAGATGCAATAGTATAATTAGTACAAGTCCTAGACTGAAGTCCTATGACAAAAACAAATCCTCAGCTAAGGGATGAAGGTGTTGCTGAGTTATTAGCTCAACATCCAGAAATACAATACAATCAGAACTAGTTTTAACATCTTGTTGTAAGTCAGCTTGTAGATGTGTATTTTCCTTCATGCTTGGGTGTAATGTAGCAATAATGGGAAGGATAGAATGGACACTTCATGTTTAGTTTCTTCTATCTGTCAGTTCTGTAGAATGGATACATGTTGTTCTTGTTTCTTCTACTGTTAAATCTAGCTCTGTAAGTGCTTGGCCAAGCCACTTGTTTTCTACATTTAATTATGTAGTCCAGGTAATGCATAGGTGTGTGTGACTATGCTTATTTGGTTTTTACTACATATGTGTAGTGCTATTTCATTCCCTGCTACATTCTGTGATTAGGCTGCTAGGCACATGGATGCATGTAGAGAATGTTTCACGGCTGCACTGGATCCATCCGACCCATCTTGTTTCGGAAACCTAGGCTTCTCGTGCAAGGGTCGGGGCATTCTTCATGTCAGGAAGAATTCCGGGGGAGTAATCACTTCGTGGTTGGCGAGGTAAAAGTGCCTAGGCCACACTCCTGTCTCAGATAGCAGATGGATGACATCCTATGGCTTTGGAGACAGGTTAAAGATCACATGATAGGAATGGATAAACTTAGTTTGTATTGTATGTTCATCCTCGAGATGAGCTGTTTATGTAATTTTATATAAGGGCAATGTAATTCTGGAAACTGATGTAAATGTATTTTACTGTAACCGATGTATGTTTGGACCAGCAACTTGGCTTTATGTGGTAATTAGTTCTCCTACATAACTTGTGATGTGTCAATGTGATTAATCATCACCATCACGATGTAATTCTGAACATTCTTTGAATATTCTAAAGATGTGAAAATTGCAGATCAGCACCTTAATGTTACGCTGAATTTGCTGATAAACTAATTGTTATATTAAGCAATTAATGGATGACGAGTCTTGACTTTTCCACATTGGTTATGATTGGTTCTTTTCCGCTCTTTCTGCAATTTGTTGATGTGGCAATTTTTAAAGTAGGGCATGGTTTTTACATAACGAGTCAGCAGTAGTACTGGCATTAAAATCAGAGCCTCCTAGCTTGATGCTGCAAGACAAAATCAAACTTTTTAAGCTTAAGAATATTCTGTTCAGTTTCAAATCCCAACATTTGGAGTGCACCTTCAGTACAAGCTTAATTCACAGCTGTGCCTAATCTTGGACTCAGAAAAATTCTGATACATTTGAGATTTTAAATATTCTCACAAGCTAATCCTAGACACCCCCCCTGCCCGAAAAAAACAAAAAAAACAAAAACAAAAATAAAGCAACAAAAGGCTGAAAAGGTAGCCCACAAAATCATCTTGCGGATAGTGAGATTTAAAATTCTTACATTTTTAGTTTAAACAGTCCAGAATAATAAAAAAAGCTGGAGAGATCTATCACCTGACTCTTTATCAACCATCATTGTTGCCATCTCATCAAGAGAGTCATAAAAACCCTTGAAATCAGAAGACCATACCCTAAAGGCTAATACCAGTGAGAATGATGTAGATCGCGCTGCCAAATCCTAACATTTATCCCTGCACTACTGTGGCAATTCCCCTAAATGGTACCCCCACCGCCATATTTACACCAAAGCCCCAAAAAGGTGGAAGGCAGAATGAATGAAAAGGTATTCACTGGCTTGCATTTTCCACTGATAGCGACTCTGATGTTGCATTTGCATCGTTGGTTGGATAAATATCATGATTTCTCTTGTTTCTCATTCGTACCCCTTGTTTCTCATTGAAACTTATCTGGGGATGCATAGACTGTCGGATGGAGACTTTGACGGCTAGGTTGGGAAAAATATGGTTGCCAAAAAAAGAAATTTACCGCTTACAATCTGTTCTGACCCAAAACTGATAACACACAAAGGTGGCAATTGGCCAAAATTCAATTTTTTAAAATCTAGTCTTATTGTCTATTACTGTAAGATGAATTTGTAATTTTATTTTCTCCAAAATAAAATCTGATTGCTCTTCCATTGATCCGTCTGCCTAGCCTTTTCTTTTTGAAACTTTATTCCATATTTGGGCTTGATGGCTGTACATTATATTTATATTTTTGCATGACTAAACCATACAGTTTTGTGCTTGAAATTTGGGTGCGGCTCCTTTGCATTACCTGCAAATTTAAACTGAATTATTTTGTTTTTTAGATAACGTGCGGGAAGTAGCTTGACCTTGTTTGGTCAGCTTTGGTTAGTGAGTTGTTTATGGACTAAAAGAATGTTAAATTGAGTGTTTTTACGCTCTGTGTGTAGCCTGATCACTCGCAATGCAGAAGTGGTGCATGCGCTCCAAGCACAAAGGGCCTGTTTGTTTCCTGCAATTGAGCTGGTATTAGAATTTGTGAATATTGGAATTTCCAAATTCTATGTTTGTTTAAAAAAATGAAAATGGAATAGGAATACCTGAATTCTAATTTTAACCCAAAACAAGCGTACAAATCTTCCACTAAAAAGATGGAATTAGAATTGAAAACTGAAATTGGAAGTGCAATAGTGCCAACGCTATTCCACCAGCATCTCTTGCTAATTTTACACCCAGTTTTCTCACTATGGTGCTCTACTCTCTCTTGCAAATAAAAAATAAACCAAACTAAATTAAAAACCTTTCACTTTGGCGGTGGGTAGAATCTTTTTCGGTTGCCCATGATTCAGCACATGTTCATTGCATGCTATTCAATTAGAAGTACATTAACAGTAAAATTTCCACTGCCACCATTTTATGGAATCCCAAAAGTTTTCTGATACAGACGTAACGATTTCCCGATGGAGAATCCTTTAGTAAATAGCATATCAGCCAAAAATATTCTTTTTTTACGTTATGGCTCAGCTGGCTGTGGCAGTTGTGGCCATTGGAATCACCAAGTCAACAGAGTCCATGGACTCTGTGAGTCTTGTCAGGTCTTTGTAGGATTCGGCCGAGTCAAAGTCCAAAGCCCAAAAAACCCTGGACCCTAGCCTATGAGAAGTGTGCATTATGGAGATAATGATTTGGTGTTTGATGCTAGTTAACTATATGTGTCAAATCTCTGTCCTCTATAATGGTTCGATGAGTATTGTGAGGGTTTGAATCCAGAATGGTTCAATGTTAAAACTACTCCCTTCTCCTCTGCCGCCATTGCTCGCTCTAGAAATGCTACTTTGGCCATGGTATCTGCCCTCTCGCTTGTAGACATGGGAGCTCGTAATCTTCCCATTGAAAATATTGCAGATGTACTACTCTCTCAAGAGAACACACACACAGATGATCAGGTGTGCTACGTGGCAGGTACCGCCAAACCCTTCAGTGGTGATACAGAAGCTTCTATTCACTACTTCCCTGGTACATCTCCTCAAATGTTAATAGACTTTACTTGGTTGTTCTTTTCTTTATGGTTTTTTCCACTACAAATTCTTTTTCGGGGTTTCCTAGTGCAATGAAAGATTGAGGGGAAAACTGTTAAAAGAATTGAGCCAAATCCTTAAAATAGGAGAGGGGAGGTAGAAAATTATTCCAATCACCAGTAAAAAGATCGTAAACTTGATTTCCGGTGCTCTGCTTCATTGCTAAATTAGAATAAGAACTCAAATCTCTTAAAGTTTAGGAAGGCATGCCTAATGTGTGAAAGATAAGTTTGAGAACACTAATAAGAGCACCTATAATAGTTCTGGTCATCATCCGCTTATGGGTGAGTAGTTGGGCATGTGGAGTGTTCAAGACACTTACGTGGTTTACTTATGTTTTGAACACTTTGCATAGATATCTGACATGTCATTTAGGTTCAGCTAGGAGGATGCTTGGCAGTTAATGTTGAAACAGGGGAAGCCACATTGGGGAGTGGGACAAAGTTGGATCTTGGGGGTGTTGGCTTTGGGAGCCTACGTTTCCTTCAATGCCAATGGAATGCATCGGTCTTGTTTTTAGGGTAGTGTAACTATCAGTGCAGATCCTTAGTATTTATTGTTCATCCCTTGCAACTACAAGACATTTCAGAAGCCCAAGAATGGGAAGTAAGGACATTCAAGCACTTTGTGCAAAAGCTTTGGAGAACAAAAACCTAAAAAGCACTAAATGTAATGATTTCTCAACTCTGTTTTCTGACATTAATTTAAGCTTGTCAGTTTAGTTGATGAAATGAAAATCTTGTTATGACTATGGGATAGATTATTTGTTTTTGCACTTTAGCATATTTGCAACAACATTTTGAGCAGCTTGACACAATTTGTGTAGAACCTTCAGAAAATTTTATTTGTGTCTTTCGGTATTGGCCAATATCTATTTGGAGTTACGAGTATATGGTGAGAATATCTATTTTAAGGGTCTTAATGTCATGAATTCTAGATTTGAAGGGATAATATTATCCAAGTGCAAAGCTGGGTTGTTTAGTTGCTACAGTTCTCAAAGAGATGTAATTGAATTTTACAAAGCATTACATAGGGAGACAATTGCTTAAGATCACGGGCTAGGAGCACGACTTTGGTGGTAGTGCTCTTGTTATTCATGATATCCTAAATCATTGTGGTAGCAGCTCGTGCAACAAACGTTCGGTAAAAGCCAATGATAAACGAAGAAGAACACAAAAAAAAATGTCAGATAAAAAAAACAGAAGCACAAAATTTTACCACATTGTGCTGCTGAATTTTTAAAGTCAACATATACTGCCTTACGCAGGCACCAATTTTTTGTACTTTAATGCCCCACATTTCCACCATCCCTGCATGCAGGGCCTTGTTCAGTTATCCAGGCCCCAGCTTGTATTTTCAAGCTTTTTATTTTTCTGACAATCTCCTTTGCCTCTGTGACTTATCTTGCTTGGGTTTTCAGGAGTGACCCGATCAGATCACAGAATATGTTTAATTCATATAAGCCCTAAAAATTATGCACTTCTAATCATTGAACATTAGCATGAAATCAAACAGAATTTATTTTTTGCAAGTTTAAATGTTTAATTGCATATGCATTAATTACCATTTAAGTCTGTGCCCCCCATTATAGTCCTGACTTTCTGGCTGCAACTAATTATCCCAACTATCAGTGAGAATGTTTTATGACAATCTGCAATGCAGTGACAAAGACCTAGTGGGAAATGCATTCTCTTGCCTCTGAAACTGCAATTTTGCAGATGCCAATAACAGTCTGCGAAATTTTTTAACTTGATAACGTCCAAACTCATTTTAATAATCAATCTTTACAATGCAATGCAAATTAGCAGGAACAAGAGAGAGGTACTGGTTCGAGGAAAAAAGATATTTCAATCACTTGTTAATGTCAGGTCTTCTGCTATAGTTCTAGGCAGGAGCAGCTGAAATGAGGAGATTAGATGGGCTTTCCTAACTCATTTTGTTGATTTGGGGTTGAAAATAGTTTTTAATTTGTATTCAATATTATAAATTGTGAGAATATTGTGTCTTTAATATATAGATACATTTAACTATTGTTAGGCTACAAATTTTATCATTGTCACAAGGCTACAAATTTGATCACCCATTAGTCCCTGTTCTCTTCTCTGTTTCAGAACATGGTGCTCCAGCAGTGTTATGATTATGTATGTGCAGAATGATTTTTTCCTCAGGTATTGTAGGCTTTTGTTTTAGAATCAGTGTGGTGCCTTCATTAGGGACTTGTTGCAACAGGGGTGAAATAAAAATTCTTCAAGACATAAGAGAGAGGTTTTGCAGAATGTTTAGATGTTTTGAAGTGTAGTATACTAGCTGTAGAATGTGAATGGTAGTGCTGGGCAATGTTCTTGATATTTTGAATTGTAGTACGGTAGTGCTAGGCAATATTCTTGATATGATCTATATGATAATATCTTACAATGTCCTCAAGATTCAATTTGGAAAAATTGTTGCTTATATTAATGGTCAAAATATTGTAAAGGGGTCTTCAAGATTCAATTTAAAACATTTGTTGCTTGAATTAATGGTCAGAATTTTGTAAATGGGTTTGTTCGAAAAGACTCTATTTTTTTGTAAAAAAAATTGGGGATGGACATGTGGTCAAAATAATGTCAATAGTGAAGATAAATCTGAAATTCAGTTTAAGCCTTTTATGATATAAGAGTTAGTGCACCTTAAATTCAAAGCTCTTGCCAGTTTCATACAAAAATAAGTTAAACCCTGCAATGTAGTATATTCCAAAATATAATTCAAATAATTATATAGCATATATAGAGTACATAAAATGATTAGTTTTATATTTTACTGAAACTAGCATTACACAATATTTTTATCTATATTCAGGTTCATGGTAAATATAACACTAGATGTAGGCAAGAGCCTATAACACAACGGTAAATTGTGAGCCTCCTATGTAGGAGGTCTTGGGGGTTCGAATCTACTCAAGATTAATACATAATAATAATAATTAATCACAATACATAATAATAACAATGAATCTTGGCTTCAACCTCGTACCGATCAAAAAATAATAATATAACACTAGATTTTACCCATTGATTGATCTCCTACTTTTTATTAATGTATGCTATTTTTATATGCTGTCCCTCCTAAAAATGCTGGTCAATAATACTGATTTTTGCAGGCATATAGTATCTTTTCTCTTTGACAGATCTAGTCATGAGATTACTTTTATCCCATTGCTTGGTAAAAACGAGACTATATGATGTTTAAACTATATAATGTATTACTGCTATAAAAAACCAACACTTATGGATGGCTATTGATAAAAGTTAAAAGTGAAAGATGAGATGGGGCATGCTTCTATTTTCTTTGTCTCAATGTAATATAATTAAGAGGCATGGGTGTCAACTGATAATGGAATCCTATGCTGCCATATTGAAAATGTTTCTAAAGAAAAGTCTTTGAAAGTTGTAGACATTTTTATCCTCTTGTATAAGAAAGGAATATGTGAAATGAAAATGCAGCTTCAGCCAATAACAAATTGGAGGACTTCCAGGTTTTTTTGGAGGAACTTAGAGAAGATAGTGGCAACATCTAAACTTGTCATTTCTTATGCAATTCCTTCGATAAGTTAAAAAATATGTAAAACTTGCAGGATATGGATTGGTATCTTGCGTTAGAGATGACCCTAAATTGGTGGAGATTGTTGAAGAGAACTTTGGCAAATTCAGGAGAGAAAGGTAATCTTTACTCTACAGAGTATTTAAGATATATTTTGATCCTGCTTTTCTCATTTTATCATTGTGCTTATATAAAAAAGAATATCAGATCAGAAGAGTGCTATGCAAAGGAGTTGGGAAGATCTATTGGGTATTATGGTTATCATTTCACATATTTTTCCAGGTAGGTGATCCTATTTACTAAAGAATATGTCACAACAATTTTGTTTTGCATATTTTTAATATTTCAAGAGTATATTTGGTGCTTGAATATTGTCATTTTTTTCATGAGGGTTAATGAATAGTATACCGTAACTTGAGATCTTTTCAGCTAGTATTCTGAGGTTGTATTGTAGAACATTTTATTGATCTAATATATATAGCCAAAGTACTGTATCTTTGTACTTTAAATTAATTGAGTATGATTGTAAACTAGCATTGAGATTGTAGATTGACCAATGTAGAAGACCTTGATTGAGATTTCAGATTGTTAAGTGACTAACTGGATAAAATTTGACGCCTTTCTACCCAAAAGAAACTAGAATTGACTAATTGACAAAATAGTAGAAATGAAATGCAATCTACTTTGACCCAGTCCATTCTAGCATTTATTGGAAAAACTTCATATAATTAGCTACTAATAAATATCTTCTTAGAAAAGGTTATATACTTGATTGTATTTCAAATTGCAATCTAATCAATTACAAACATGTCTTCTTGAAATTGAAATTTCATCCTATTTAAGAAAAAAGCTATTCATATTCACAGAGCCCTAAAGGATTATGCTTTTATTAATTTATCAGTAATTTCAGCATCCAGGCAGATAATGATCTTGCCACCATTATCCCCGTTGATTCTTGACCTCTTATTGAAGTGAGTTGCACAAGCAAGAACAAATCCAGGTTCTAGGGCAGCCACTGGGAAAGAAGACACAAGTATATATGACTTTTCAACAACAAGTGCATATCATTATCTTCTGCATTAGTAATCAATTTCACAAGAAAATTAGACATATCAACTTGTCCAATTTTTGTATCTCCGATTTCATCAATAAGAGAGGTAAATTGAGTAGGTGCAATTGCATTTTGGTATCTTCGTTTTCTTGTTGGAGGAGACACTGATTTTTTGACATTTAACAAGGAGCTCCAAGGCTGCGATGAAAATTCTAGATCATTAGAACATCATTTTGCGCTATAGGAGAAGCCATGGACCTTTCATCAAGAGAAGAAAGTTGTAAGCGCAAATACCACACTTGCAAAGAACTTTGAAAAAACAACCTTCGAAGGACAAGCATGGGAATGACTTGAAAATGATACCACCATTGAACTTTTGAATTCGGGAAGTACATTGCAATTGAGGATGAACATGGGAATGTCATTTACAAATGGGAAGGTATTATTGCACTTTGCATACATACGGGAAGTATTTTAATTTGCACTTCCAATGGTATCTCAGAGATCCGATTTAAGTGACTTTTTAATGCATGTTAACCCAATTTTGGGTTTTGCAAGCTCAAATGTAAGTAGTGGGAAGTACTCTATATTTTTACAAGTGTAAAATATTTAAATATGCCTCTTAAAGCCAAATTTGGGAAGAATGATTATATTGCATATGTGAAATATGCAATGATATTGTTGTCGGTAAATTCTATATTCTAACCGACGGGTAGAATTGTATGTGAAAGGGTGCATGGTGGTTGAGTCACCCCTTGGAGAAAGTATATGTACATCGTCTGTAGGGACTATTGAGACAGGATCATCATCATAATCATTATTATTGTAAGCATTGTACTTGGAGTGCATATTGCGTATATGAATAAAGCATCTGTTCTGTGTGTTATATCTTACTGTACTACATGCGATAAGTATCCTTTTACCATGTATGGTAAACATTTGGGGCCGCTATCAGTTGAACCTGGAATAAAGTAAGTGTTATGATGATTAATGTCGAATCTGCTTAATAAAGATGAGAATAAGATAAAAGATAAGGATGAGATATGCACAACATAGGAAGTATTACTTTTAGCACAATAGGCGGAGCACAGACAAAAGTTTTAGTAGCTTGCTGACGAACACCGAGGGGGTGAAGGAGTACAAACGAAGGAATTGCATTCACCTAGCAGACTGAGGAGTGTCGAGGAATTGCTCGAAGAAACTCGACTACAATTGAATTTGGTAGAAGAGACAAGGGAGGAGTTCCTTAACTTGTATACGTTGATGGCAGAGAATCCGAACAAAAGGGAAGTAACTCGCATGGCTTGAAGTGCGGAAGGAGCACGAGCATAGAGTGAACTAGTCGTTCCCGATACACTTGACAAATGGATATAGGTAGAGAATTGAACTTCGCTTGAGAAAGATCTTTTCTCATCGGGTAACTCGGTTGTCCAAAGTAGGGCAATTGTCTGAAGCAACGTGGTTGTACAGAACAATGCAGGTGCTCAGAACAACGTGAGTGCTTAGAATAACATGGGTACACAGCAAGTACCACCATAGAATCAGAAGAAAGTAGCAATGTGGTACACAACAAGTACCACAGAATCAGAAGAAAGTAGCAATGGCAAGACCAAACGAAAAATTGCCGAAGTTCAATGGTGATGGGATGGCTGATCCAATCAAACATTGTAAAACATGTGAAATGATTTGGATGACAAATGATGTAACGACCAAGATGAATGGATCCAACAATTTTCGACAATCCTACGGGGTGTAGCGATTGATTGGTTTTCGGATGCTGATCCTCAGAAATTAACTATATTGCCGAATGTTAAAAAAGAATTCATAGCGGAATTTCGACTACTGAGGGCTGATAATGAAATAGTAGCAAAAATATACAGTTCGAAATAGGGGAATTTCGACTACTGAGGGCTGATAACGAAATAGTAGCGGAAATATACAGTACGAAATAGGGGAAGAACAAAACAATCTAAGTACATGTAAGAAGGCTGAAGGAGTTGGTGGGAAAAATAGAAAGCCAACTAGCGGACGGATTAAAGAAAAGATGGCTTGTTGAAGGGCTACAATCGACACTAAAGAAAAAGATGAAAATTGTACCTCCAACATCATACATAGATACGTATAATCAGGCGATGGATCTGGAGAGTGAGCAAAAAACAAGCAAAAAGAAGAAACACATATCGTTGGACTTAGATGATTCATCTTCCAAAAGTAGCAACAGTAACGAAGAATCAAGTAAGAAGGTTCGAGCATTGCAGAAGGATATGTTATGGATGATGAAGGAGTTCAAAAATTTGAAAAAGAATCTTGACTCGGTGAAAGGGGAATTGTGGTGTATGAACTGTAAGGAGGGCCACACGAAGGGCTCTTGCTCGAAAAATCAATTTTGCGATATTTGCCCAATCGCGGGACATTCCACAAAGGAATGCCCGTTCAATATGAAGAAGAAGGGACACCAACAAGTGTTCCTGATGCAGGAAGTGTCCACCGCAGGAGTAGGAACAAACACGAACAATGATGCAACCTCAAGAGGGTACCAAAACAATAACTAGCATGGACGAGGCGGTAACAATAACAATAATTGGGGTTGAAGTTGGATACAGTACGACTCGAGCGTGTGATCGATGATACAATGCCATGCGTGCAACCTTTGGGTGCACTTCGCTAGCTGTGCCACGAAAGAAATGCCACAATTGTTATGCAGATGGTGTGGTTTGGGAGACCACGAGGATTCAAAATGCCCTAAGCAAGGGGTGAACTTGTTAAGCATCGAAACATGTGATGAGGAGATACTAGCCATCACATGCGAGCAAGCAAAGAAGGCAATGTACCCAGATGTAGAGGAAGAAAAGAAGAGGTTGCAGCAAGCACGAACGGAGTTGGAAAAACAAATGGAAATGGAAAAATTACAAACAAAAGCCACTGTCAACACCTTGAAGAGGAACTTGGTAAAACATAATATTATAAGGTAGGTAATGCAAATGGAAGTCCTTCTTACAATGCCTTAGTTATGAATGGCGATACTGAACATGACACCACTCTTGAAAGCAACAAAAGAGATAGGAAAGGATGGTAGCGGAGCGACTGTAGCAAACCTAATGCTACTGGCACTCACAATAGGAAGACATCTTGTAGTAGTAGAGAAGGGTATTCTGGGAACTATACTCACAGACACAATCGTAGATGGAGGGTCAGGAGTAAATGTACTATCGGAGGATATATGGAAAAAATTGGGACAACCTATGTTGTGGCCACCTACACTTCAACTACTCACTGTCGATCAGCATAGAATCAAGCCTTTAGGGACCTTAATGGTGTAGCCTGTAACCATTAGAACACAACCATTCTTATTGGATTTTGTGGTCATTCCATTCAAAAGAAAAGGGTATGACGCCATCCTTGGATGGGGTTGGCTGGTATAGGTGAAGGTGAAACATGATTGGAAATGAAATAACCTATCCATGGAAGGCAAAGGCCGAAGATTTGTAATCGACTTACACACAGATGGTAGGTGAGGAGGCAGTGTCGTCGGATTTTGAAGGTAAAGGCAGAGGGGAAGACGAGGGGAAGAAAAGAATGGAACCTGATGAAGAAGGGATATTGAGATTGGAAGGAGGGCCTAACAATGATTACCTGGACTTGGTGAACAACCTACTCCATTGGCAGATGGAGGACTAAGAGATCTTTTTGAGCTGCAATATGTTAGGGGTCGAAGATACAAAAGAAGAGAATGAACTTCTGAAGGAGTACAGAGAAGTGAAAGAAGGAAAGGCAGTTACAGCTGAAGTTGAAGGAAAGAATATACTGTACGACTAGTACAAGAGAAAGAACATACCATACGAACCCAACATGTAACATCCCGTTTTTCTCGGGTCTTAATTAACAATTAACAACTAACATATTCAAAGAAATACAATTATAACTTCGTTTCATAGGAAGATAGTTATATCATTCATGTTCATGTGAATAAGATTTTTCGTTAAAAATTAGTTAGAAAAAATTTCTTAAATAAGAACTTGAAACACCATCAAATGAAGTTACTACAGAAATTGAAATCCACATACCTTGAAAATTGAGATCGAAATTAAAACTAGGGATGCTTCTGCAACCACCCCGGTTAGTCCACAATACCTCTAATACAATTTCACGAAACAACTTTTATCCAATATTGATAAATCAAAATCAAATGACGATTATCATTAAATACCATTATATAAAATTAGGGCATCACTTACCACTGAAATCATTAGGGCATCAATTACCATTGGAATCTTTTAGGGCTTCTGATACTGTCGTATCACTTAGGGCTTTCGATACCACTGATTCAAATAGGGCTTTTGATACCATAGATTCAATTAGGGCTTCTGATACCATGGATTCAATTAGGGCTTCCAATATCACTGGATTCAATTAGGGCTTCCGATACCGCTGTATCATTTAAGGTTCCAACTATCACTCAATCAATTAGGGCTTCAGATTCCTTTCCTTTCGATTACTTAACTGTGACAGTAACTCAAGATTAGAAATATACTTATATTCAATATTCATATAAATGAAAAGCAATCCATGAATCTATCTATTGCATCTAGGTGTAAAATAATGGTAATAATGAAATAACTCAATTTAATCTTACCTCCTCAAAATAAAAGTGATAATGTCTGTTTCCGATAAACAATTAAATGCATAGCTTATCTCTGTCTAACGCACATTTGACATCTTGGGGAGAAGTGAAACATTGCCAGAGGCTTAACCACCCAACCTCAGACCAAATCTTATCCCCTCACGATCTCTAACGAGAAAGACCCTCCCTACCCGGAATAGACAGGGGACATCTTGCCATCCTCTGGGCTTCCTAGTATTTTAACATGCAACTTGGCAGCAAGAGATCACAATTTATGCATGAGTTATTAATTAATTCATATTAAAAATGTTAAATGTTGTTCTATCATAACTGGTACTGATTCATGTTATTGCTGATTCCTTTCTCTCACCTCATCACCCATCTTCTTGGCTACACAGCTGGGTGAGTCCCAGGTATTTAGAATTCTCGGAGCAGATGACTCTATCAATTATTCTAGAAGATTACATACATCCATCATTTCACATTCTGTGATTACATAATTTAATAATTATGTTCTTTAAAGATTTCAAATTTGAATGTTTAATTAATTAAATTAATCATAACTGGTTCCTTTTTGTGTGTTCTGACAGATTAACTTCACCTCTTCACCATTTCATGGCTTTCTGTGCTAGTGAATTCCTCGATGTTGCAAGTATTTGAATTTGTTCGGAAAAATTTTGATAACATGTGTATTGTTGATGATTCATATAAAATTGCTACAGCTACCATATGAATTTGAAATGATATTGCATTCCACAGAGATAATACTAAGAATATCCCGGTGACTCTATGGAATTACAAGAGATTAACATCATAGTATTTGATTCCAAACAAGGTATAGTCAGCTGTAAGAGAACTTATCACATACAAATGCATGTAATATCTTATTCACAGTCCTAGCAATGCATATCCGGTTGCAATCGGACTTAAACTTCAAGAAGAAGGATTATGAAAACATTTAGTGTATCAATCAAAATCCTAGCACTGTGAAGCTGGCTGCAATCGATTTTAAACTCGGGTAGAAAGAAATAAAGAAATTCTTGTTGGGTAGTTGTTTCATCCGCTAGCAGAGACTTGTATGCAGATTTCTTCAAAGTAATCATGTGACCAATATGCAAACTCAGATTCCTCCTTCCGTCGGCCGGTGTTCTTTACCTCTTGCTGTATATTGCTCTATTTGGAAATCCTAACGTTGTTGGACTTAGAGGAAATCAGAAATGAACTGCATTTTTAGAACAAGGAATGGTTAAATTCTCAGAACGATATTCATAGGGCTCAATATTAAAACATAGCAGGTTGGGAGGAGAGTAAAGAAAATGGAGAGAGGAAGAAGAGTCCCCCCAAATCGATTCATGATATTCTTTATAATGGTTGGCCATGACTACTCAGCTACCATCGGTTATCAAGAAGACTCTTCGGATACGTCATAAATTCGAATTGAAAAAGGAGAGAAATTGTTGATGTTTCCGGATCTATTGCAAATGTAATGGCATTGCTTGTAATAAGGTATATTTTTTCCATATGCAACATCCTCTCATATTTATATTGAACATAAGTTATTGAATAGACATGTCTATTCAATTATCAAATAATTAGTTTATATAAACTTTATATATATATATATATATATATATATATATATATATATATATATATATATATATATATATATATATATATATATATATATATATATATATATATATATTTCTCACATATAATAAGTTTATATCTCATATATAATTACATGTATATCCATAGAGTTATCCAATAGAAGCTACCAAACATTAACACTCCCTCTTAGCAAGGGAGGATAAACACAGGACAAATATTACCCCATTGGTAATGTTAGGAATTTAAAGATATCTCATAATTTTTCCACAATTTAATATCACATACGATATCAAGAGTATTGATCCCCAAAACATCGACACATGGTATTCATCGATTACTCAAACTAGGGTATGATATCACATTTGATATCAAGAGTCTTGATCTCCCAGAATATCGACATCCGATATTCATCAAGTACTCAAAATAAGGTTTAGATATCACATTTGATATCAAGAGTATTGGCCTCCCAGAATATTAATGATATTCACTAGGGTATGATATCACATTTGATATCAAGAGTCTTGATCTCCCAAAATATCGACATCCGATATTCATCAAGTACTCAAAATAAGGTTTAGATATCACATTTGATATCCAGAGTATTTGCCTCCCAAAATATTAATGATATTCACTACTTACTCAAAAAGTTTAGATATCACATTTGATATCAAGAGTATTGGCCTCTCAGAATATTAATGATATTCACCAAGTACTCTAAGAGTAATGGCCTCTCAGAATGTTGAGATACAAGACATTCACCATTTACTCAATTTATTTAATCTCATAATACAAGTTTATTGTAAGATCGTCACCTTACAACAACTTCTCCAAATACAAGTGATGATCATTTGGAAGTCGTCACTTCCTCATGATGTACACAGGGAACAGGCCCATATAAAAGTCACATAGACACAGTCCTCTTGACCGTGACAACTTATTGATCATTATAGAAACCATTTCAGCATGGTTTACTCCCTCTTAATCAATAAAATCATGTTCACTGAAGGTTAACCAAATAGCATCCTCAATCTTCTCCCTCTGAATCTTAATCTCCCTCTTTTTCCTGCAAGAACATTCTCGGAGGAAAAGATGAAGGCAAACAACTCATATAAAAATACAAATAAGAATGTTAACATTAATTAAAATGTTAGTAATTTAACTCACGTTTATTACCAACAATAGCATAAACAATTCTAAAATAACTCTTCATTTTATATTTTCTATAAAGGAAGTAAGATAATAAAATACTCAAACTTTACCATTCATACTCCCATAATGATTCTCTTTATATTTAATAAACATTATATTAAATTATTAAATTTCATAAATTTAAAATAGAGATATTATAATAATTATAATATAAAGGAAATACATTACCTTACATACTCCGTGAGACTCCATGCTCTCTTAATAGTCCACCAAAAATTTGTTACCATTCATGATTAGAAGTTTATCAATAAATAATAATGATATAATTTATTACCTTATGTGCAAATTTTAGGGATTTATGTGTTTCGTGACTTGGCATTGGAAATCATTTATCTTTATACTTTGGCTTCAAGCATCAATATTTGGTGTCACTCCTCACATTTCATTCATAAGCATTTCTTCTCAACCGAAGGAGCCATCTTAGTTAATGATCATATGATCAAATATGAAGGAATGAACTTTCTATGAAATATATTCCTTGTGAATATATCCCATATTCCGTACCCCATAATATTTATTATATTCATTGATTCTATGGTCATGTCTTTTATAATATTCATTATAAAGTTCTCCATATATTATGATCTCTCGCTAATTCTATTTTGTTAGAACTGTTTGTCACCTTTCCTTGCATGAACCAACTTCTCCATGATGACTATAATGACCATGCGCTTGAACATGACCATACCCATGAGCGTTAATATGAGCTACGTGATGAACATGACCATGCCCATGACCTACATGATGATCATGACCATTCCCATGAGGATCGTTGTGACCTCCATGATGGTCCTAGCTGGGCCCATGATGAGCATGGTTGTGACCTCCATCACAAGGGTTGTCATCAGCATGGTTTTGGCGTTCACCATCAAATCCATGATCTCCATCCGAATCACAGACACCTTGATTTTGACGCTCATGCAACTCCTCGCCTTTGGTATTATCAGTCTCCATAATATTTAGTTTCACAAGACATCGTCGACCGAAAAAGATGAGCACTATCCATACCCTACTTCCGCATATTGAAAGACCAATCCAAAGCGACGTATCACTGTCAGAAAGCAATTTATGCGCCCCCCCTCATCGAGATTTAAAATACTCTGTATACAATACATAATATTTACGTATGGCTTGCAGAGATAGAGTAATTAGTATTGAGATATATACAAGAATACATTTCTGCTGCCCTGGTATTTTATGTTAATCAGACAGGGCCAATCATGCTTGTTGCAGACCTTAACGTTCACATGTCTCACATCACCTACTGGGATGCCAAGTATTCTTCTTGACATTTATTGCTCCTATTGCCCGGTCTTTTCCACATAAATACTTCATTCTTCTTTGCTTCAAGTCGATGGCCTTGAAACACTGAGCTCTGAGATATTACCCCACATCATG
The DNA here is from genome assembly GCA_028749045.1 of Cupressus sempervirens. Taxonomy (NCBI): domain Eukaryota; kingdom Viridiplantae; phylum Streptophyta; class Pinopsida; order Cupressales; family Cupressaceae; genus Cupressus; species Cupressus sempervirens. The sequence continues at coordinate 635,761,720 of CM053785.1, forward strand.
ACGATGATATTGCCTCCTCGGTGATTCAACATCTCTCATCGAGCCAACAATGATACTTGTTCTGCGACATGCCCTAAGCAGCCTTTTGTAGACATCAGACGAAACATGGGTTGAATATGCACAATATCTCCAGCTTGGCAATGTTTATGAGCTGGAACCATATTCGATACAAATTGAATGACATCTAACCTTGAAATTCCAACGCATGTAGAGATTACAAACAATGATCTAATATTGGAATGTGATCAGAAATTGCTTGCCAAGAATAATTTTTAAAAAAATGGCATTGACCCTCCCCTCACTGAGCATTTTCGAAAATTGGCTCAACATCACAGTTAAGCACTGACTCGGCTACATTTAGCCTTCAATAAGTGTTGTGGAGATTTCGAGTCAGTAATTAGAAATTGCCCCACATAGCTTGCTAATTCCAAATCACATCGTTGGTATACAATCTAAGATCATTTCTTCTTTTCCATACATTCGCAATCCTACTCTAATACCATGTTGATGTTTTCGGATCTATTGAAAATGTAATGGCATTGCTTGTAATAAGGTATATTTTTTCCATATGCAATATCCTCTCATATTTATATTGAACATAAGTTATTGAATAGACATGTCTATTCAATTATCAAATAATTAGTTTATATAAACTTAATTATTGTTATATATATATATATATATATATATATATATATATATATATATATATATATATATATATATATATATATATATATATATATATAGATATATATATATAAAATAAGTTTATGTCTCACATAGAATTATATCTCATATATAATTACATGTATATCCATAGAGTTATCCGATAGAAGCTACCAAACATTAACAGAAATAAAGAGGAAAAGAAAATAAAAGGTTGGAAGAGAAGTTGGAAAGATTAAGACAATTCGAATTGCCAGATATTAATCATACCAAGTGTTAATCGATTAAAAACAAAAATATTAAAAAGAAAGGATAGAATTGGAAGATTATAATTGAAAGTTATAATAGTTCAAATGTTATTATAATTTGAACATTATTATAATCTTATATTTATATTTACATTGGAACATCACTTTATTATTAAATTATAATGATACCGAATCATTTTTATATTATATGCACGTAAATAAATGATTATTAAAATAATATGATGAAAGATAAATTAAAATCCTTTGAGATATGTTTTATATTTTAACTCAATTATTTTAAATTAAATTAATTATTTAAATAACTCATGCGGTTCTACAGAGGTATCCTGTTTCAAATCGCTAGGTCCTCTACCTGTTTGCCTAGCAATGGTGATGCCCTGCCTAATTCTTTTTTGACAATGCTTCTAGCCCTTTCGACGTGTTTCCTGTAAGGAATTCCTTTGTAATTAAATTCATATTATCATAATAAAATCATTTAATCATAAATAATCACAACGGTTAACCATATTCTCAATTCTATGAATTCGTGATAAATGATCAATTAACTTGATATCTTCACTTGAAATTATAATGACTAACTATCCTACCATTTTGTCAGATTATGACAAATTAAACTACCAACTGACTTCATGAGAACCTCAATGCCTATATTTCAAATTAGGTCAAAAATTGGGATGTAACATAACAAAAGGGAAGATTCCACTGTATGGTACACGGTGAATAGACCGTGCAGAAAGAAAAGGTTACACTGTACTATAGATTTAGTAGAAAGGTACCGGCAGCAAGGAAAACACATCGTACGATTTGCACATGAAACAAATAGGAAGGGCTTAATAAAAACTTCAGCAGTATGGAGTGAAGGTTCTAGAACCAAGAGTACAGTTATTGACGACAAGGAGTGGCAACCGACGGAATTCATGATACCAAGTTTAAGAATCACGATCGAAAACAAGCTAGGAGATATGGAAAGCTTGAGGAGAAGACTGCATAATTTAATTAAACTTGATGAGCAACCATTGCAAGCACAATGGGCCACAGAAGTTGCATAGAATAGGCGAAAGGCATGGCATGATAAGCACTTGAAGTTGAACAAATTTCAACCACGCCAATTAGTTTTAAAGTATAATGGGCATAATGAGATTAGACTAGGAAAATTTAAAGTGAAATGGGTCGGGCCATGCCAATTTCGCAAAGTGGGCAATAATGGAGCAATAAATTTATGGACACTCGACGCGAAGGAAGTGCCCAATGCAGTAAATGGGTTGAAACTAAAAGTCTACCATGAAAGAAATAACGCGCCTTCGTGGACGAACAACTAAGAGAATATAGAAATAATTTTTTAAAAAGTATATATGTAAAATAAATGTAAATAATAATAAAGAATGTATAAAGTTAAGCATGTAGTCAGAGATATAATCACCGTACGACCACTAATCGGGAACAAGATAACACCGTACGATCATGGTTAATGAGAAGGGCATTGAACGGGTATAAGGAATACATTGTACGGTACAAAGGAGCAAGGCAAAGCATTGTATGGTAGTGGGAAGGTAGCCAGATATAAGACACTGTACTGTCTGGAGAATCGTAACAATACTATTATTCTACGACCACTAGTTGAGGGAAAAAGGTAACATATAGACAACAAGAAAAGTCATCGTACGACTATTGTACGATATAAGATAAACATTGGAGGACCTAGAAAATGTAAGACCTAGAAAACGGGCAAATGTCTAACATACTATGAGCAAATCACAAACTCACTAAACATATATTGACACCCTCTAGTCTACCATGAAAGCCAAATAAACAAAAAGAAGCAACACAAGGTCAGAAAGCCCCTCTTTCATTTGTAGCTCTCATGTCCTCCTTTCTTCTCTATGTGATGTAGCTTCAAAATTGCCTATAGTGCATACAATGTTGAAGCAAAAGCCTAAGATGGTGAGAATGCTATAAGAATACTAGAAGATGTGATTTTAGTGTGAGAGCAAGAGTGAAAATCTAAGAAAAACTAGGGACCTTGAAAAGACTTAAGAATTAGGACCAGAAATGAGAGAAATAATGCTCATTTTATAATCAACATGGAGGATGAGAGCATTGGAATTGTCACCTTGGATATGCGACATGGCAAGAGATTCCTTTGAGAATCCATGACACATATGACAGAAAATGCCAAGTGTAGGATTGTATGATGCTTGGAAGTCAAACTTGGTAAAGATGGAAGAGAATCTATGACACATCATATGACACCTCAAACCCACTTAAAGCCAAGAATCTATGACAATGGAAGCCAAATATGGATGTGCGTAAGAGAATAAGAATGTTGGATTATGACATATCTTAGCCAAGTGTGAAAAGAGAATCCATGAGGTGTCACACCCATATGTCACGATGATGTTAATATTATGTGGAATATTTGAATTAAAAATCCATTATCCCACACAAATAGAAATTAGTGAAAAATGAAATTAATGGTGGAAAATGTGACTTAGGAAATTAAGAATTTCAATTGTCTGCAAATGATGAACCGATTAATTAATAAAATATCAATTAATTGAGGAGGTTAGTTAGGAAGAATAATTAGTAATGAGAGGATTAAATTATGGGTTGTTTAATCCCATAGAGAAAATTAGTATATGATTGGCCAATTTGATTAAATAAGGGCGACAGTATCCTTTGATGAAGTGTGATGATAATGGAGATTGACTAGGATGATGATGGATAGAGCAAAGCCATGGTCAAATTGATTGATTGATCGAAATTAATAACAGTCCAAGGACACATGACATGAATTAAAGACCCGTAACATTTAACTGATATTGTAAAATGCTACAGGATCGAGATTGGTTGATAGGGTTGATCATAATAACATCGACAGACACTACCAATGTTATTAAATGGTCAAAATGTTATGATCCAACACTGAGAGACTTGACAATGTCAAAGATCAGATGATGTGAATGACAGTTTGACCTAGCACTGAGAGCCATGATAGTACTAGGGTCATATTGATAAGATTGATAGATTTGATAGATTGATAGGTTTCCAAGGCGCTGAAAGCCACAACAATGCCTAGGATTAGATAGATGATGATTGATTTAAGGTATTTGACATGTTTCAAGTTGGTTATGGCTGATTATGAGTTGATTTGGGGTGATTCCGAGTTGATTTGAAATGGTTTTGAGTTGATATGAAATGGTTTCGAGTTGATATGAAATTGATGTAAAAGAGGATATAAATGATGACAAACACTGTTGAGATATGATCAAGTTGGCCAAAAGATCGGGGTTAGTGGAATGAGAAAATGGGATGAATTAGTATGAAGTGATGAAATCGTAGATGCGAACCATTTTTGAGCATCTACATTTTGCCCCTCTTTGATACAATGTGATTTAGAGTGTTGTGTCAAAGACTGCTAACGAAAAAGTCATAAAAGCATGCCCCAGTAATGGTGGTATATATTTATGCCCCTTCAAGAATTTGACCAACATGGGCATATGATAGGTCGATTTCATCGACAACGAGAAAACAAAACCATAGCAACTGACGGATAAGAAATTAGAGCTAAAACGTGAAAGTTATGGGCTTCGGAGTGCAAAAGGGCATCGCGACCAACACAGAAAAGGCCTCTTGCACATCCATCTAGCTAGCAACACACTATAAAAGGGCTTGGAGAGGGTTTTGAAAGTCATTTTCACCTTCACTTTTGGAAGAAAAGAGCTTTGGAGCAAGGAAAATGGATCGGCTACCCAAGGAGCAACACCGTGGTGAACGAGTGTGTACCTTTCGATGACGGGCAGACACAGGACCTCCGGTGAGTACATCAAGGCCATCTTTGTGCTTTTTATGCCTTTTCATGGTTTTCCATGCCTTTTCCTACTTTTTAGGTACCTAGGAGTTAGTCAGGGTCAAATGGGGTCAAACGGGATCAAACGGGGGTCCTAGGGCCAGGTTAGGGCGTCCAAATGCCCCAATTGTGCCCAAAACACAGCCAACTGCGCAGTGGATGCACTTGGCATGCCCAAGTGCGCACTAGGCACACTTGGTATGACCAAGTACGCCTTAGGATGCTCCGGGGCTTCGAACGGGGTCTGGATAATCCCGGATCGACCCGAAACCTGGGGTAGACTAGCATAACCCTAAGGGGATGTCAGAAACATGTTAAGATGTAGTCAAAGGTGGTCAAATTTTGGTCAAACTTAGGGCAGATGTAGGTGAAACTTGGGTAAATGCTGACAGAGAACAGTGCAAAGGGCCCGAAAGGCTGCAAACGGACTTGGAATGACCCAAAACTTGGACCACATGTTCAAAACTCTAGGAAGAGTTGAAAACATAGGTTAACTAAGGCTAGGATGGTCAAAAAAGGTCAAACTTAGTCAAACTTAGCTTAGATGGAGGAAAAAGGTTGATGGATGGATAGGGATAGAGTCAAAATGATGTAAATGAGCTCGAAATGACTCGAAACTTGGTGAATATGTTCAAAACCCTAGAAAGAGTTCAAAACATGAGTCAACTTGGTCAAACATGCTTAGAAAAAGTCAAACTAAGTCAAACTTGGGTCAAAAGTAGGGTAAACTGGATACAAAACCATAGGAGGTTGACATAGGCTATATAATTATACAGGAGCTGCCCCTATTATGGACGAGGGGACATAGGCCACAGAGTCTTGTGTTATGTCACCAAATGACAGCTGGTGAGCGGGGGATCTTGGCTGGTCTAGGGTTATATCATATTACTTTTATGCTGGAGGTGAGCTGTAACAGAGCTTTGTTGACAACATTGACCAAGAGATGGCACTCGGAGACGAGTTCATTCCATCTACTGACGAGAGAGGCTACAGTGACCCTCGAGGATGTATGGTGCATCTTGAGGATATTGATTCATGGGGAGTTAGTAGTGTATGACCTAGCGATTGGACAAGTAGCCTTACACCGATTGTTTGGATGTGGAGGTGCAGAGCTAGGCATCCGCGATTATGAGATTGGATGGGACCTATTAGTGGCATGCCATGAGCGGTTAATAGCGCTGATCTGTTGGGTGATCGGTGGGCTATTGATACTGGATAGGCAGGGACATGGATTTCCTGTCAGATGGGGCCGGGTGTTAAAGCGGATGGTGATGGAGGGGACTATGTTTGCTTGGGGCCCATACATGTTAGGGATGTTGTATTACTATCTACATTAGGTGGCATACAGAGGTGGTTTGTCATTTAGTACCAGGGGCACATTGTTACAGATCTGGGCTTACGAGCACAATGCAGTATTCCGGCCACTTGTTGAGAGGGAGTATAGAGGACATGCCATATGCATACAGTTATAGAGGCATACTAGCACGAGGACCACTAGGATATATGAGGTACTTCTGACATCAGCTAGACACTATGACTGTGATGTCCCGAGGTCGAGATATCCCCAAAATTTCACAATTTATTATATTTTTCACTATTTGATAGTTGTAATTGAATTTTTTGGGCGAAGATCATTTTCTAATTATTGTTTTTCTATGACTTTGGTGTGCTTCATCTATATACTCGTATATGTAAACATAATCCAAAGTTCATCTTTATCTCTTCCAAATGAATATTGTCTAATATTTGGTATTCTCTTATTAATATTATCCCCCATTTGATCTATTGATCTGTATATAAACCTATGTCTCTATGGTAGTGATTGAATCTGTCTGATTTCTATTGTTGTCCTATTCTTTCCATTTGATTATTTTTGACTCGTTCATTGTTGCCTCCGTGTTATTGAATTAGTCACCAATACTTTTCATTCTGGCTCAATAGAATTCGAGCCTCTCGTGCTTTATTTATGGGCATAACTATGGTCTACTGTGTGTTCTTAAGTTGGATGTCTTTGATCTATTCAAGTAATAGCTTGAGTTAGATTGTAACTTGTTCGCAACATCATAAAGCAGTTCTATAACCCTCATAAGTGAACACAGATTGCCATCTATTATGCAGGTTTGATGGGCAATTTGTCTCTGTCTATGTTTATGCAGGAAGTATATATTAACCGTGTGAATAGATATTCAAATTCTACACAAATGAGTGTGTGCTATATCACAGTTACATGTGCTTTTGGCTGTTGTCATCAGATGTCTTATTCTAGATCGATATCTTGCTCATTGATCTCTTGATTGGATTATGTTGACCAGAATTGCTGACTGTATGGTTTGAAAGCTTTAATAATGATTGCCGACAGGACTATAGGTTTAATCATACCCACTGCTACCTGAGGGAATCCTTATATATATATATATATATAATTTGTATTGCTATAGTTCTTACCTTTGATATCCTCATTGTGATGGTTGGTCCATAATTGTAATTGGTCATGATCTCTATCTGTGTAGATATTCTGACTTGCCCTCCAAGTACCACTGCGTTGAATAATTTATTATGTTACCTGAATTCTCCGCTTCATATAATATGTCGTACTAGCTATGTCGGTTCTTACAATTGTATTCTATAGACAGTCGACTCGATGTTCTCCATGCTCCATTCGTTGATCAAGTATCAGAAGTTCTCTTCCTCCTCTTCTAATGTCGTGCTTCCACTTTAGCTGCTTGGATATTGATCCTTATGCTCTCCCTTTGTTCGTCCAACCATTCCCTGTTTTCTATAAAATGTTCAGTCCCCTCTATATATACTTGTATGATAGAATAGGCACGACTCTTTAGAAATTTGATTATATTATTATTGTATTTTGATATTTGAATATAATTACGTTTAATATTTAAGTTATATTTTTAATCATTTTTTGTAATATATTCTTACAATTAATATTTGGTATTAAATGTTCATATTTAATATTTGTTGTACATTGGAAGATACACTTTATATGATATATATTATAATATATATCATAATTATATTATCATTATCCTTAATTAAAATATAATTCAGGTTATAATAAATAAATGGTAATATTGGTTTAACTTATTTAATTTTTTTTTTTCATTATAAATAATTTTAATTTGGATAATAATACTCTATAAGGTATTATTATTATTAATTATAATACTCTATAATGTAATTATTATAATTATAATAATTATTTATTTATTTAATGTTATATTAACTCTATTATTATAAAAATCAATCTTCGAAATGAGGACATTACAATGACACAGTTCATCTGGAGACCTTACAGGGATTGCCCATGATGGCATGATGATGATATTCACGTACTGTACTGCAGGTAGGAGCACTAACTCATAGTGCGTACAATGATTGGGCACTTGGTGATAGAGATGTACCTGCCAGAGTGGGTACGCAAACAATTTGGTGAGATACAGGATGTACCGACTAGTCTAGCATTATTTGCACGGTCCAGAGCAGAGGTCCGAGAGTGGGGAGCACCCATCAGGACACAGATAGCGTATGCACAGTTAGAGGAGTTACAACCGAGGATATGGGGAGCAACAATAGATGTAGTGGATGCAGGTACGACAACAACATATAACAAATGGTTTGCACAACATCATTTGAGGCCCTTGATAGATTCGGCAGTACTAGTACCACGAGCGAGGTCTCAGGCAGAGCATGATGATGGGGATGATGAGGAGGAGGATGGGGGAGAGGATGAGGAGGGAGGAGATGAGGGCGATGATGAGGAGGGGAGAGATGAGGGCAATGATGAGGAGGGAGATGAGGACGATATAGGGGATGATGATGAGGAAGATGAGGGAGAGGATGAGGATGCTGAGGGAGAGGATGAGGGAGATGACAATGAGGAGGGTGGAGATAGTGGAGGTGGGGATAGTGCTGGAGGTGGTGATGAGGGAGAGGATGGGGATGATGGTGGTGAGGGAGGTGATGAGGATGACACAGGTGTAGATGCAGGTGCGATGGATGTGGAGGGGGATCCAATGGACTACACCGACAAGACACTAGTATCAGTACAGGCAAGGCCTAGCCAGTTAGAGTTGATGGAGGTGATCAGAGGTCTATAGAGTTAGTTGGACCAAGCTATGGCAGAGAGGGATGTCGTGACAGGAGAGAGGGATGCAGTTACAAGAGAGAGAGATCGCACTATAGCTGAGAGAGACGTTGCGGTGCGCAGGACAGAGATGGTAGTGCAGGAGTTCATTAGCAGCATCAAAGATGCGAACTTCTAAGAGATGGCGACGATGATGAGCAGGGCACACATGGAAGCACAATACTGGAGGCATCGGTATGAGAGAGTAGTGCCACCAGGGTAAAGAGTAGAGAGCTTCCGTGCATCGAGATCTCACTCCCATCGGACACATAGGACACAAAGCAGTGCAGGGGTGATGTAGCCTATGAGGCCACCACAGATAGCAAAGGGATCATCCTCGAGGCCAGATAGAGGTCGTGAGGCTAGGGATAGCACAAGGTGACATCGACATGCTCATGTATGGCGAGGCTTCTCTGTTTTACTTTTTGGTTTTCTGTTATGCTCTTTCATGGTTCATGCCTACGGGTGATTAGTGTTGATGTAAACCATGATCACATACTCTGATACTTTTTGAGACACTTATGAAATGCAACTATGTTATGATGACTATATGAGATTGTTTATGCATATGTTTTATATGGATGCATTTATGCTTTTTTATGTGGGCTTTTATATGATGACATCATGCATTGGTTTATCACATGTTATGACATCTTTATCTTTGCCACATGTTTTTCTCATGAATGAATGCCTAATGAAATGTAAATGATATGAAATGAATGCAAATGTAAAATGATATGAAATGAATGCAAATGAAATGTGAAGATACTATAAATGCCATGTTTATGCAAAGATGTATTGCTTTGGATTGTTTTGGACATTTGACATATGCAGGAATGTAAGACAACAATGCGTTTGATGTATCAAAGTACGAGACCAAGGTGGTGGATGAAGAAGACACTGAAGATGGAGAAGATGAGATGAGGAATTGTTAGTACGATGAGAAGACTTTTGCTTTTGTAGAGTGCACTATATGTCAAATGGAGCTTTATTTTGATATGGCAAATGGAATGCAACGCATCATGGCATAAAGGGCTAGAGCACAAATGCAAGCCTTTTGCGTAAACAAGCACGATGCAGACAAAAAATGACCTTGTCCTTCCTAAGGCATATATACATGCTCCAGACTCTCAAAGGTACATTGTAACAAAAAAAAAAAAAAGATGACCGTGAACCATCCCGACCACTCTCATAGATTAGATTATATCATCAAGTGGCATAGGAACATGATCGAAGAAAAAACAAAGCAAAAATAAATCACTCACTAAACAACGTGAGCCAACAACTATTCTTGTCCATTATTACTTGCCTTTTATTGTTTGAGGTCTCCAGATAGTTTTTGATAGGTTGATCATGTGATGGTTTTGTTTGTGGATTTATTGGATAGGTTCATAGTGACACGTTGGAGTGATTGTTGGTTCACATTGCTCAGATAGGTGATTGCCATAGAAGTGTAGTGCTTCGAATTTCAATTTGCAAAAGTGTTGAGTGTTTATGCAAAAGGGGTGGTTAGGTACAAGGTTTATTACAAATGTTTGATGGGTTTTGCAATTTTTAGGGTTTTTTGGGGATATTTGATGTTTTTGTGAGTGGTTTCTTTAGGACTTTTAAAGATTTTTAGGATTCACTTCAGGACATTTTATGATTTTTATGATTTTTTCAGGACATTTTATGATTTTTATGATTTTTTTCAAGACATTTTATGATTTTTAGTGCTTTTTTTCAGGATAGTTTACGATTTTTAGTGTTTTTTTAGGACAATTTACGATTTTATGGATTTTTCAGGACATTTTATGATTATTAGTGCATTTTTCAGGATAGTTCATGATTTTTAGAAATTTTTCAAGATCATATTTGAATTTTTAAGATTTTTTCAGGATCATATTTGAATTTTAAGGATTTTTTCAGGATCATATAAATCATATACAAGTGTTAGCTCCAATCCGTTATGTGATAAGTCTAATGAAAAAAAAAAGTGCTTAGGGATATGCCCCCAGTTCAAGTTCAAACTCATGCACCATGTAGGTAATCTGCCCCTAGACAAGACACAAACTATGTACAAAGGCCAATAACAGAGTATGTATAGACTGGTGGTGCTTTAGGTAAGATAACAATGGACATTAACCAGTTCGTGGGCCATGATCAAGGACTAGGGATGTCCTATAATACGAAGGATGTGATCAAGGAATGACAAAGAGGGGGAAAAAAACTAGATGGAATCCCGATAGATGGAGGAGCAACAACTGATTACACATGGCGCCTGTTTGCCAGGTTTTTACCATGGTATTTCCCCAAAGCGCTTGTTTGCTAAATTTTCACTTGTGGATGAAATTTTTCTCTTGACTCAAATTTTCGTGCCAAGAGGCCTGTTTGCCAGGTTTTCATCAAGGCATCCATTTTTTTATGACTTTTTTCATTTTTTTTCTTTTCTTTTTTCATGACTTTTTGCTATTATTTTAGGACCTTTTTCAAAAAATTTATATTTTTTCGGGACTTTTAGATGGAATCATAAATGTTGTTGATGAATGTTGAGAAGAAATATTTTGTTGGTGCTGCTAGCTGATAATCTCTGGATCCATGATTGACCATAACTACGCAAGATTCGTTATGAAACTGTAGCTAAGATCAAACTACTAGAAAGAGCTCGAGATATACCATTGTGTATCGTATGTAAGATAGTGTCTGCCTCTTGTGAATCAAGGCATCTGAGGATAAATGGGTCAATGGATATGTTGTGTGGGATGTCACTGATGATGACATACTCAAAGGCTCGCTGGATGGGGGTCTGATTGTGGGTGTTGGACAAGTTAGGTAGTTGGATTTGAGTATAAGCATTTGGATATAAGGAAGGATTGGGAGGATTGAGACCAACATCTTCCCACATGAAGGCTGATTGAGAGTGCTCAAAAAGACTTTGTAGTATGTTGAACATTGGAACACTGATATTCATGGCATCATCTTTTTCATTTTGTATCCTTGGGAGTTGCTTAGCTTTTGATTTTTCATGGTCTAATGGCACCTTTCGGTTTTCACCAAGAGACCTATTCTTGTCATCTTTGCATCTAGAAGATAGAGTCGACTCCCCAAAATATGCCAGTGTGTTCCCTTTAGGAGAGATTACTTCATTATGATCACCAATTTTAATTCCTTCATAGATTTCAAAGTCTGTTGCAAGAGCATCATCATTTTCGAATCGATTAAAAATCAATGGTCCACATTGGTCCCAATCCAACAGTTCAGGATAATTTGAGGGGATGTCATCATCAATACTGAATGGGCTTTGGGTGAAGGTAAATATATGGGTATCTGATTCAGTGGTATAATTGGGGTCATGATTAGAAGCTAGAGGATTGTTGGTTTCAGGGTGGATATCCTCAGATGCCTTGTTATTGTTTGAAGCATTCACATCCTTAGATGAGGATGACTTAGTATTAGGGAGACCCAAAACAAATGGTTTGAATCCAAGTCCCAAGTTACGAGGTCGTCCTGATGTAGTGATGGGCTAAACAATACCTTGCTTTTGAGGTCCCAAGCCACTACATCTGTCATATCCCTTTTTCTGCATGATGGTGAATCCACGTCCATACTTGTCAGGGGATATAGGAGTAGGTTCTTGTTCTGCTTTAGCCATTTCAATCCATGTAGAAGTGTTTTCATAGACATGTTCTTCATGTAGTCCTCCTCTACTAGTGAAAGCCACATAAGGTTTCTTTTGAAATGCGAACTTAGGCTTGTTCTGTATAAGCTGAGGTTTACCATATGACTTGGGAGATAAAAGGAAGTTTCCCAATGTGAAAGGCATGTGACATGGAATACTCAACGCAACCTTGGTCTTGGATTTTGAGCTTTCCTTTGAACGCGGGTGTGAGTGTGGAAGGATCAACATACTTGGAGGACTCGAGTGGATTTGCTACATGAGTGGATTTGCTACATGATTTTTCAAGACCTAGTATGCAGTCGTTCCTCTAAGATTGGTGTAGAATTGGAATGGATCTAGATCACTAGGGATGGTGACCTCTACATTGTTATAGGAGAATTTTGAACACTGGTGATATGTAGAGGGTAATACTTTCATAGCATGGATCCATGGGCAACCTAGTATCATGTTGCAGTTCATTTTTATATCTAGGACCTGGAATAAAGTGTTCTTGGTAGTTGGACCAACTCTGATAGGCAAGATGATGACCCCCGTAGAGAAGCGTTCACCATCATCATAGGCTGTAATTGTGATTCTTTGAGAGGGATCCACATCGTCTTGAGAATAACCCAAACCTTTGACTACTTTAAGTGTACAAATATTCAGCCCTGCTCCATCTATCAAGACACGTCTAACCTTAACATTATGGACAAAGACTTCAAGGTGAAGAGGATCATTGTGGTTGGGTTTGTCTTTAGGAATATCTCGAGGGGAAAAGGTGATATGTTGTGATGCAGATAGGTTCCCCACCATGGCTTGGAACTGGACAACATCAATGTTATCTGGGACTATTGACTCTTTAAGGGCTTGATCCAAGATCTTCTGGTGTTGGGGAGACACATGCAATAGGTCCAAGATGGATATTTGCGCAAGGGTCTTGCCAAGCTATTCGACAAGGCTATAATCAAATGAAGTAGGAGCAACATGTCTACTAGGGGGTGCATGTCTAGTAGAGGCAGTAGGTCTAGATGGAGCTCCAGGTAGAGTCTTGGTGCGGCGTGTAGTGATAGCACAATGAGGGTCACTTGGTAAACCCAAGTGTGCTATGACAGTACCAAGTGCGCCCATGGGGCACTTGGGAACAAGGCTATAATCAGATGAAGTAGGAGCAACAAGTCTACTAGGGGGTGTAGGTCTAGTAGAGGCAATAGGTCTAGATGGAGCTCCAGGTAGAGTCTTGGTGTGGCATGTAGTGACAGCACAATGAGGGTCACTTGGTAAGCCCAAGTGTGCTATGACAGTACCAAGTGCGCCCATGGGGCACTTGGGAAGCCCAAGTGTGCTCTGAAAGTGTAGATTGCACCCTAGAAGGCTCTAGGGGCCAAAAACAACCCGACTAGTCTCAGAATGACTTGAAACTTTGCGTGCATGTCCAAGATGATAGAAAGAGGTCATATCATGAGTGAAATTAGTTAAACATGGTCACAATTGGTCAAACAAAGGTCACTAAATCGTGTATCCAAGCTATCCATGAAATCATGATGAAAAACCATCCTCTAACTATGAGAATCAACCAAGACATCAAGTCATCAAAGAACTCAAAGTGCACATCATGAGCTTTTCAAAAGAAACCAAATAACGATAATTCTCAACCAAGAAGAGATATATCGTGACCAAATAAAAAATCCAAACCAATGGGAACCAAAAAAATTACTAGTATATCCAATCATATCATGCCAAAATTCATGGCACCATGAACTACGCATCTTAACTCTCAAAATGTCCAACCTGTCAGCATAAAATAGTCAATTGCAATCCTCCACTGTGACTGTACCTAGTAACAACATATCATCGCTTCTACATGAAGATAAATCAACAAATCATGTGACTAAGTGCATAGACAATGCAAATCCTAGCCACAAATATGAATATGCACCAATAATAAAAGATCAATGGGCAAAGAAAGCCAATATCCAAACCATAAATACAACCTATAAAAATAGACTGTTTACAACAATGCACATCTTGTAGACCCAACAAGTCATCATACGTATTCAAACTAAACACTGATAACCATATCATCATAAGACCAATTTGAAATATAAGTTGAGTATACAATGACATCAAATCTCCAATCTCCAAAATATACAATGTCATAAACATTCAATGTTACCATAGACAATATATATCATAAACCATTCAAATCAATATATCATCAAATAAATTATACCAATCCTGCACCAAATCTGAACCAATGTGCAAAGCTCTCCAAGAGCTTTTTGTTGACTATTCAAAATCCAAAATCCGACTCCATATGCCCAAGTTATGCCCAAATGCATGCTCAAAATAAATAATATCTAAGTTTTGGGCTCTTGAAACTTGACAAAATATCAAAATCACATAATCAAACTTACATCAAGTTGTAGTGCTTTGAATTAACTTTCCAACGAGTATAATAAGTCTAAAATCTAGCATCCTTAGCGGAAGTTATGACCATTTTACCAAGCCAGTCTTTTTACCATTTTCACGAGATTTTTTTTTTTTGTAATAAAAAATCCGACGAGATTAAATTTGATGGGCATCATAGGATGAAACAAAAATCCTTTCCTATGTTCTATCAACATGGCCAAACTAGGGCATATTATATATCAAAATTTATGGAAAAACCAACCATGATCCATGCTGAGGTATGTTTTTACCTAAGAGGTCATTTTTGAAAGCTCCCCCCTAAAATCCTCATTTAAATGAAATATTTGAAAAACTCTTTTCACCCCCAATTTCACATGCCCAAAATTTGCCAGGGTCCCCATCGTAAAAACAAATTCAAAACACTCAAATCTACAATAAACAACCTATAAAACTCATATATCTTGTCTTTTCTTTTATCCTCTCATGCATTCCCATGGATTTAATCTAGGGTTACAACAATAAAACCATAGCTCTGATACCACTTGAAAATAAACTTGCAACCCAAAAAATATAACTGTTTCCACATAGCCCATAATATATGTGAAATAAATATACAATTAAAATCCACATGCAAGAGAATAGACAACATACCTATTGAGTTGTCATTTTGCACAATGCTTAATGACATGAATTCTTTCAAATTCCTCTCTTGAAAAGATAATCTAGGATCAACTCCAAGGTTTCTGGTGATCTTGTGACGTATTGAAATCTACTCTGTTGAAGATTAATGTGTTTATTCAAAGGGAGCCCTTTGCTAGTTCTGACCAATTTTGGATAAGATGTTCAATCTGCTTGTTGTCTCAAAAAGTAACCACAAAAGATGTATATTTTTGGTATTTTATGTTTTATGATAAATACAATTTATCGACGCAACTATATTAATTCATAAATTAACTAAGTGCTAGCAAAGAAAATAACGAAGATAGGGTAACGAGAGTTTAAAGAAAATGACTTGAAAGGGAAATTTCTAATGGACATAAACCACGGTAACAACATGTCTACAAGTTAAATCATCAAAAAGATTGGGTAAGAAACCAATGAAAATAGGAGCATGGCTTCCTCAATTCCATTGATGCAATTTTTTTATGGCAACTTAGTGATAACCGAAGGATGCTTCACTTCTCATCAAATCACAAGGCCAGAGAAAGTGTGCTCATGCAAGACAAGAAGCTATGTAGGAGCAATATGGTGATCTATTCTCCAACTCGGTACATCCGCAAAATTCATCAATACACGACAAATACTAGAACTAAAAGATCACACAATCAAATCAACACAACAAAACCATTGGCTCCATTATTATTTATGAACAAGAATTCAAAAAAAGAACACACTCCGACAAGAATAACTACACTCAGAATGAGAGCATATATTATTGCATCAAAATAACTACTTGGAGTACATATTACATCCATGTATTTATAAGAAATCATCTCCTCAATTTGTGTTGAATGTGAGAGATCTCTTAATGCAAACATATGCTTCTAAACTAATAATTTTTTTTAATTATATACATACTAACTCTCTAAATGGTGTTAAGTAGGACTCCACCCTTACTTATATCAATTAATGGGTGCATGAGCCTTTACATGACTTAAAAAAAAGAAATAAGAGGTAGATAAGAAGAAGGAAGGGGTAAGAGGATTTGAGAGTCATTGGAAGCTCTAAAAATGGAAGCTTGGCCTTCTCGGAATGTTTTTGGGAGTTGAATTACCGTCAAAATGCATTTTCGGTGCATGGAATGCTCTTAAAATAACAATTGGCTGTTTACTATTAATGCACTGTTACTTTTTCAAAATTGTTGTGCACCTTTATGAAAAGCGCATCTTGCACACCTTGGTGGTAGATTCAAAAAATCTAAAAAATTTCCAAGTGTCAAAACTGCATTTCAAGCTTTTGGGTTTTCTTCCCCTTTATACCAGAGCGATGTTTGGATGTTTGATCTTGAATTTCTTTGTAATCTCTATCACTTGGGTAGCATCCAAAAAATCCAAAGCTTCATACTTATCTTTTACTACAAGTCGGTAATTACTAACTTTTGTACGCATTGGTGCAAAATTAGAATCCAACTCCAACAATACCTCTTCAGTTTTGAATGCTTGTTTGATATCTTCTTTTGACGAAGCATCTTCAAAGGTTTTTCAGAACTGTTGGACAAATGATTGCATTGAAGTTAGTTTGGCCTTTGACTCATCTTCAAAAATGTCAAGGTAGGCAACATTGTAATACTTCTCGGCTTCCAAAATCTGCTCTTGTGTTTGATCCTTTAGCTTCTGTATCCCCTCATGTAATGTTTCCATTACTTTATTACTAGCTGTGATTTTCTCTATCCAATCCTCCATTTTATCAAGATCTTCTACTGAGTACACCTCCATGAGCATATGATACCTTTAACCTTTTATTAATTGAAGCGCTCAAACGTCTTTTCCCTAGGTATGTACCTCATCCATAAGCTCAAAATCCTAGATCAATATAGATACCAATTTATTTGCACTAGATTGAATATGGTGTAACAAGTTCAAATTAGCTTGTATAATTTGTACACCTTTGTCCTCAAAATTGTCATGTTGTTTCTGGCATGCACCCAAATTTAAATCTATCTATACACTCCCCTTATCTCTCCTCTATCATGTTGCAACAAGAGTAATCTCTAGATTATCCAGGTCAATGGGGCCCACTACTACATGCAAATAGCCTCTCATAAGATCATTTTGTCTCCTCAACATTACCAACTTGGACTCATCTTTGTCCATGTGCTTGAACACTTCCTTTATACCTGTAGTGATTAATACTTTGGGAATATCTGTCATGGGTCTCCCTAGTAGAACCTACTTGATTTGATAGTCTGTATGGGTCAAGTCCTTAGTGTTAGCATGTGGAGAAGGGATGGCAATATGTGCAAGTAATTCCTAGTCTTGGTTCTTCATTATGAAGGCCAATGGTTGCACATCACTCGTAGGTGGCTCAGGCTTCTTTATAGCTTTGACTAACTCTTCCATTCTCTTGTCTGCAGTTACATTTAGTTGCCTCTTTTTTGGGACCATAACCTCCCTCTTCAGCCAAGCAAGTGTAGTGCCCATGGGAGACATATATTTGGCTGAAGAGGAGGTTTGCACCGTTGGCTCCTTTCCCTTATCACTCCTTTCTGGAGTCTTCTCATTCTGAGAGAGATTTATATTAGGAGTCCTTGTATCCATTATAGCCAAAGTCCTTGCCTTTGTATCTTGAGAAGTCGGCTGAGGTTCTTCTAGTATCTGTCCCTCCTCTGATACTTCATCGACTTGCAATTATTTTAGCTCTTCTTCATCCACTGGTTGTTCCTCCATTTGTATAGCGGAAGGAAGTGGGGTGACTGAGCCTTTGTCCAAGAAAGACAAGTCCTAAAATGGTGGTGTTGGTATACCCAAAGGCCCTTGTGGAAGAGGTGGCATTTATTTCCAATCCTCTCCCAAAGGTTGGTTTGTAGGTGTATCTTGTATCTTATCACCCACCATTTCAGTGCCCACAAGCATAAAATCAAAATCAGAAATGTCAAAGACATCTGTTTCTTACCCCTCCTATTCTTCAATCCATTGTTGTTGCTCATCTTCTGAAGTCGTAACCTGAATAGGTTGCCCGGGAATAGATGGCATCATCACAGTGCAACTCCTTCGTTCTTCTTTCGTATCCCTAGCTAGGCAAGTCCTCTGACTCAAGGGGAGATTATCTTCTTCTTCTTCATCATCTGCCTCAGTGATGGTTTTAGGCACCTAAGGGATGGGAATAACTTTCTTTTGAATCTTCCCTCTTCTTGTCTTTTTCACTGTAGGTTCAACCCTAGCCTTCTTGGTAACTGAAGGGGAGGCTTCTTCCTTTGGACCAGTTGGTGGCACTTCCTGTGCTTCTTCTTCTAGCTCCTATTCTTGTTCTTGTTTAGTATCTAGGACTTGCTTCACCTCTTCATCTTGAGGCTCTTTAGTCTCAGGCTTAGCTTGCTTTGAGAACTCTCTTCTCTTCTTATTCTTCCCTTTATCTTCCCTAAAGTACTCAACATCCCTCTCATGTTGATGTACTATTTCCAGCCTGACTGGGGATTGAGCAGAAAAAGTTGGTATTATAGCTTTTGCACCTTTACCCTTAATTGGGTGTGTTTTAGCTTGAAAGATAACAACCTATGGAATTGGGTCAAGGTTAAAAGGCTTCTTGATCCATTCCCTCATCAACTAAATTATGTGCGTTTCCCTTTAATTTATATATGTATTCTCATCTCTATCTATCTCCACATTCATGATTGGCCTATAATAAAAAATTTCGTGATTGTACAATGGGTCCAAGACATCTTGAGTGTCTTTTTGAACAACCTTGAGCGGGATCTTCATTTTTAAGGCCTTTTCTACCAAATATAGTCATCCTAAAAAAATCCCTTATTCGGATATCATAGTCATCTATTGCGTTCATCCAATGGTCTTCTATAGCATCTTTGTGCACAAATTGCTTCCCTACCAAATGCTGAACTTTGCCAATATTATCGAAATAAGGGTGAGGGGAGTTGTAATCTTCCAAGGGATATTGATCCCACCCTAAATAAAGGTCATAATATCTTGTTTCTGCTTGACCTAAAATGCACCTATAGTAATAAGCCATACCCATGTCTTCATATCCTACTTTCTCACTCTATCATATGTAGATGTGAGTTTCCTAACAATCTCCAATAAGATGAGCCTATTCGATGGGTATCTCGGGAGTTTCTTCGGATTCACCACAATACCAACTACCCTTAGGTAAGTGAATGTTTTGAGCTAGATGTAGTATGCACCAATCTCTATGATCCTTTCTGTTGTCTCTATTGACATCTTTTTAGCATAATCACCCTCTATAAATTGGATGATTGCAAATATAAATGCATCATTCACTATTCAACACTCCTTGGTCTGATCTGGGAGCTTCTTCTTTACCAGCTAAGGATATACTGCATAGGGCCTGACATTTGCATCTTGCATGCTCCCCTTCTTGGAAAGTATTGTGTAGTCAGTTATCCTTGCCGCCAATAAGTACACCAAATATGATGTCATACAAAACTTGGGGTTGGCTTTAACTCCTACCAGCTGTTCATCTAGGTTTTCACTCAACATTATGGCCCAATCATTTGGCATTTTGGATGTTCATATGGTCTTTTATGAAATGGACCATCTAGATGTAAAGGTGCCCAACTACCAGTAGACTCATAACTCTGCTAAAACATACAATGGCATATCCGATTTGTTCTTCATATACCCCCTAGTCATGTCTACATTTATGTCTCTACATCCAATGGTGTTCTATCAATAAAAAATGATGATTGTATGATCTCTGTGGCCTTCTTTTCATTCTCCCTATTGGTGTTTTAAAACGCCATGTTTCAAAAACCTAGCAATAGGAATAAAATACATCTAGGGGCAGCTAATTCCCATATTCAACATACTTATTTAGACACTAGGGCCAACTATAAGGCTACTCTTCTTCTATTTCAGGCTCTACAAAACCTAGGCTGGTGTACCTCAGATTCATTCTTACAGTACTAGTGCAAAGCATGCACTTGAATATAACAAAGCAGATAATACTCTTAATCATCTAACACTTATAAACAATCATGGATATGAAATAGCTAATGACATAACATATGAATTTGATAAACTAAGTGAGGGAAACTCTTTTCAGCTCCTAAACAGAAAGGGAAAAGGATTTTGATTATAATATTGATTTCAACATAACCAAGATATGAACAACACATCAATCCTTTAGTTGAATAGCGCCTTATCTATTGGGAAATTCCACAAATCACTAACACACATCCTTGGAAATCATTGAGACATTTCATGTATTAAGATTTCCAGACCTATCCATTCACCTTGTGAATCAGACATTTGCATCTTTCTAAATCTCATACTCAACTTATCCCTTCATGAAATCTCAACCCCATTATGGTAAATCAAGCATTTACATGACTCCTTGAATCATAAGTAAAACATACCACAACATACAACCTAAAATAGATAGCAATTGGACTTGTGCTCTTTGTTCACAAATCACAGAAGATTACTAAAAACATGAATAGGAGACAAGAAATTAGACTGAAGATAAACTTGCTACTGCATTTTTATTCTTTTCGTTGGAATAAATACATAAAGGATGCATGAAATTGAAATATAAAACTGTTGAATAGCCTAGGACTATATGTATTATCATTGCTTGTTGTTCATTACATGAGAAATGTTGAAGAATGGTGGAATCACAATCATGACAAAAATTTCAACCTAATTGGAACCATCCTTGTGGTATCATAACAATGAAAAATGTCTAAGAACTGGAACCAACCTATGGTCTCACAGCAGTTGAAAAGATTTTTCAACAAAAACTAGAACCCTTACAAATGAGAGAAGAAGAGAATATATAGACAAGAAGAGATGTCTAGATCAGATTTGGTATTGTTGTGTGTCCACTTGAAATTTTTCCTATTGTTGCTATTGTAGAAACTATATCTTCTCTCTGTAATCGAAAATCAAATCTCATCACTATCAGATAAAAACTTGCAAAATATCTTCATAAAATGATAAGAAAACCCCTTTTGTTGGAAAAAATTAGATAAGAAGGAGCCTTCAATTTAACTCTTTTTGTCTTGTACTGCCCATCTCCAACTTCTTTCTGTCGACAAAGTCTTGATATCTACAGATGCTTTCCAGGACATTCATTTCTTTCTTGGTGGTTGTTCCATGAATCTAATTTTATATGATTTTCGCTATATCTTTACTCCACCTAAAAATTCGATCTCCATAAAAATTATGCAGCTTGTTGCATTAACTCATCCCTTGGCTTCGTTTCTTTCGTGTCTAGTTCTACCAATCTACATATTAAAATCAATATTTCTGCCATCTCAAGGTCAAACTCAGCTAACTACAGAGCAAGAGCCATGTGCCATTATTCGATTTGCTCAATAATACATTAGGGGTCAAGTTGCAACGGCAGACAAATGTAATGTGTTTTTGGCTTTTTTTTTTTCAATTATCGCTCAACGACATCGCAATTGCGACGCTAATGGGATATAAGAGGAAAAAAAAGAAAACGTTGCTCATTTGGGTAATTTGTTATACAACATCACCTCATTTGGCTCGCCACTGTCTTATTTTCCGCTACTAGACACAATGTCGGATGGATGGATGATTTAGGGCAAGTTTGAGGCGAGGCCATTTTCAGACTCCTATTCACATTCTAACCTGAGTTGACTTTGGTTTTGCTGGTGAAGGGGAGCAATGGAGCCGCTAAAGAAGCAGACAGAGTGGAAAGCCTCCCAGGCCAACCCCCCGTAGGTTTTGCTCAATATGCTGGTTATGTGAGCATTAATGAAAGGAAGGCCCTATTTTACTGGTTCTTCGAAGCTGTGAGTGATCCGTCAGAAAGGCCTCTTGTTCTTTGGTATTGGAGAAGACTTACGAAGGAATATGACATAACAAATGTGCAACTGGTATTTTGGATCCCTTCTCTTATACACATTCAAACACTTTAGCCAACTTCGAATTTCTTGTACATGGGGATTGCCCCCATTGACTTTGTATTATTTTGTGAGTATCCACACTTCCCTTGTTTCATCTTTTCATATTATTGTATTATTACAAGACCTCAACCCTATATACTATTGCAGTTGCGCAAATTACGAAATCCAACTTCAAGAGATGTTATTTGTAAGTTGATTTTTAGAAAATCCAATACGGAAGGAGCAATATTAGAGAAAAGCAACAATCTTTCTAATTTGACAAAAAATGGAATTGGTCTCTGGAATTGTTCCACACACCTAGTCATTAGAGGTGAAGATGTTCAAGGGTATCAGACTTGAAATGGTATCCAGAATATATCCTTCAAGGATCCAATGTTGAAAAATATATTGAATAAAACAATCCTGTAATGTTCAGAGCAATTATACCCTTCAGCTCTTCCATTTCCTTAGGAATATTTCTTTGGAGCTTCTTGTAAAAAAAAATCAATGAATTTGGAAGGCATTGATAATCTTAGGGTATGGCGTTGCTAGTCCTTTAATCCAAAATGTTGTTTGTTTCATAAACTTTATTTGAAACATGGAGCCAACGTGAAATCCAATTTGAAACTCTAAATGTTGTCTCTATGTTCTTCACTTTGTGTCACATTTGCCGTATCATTCACCATTCCTGAACTCTCAAGAATCAGTCCTCATAAATTATTATGAGATTAATCTAGAATTTGAAGATTCTTGAACGTAAACAACTTTGGTGAGAGAATGTTTTACAACTCATTAAAAGACAAGCTGAGAAATCGTAACTCTGCTAGTTCTCCAATCCAAACTGAGAGACACCCCTGAATTTTGTTTTGCAAGTCAAATACTCTAAGTTTTGTGCAATTTGCAATAGGAGGAGGAATAATGGCTTGCAATTTTTTCTTCACTCAGATTTAGTGTCTCAAGTAGAGGAAGATTCCCTAACTCTTCTAGTACCCCACCTTTGAAATAATTTTGAGTCAAATTCAAAATTCTCAATTGAGAACATCTGACCAGATTTGTAGGAGTGACATCACTTAGTGCATTCTTTGAGAAGTCCACAAATACTAAAATATTATTAGCAAGACATATAGATAGCGGAATAGAGCCAGTTAACAAGACAGTTGCAAATTTCGCGTCATTGGAAATATATTGAAGAGCCTCCATGTTTTACTTGTTGTAATCTTTGTAATATATTGCTACAGATTGCTAACCAAAGCTCCAAAACAATTTTCAGTAGAAAGAATATCAACAAACAACATTAATCATATTTAATTTAGTACAAATAAGCTCTTATGTTTGCACTCTTGAAATGCAAACTGTTAAGAAGATTCTATTAAGAATATGTATCTGGGGCAATTGAAATGTATTTTGAAATTCTCACATACATTCTACTCATTATCAAAATTATGCAAGAATTATATATTTTGTTGTGTAGATCCACCAAATATTGGTCACCTTTCAAAGGGATAAGAAGTTGCTTCTTGAATAAAATCTGATTGCGCAGAATTATCTTGATTGTTAACAAAATGTTATATCTTTAATATTCAATTGCAAGCATTTAGGGAAAATTGAAATCAAATGCAATATGTGAACAGTTAATTTTGAGAAATTTGGTCAATAAAATAAAGGAGAGGAAGAATCAGTTCAACCCATATAACAACTACTTCATGGGACTTCTAACTGTATTTAAGAAGTTAAATATAAAAATTCAAATACATCAGAACCAACATAAAACCTTCATGAATTCAGCGTTCAAAAAGATATTGGATAAAATTATCCATCAAAGTAAAACACTTGTACCTTGATTTTAGGTGAAAGCACAACATTGTAATCACGCTGGCAAATCCAACTCCAAAACACAACCCCATTGACATTGCCCACGATCGATCCATCTCGTCTGCATCTCCATCTGCATCTGTCACTGTTGTGCTGTTCCTTTGTGTTTGGCCACCTATTTCACCCCCACCAGATCTCATTGCTCCATTTTCAATATGCCCTATGGATGTCCCTATCTAACTATATATCTTTTAATTAGATATAATAACTAATTTATGTGCTTTTTCATGACTATGTTTGACTCATATAATTGTGATCTCTCCAGCACTATGATGTCGTTTAATATGTCTTGCTAAAGATTGTAAATTTTGTTCCTTTTGCCATGTCATGTAATATGTCTTGCCTTGTAGCTTATATGTTTTGAAATTGTTGTTAGGTCTTGTAGCTTGTATAATTTGATTGTTGGAGAGCTTCTACAGCTAAACAAGAAGGTCGTTGCACAAGTTATAGCCGCGCGCTTGGGTATGAAAATTGTATATTTTTTATTCTAATGTATATTTTAACTAGACTTTTAGCTTATATGTTTTGAAATTGCTTTTAGTGGCTTAATGTTGTAAGGTCTCTTGAAATAAGACCTTCAGGCGGTTGGTTAAAGTTTTACAAATAATCTTATCCACAAATTTGCCTAGAGCAATTGACTGAATGTTATAAAAGGTGATTGGGTTAAATGTCTTAGGAATAAAGTCAAAGAAAGTATTTTTAAAATATTAAAGTATTTAGCTAGGTCTAAGAAGATTTGTGTACTTTCGACAGTTTTGCTTAGTTTGTGAAAGTTGTAGACCGAAGTTTTCATAGCCCGATTTTTGCTTCTTGCGAAGAACGATCATGTCAGATAATATAACTAAAGAACAAAATAGGGAGACAATCACTAGATTGTAGTCTAACTTGAAAAGAAAAGGTGATGGAAAATGTTATTGTGCTTGCAAAATTTGTAAGGGCTTAAATCGTAGAAGACTGCTAATCAAAACAATTAAGAGACATTGTAGGGAGAATGGTCACATTGAAGGGGGGCATGACTATCATCCACTGGTAAGTTGTTCATTATATCATTTTAACAATTTATATACATATGAAATCACTTGATGATGAGTTAATGATCATGGTTTATTTATGTTAATCAATTTTATATAGGTTGATCTCCCTAGGGAAGTGCATGATATGAACCACAACAATCCGAAGAATATGGTTTTCGAAGTGGAGGAACATGGAGGTGCGAATATCCAAGGTGAAGATAATGATCCCATGGAAGATGACGATCATGCGCAAGAAAACACAATTGAAGATGATGGTATAAATACATTGATCCATGACACATTTAGTCCAAGCGTATCTGATCATGATGATGATGATAGGCTCGATGTACCTCTACTTGAGAAGGCATACGAGCCCCTATACAAAGACTCCCAAACAACTCTTCTCTCTGTTGTATTGTTGTTGTTGAACTTGAAGGTTATGAATGGTTTATCCAACATAACAATGTCACGTATGTAAAAGTATGTCATATATGTCTTTATAGTTAACAAAGGGTGAATAATGTACCACTAATATTGTTTATATTAACAACTTATATTTTTTGTTGTAGATTGATAGGCGAGTTTTTGTTACCACCATCAAATATTTTACCTCGCTCGTATCGAGAATTATCTGTTGTTATGAAAGATATTGCAATGGAATATAAGCAATACATGCTTGTCCCAATGATCATATTATATATTATAAAGAACATGAATTTGCAACACAATGCCTTGTATGTCATACGAGTAGATATCGAACATATCGACTAACAAAAAAGATGCCTCAAAAGGTTCTTCATTACATCCCCATTATTCCACGGATGCGACAATTATTCAAGTGTAGTAACTTGACTCAATTTATGGATTATCATGCACGCAATAGAAGTTGAGATGACATTATTTTAATCCCTGCGGATGGTTCGACATTTATGCACATAGAGTAAAAGTGGCAACACTTCAAAGAAGAACCTTGTAATCTCATGCTTTCATTGGCAGCGGACGGTGTCAATTCATTTGGAGAGATGAGATCTGTTTACTCGGTGTGGCCTGTTTTTGTTATCAACAATAACATTCCTCCGTGGATGTCAATAAAGAGGGAGCACATTATGTTGACAATGATTGTTCCAGGTATCTTATCATTTGATAGTTATTAATTTACATGTACTTACAAATCTTGCAGTAAAACGGTCACAACAATTATGTAATGTTACTATTCATTCAAGTAGGTAAATATCAAGTAAAAGATATGAATGTATATATTGAACCTCTTATCGACGAGTTGGAGTTATGGAACAGTGTCACTATGTATGACGTGTCTAGACCAATAGGACAAAGACAATTTCAATTCCATGCAATACTTGCATGGACAATACATGATGCCCCAGGGCTAACACATTTTTGTGGTATGTTATAGTGAATGCAAGTTGCGCACGATAATTCTAATTATAAAAATCAACATATTTAATAATCCAATTATATCATTATCTTGTAGGTCTTCAAACAAAGGGGAAATTTGCATGTCTAGTTTGTGGTCCAAAGATGAAATCTCATCATTCAAAAAGTTTAGGAAAGCAGGTGTTTGATGAGTGTAGACACTTCCTCCATAGGAATCATAAGTATCGAAGTACGGAAAAATATCTTTTCAATGGGAAATAAGAGACTACATCAAAGCCACGAAGAATGACACCTCGCCTATGGAAGTTGGAATATAATATAATTAATCATCGAGGTAATGTCATTCCACCTAATGGTTTATGTTTGTAATTTATATATTTCTATTGTGATTTTTGTTTACTAATTGTGTAATTGATGATCGTGAAGGTCGTCAAGGTAGTATTGACAACCTTCCAAAGGGACTAAAAAGCTATCTCAGACAATTTAGTAGGTTGCCCTACTACGAGCACTTACAAATTGTGCATTTGTTTGATACTATGCATATTGGAAAGAATATAACAAAGACATTATGGAAAATATTGGATGGAAGGCGTGACAAAGAAAAAATTGTCAAAATTTGTAATGACATTCATGAATTCAATCATGCATTGAAGAATTTCATTCACTCAAATAGCAACAGAGATCAGATTAATATAAGTGCCTTTCCTTGGTTATTAACGGAGCAGCAAAGTGATGCCATAAAAGAAGTCATACGAAAAATTCGATTTCCCACAGGATTTGCTGCAAACATAAACAATCTCATATTAGAAAAAAAAACGTGAATTTGGGCTAGGGCTCAAAATGCATGATTGGCATACTTTCGTCAATGTAAGTTATGTTCTTCTGTATTTACAATATATTCATAAACTACGTGTACTGTTCG
This sequence comes from Cupressus sempervirens, assembly GCA_028749045.1. Classification (NCBI taxonomy): domain Eukaryota; kingdom Viridiplantae; phylum Streptophyta; class Pinopsida; order Cupressales; family Cupressaceae; genus Cupressus; species Cupressus sempervirens. Next base: position 635,789,437 of record CM053785.1, read on the forward strand.
TTATGTTATGTTAGAAAACAATGAAATGATTGGTTTATAATTACTGCAGTATGTGCTTCCTCTATCTCTCCTAGAGCAGTTCAACAATAACATCAAACAAGTGATATATGATCTTGGAAAATACATGAGGTAAGCAGTAATATCTGTTCAATTTGTTGTATATATTTATTATATTCACGAGTTGTTTTTCTTGCTATGTAATCTATTGTATATTATTTTGTAAAGTCTCATATCTATATATTTTTTGTGACTTGAATCTCTTAATGTAGGTGGTTGTCATTTAAAGAAATCCATAAAGAAGATATAAACTATTGGAAGAGAAGAATTCCTCATTTACTGTGTGAAATGCAAAAGTGTTTACCTCCAACTTTTTTCAATGCACATGAACACTACCTCATACACCTAGTTGAGGAGATTGAATTGTGTGGACCTGTACACACTAGGTCAATGTGGATGGTTGAGAGGCACTTGAAATCTTTGAAGGCTTTGGTTCGACAAAGAGCACATCCTGAGGGTTCTATGGTAGAGGGATATATGGTATACCAAACTATGGTGTACATTTCTGAATATCTTCCTAAGTTTGCATCAAATATCCATGTAGATCGCATTTGGGACCTCGAGCCTTTTAAAAAATTAGAAGGGGAGTACTTGATGGGGAAAGGTACATTGAGGAAAGTGAGAGGTAATAAATTATAAGATGTTATTGTAATAAATTATTTCTTAATCTTCAAAATAAATTGGTTGTAAGTTGTCTATTTTTTTTTTGTATAAGTGCTCGAGAGTGGGATGCACTACATTTGTATATTGCAAACAATCTTTGATTGGATGACGGTATGGATTGAACGATGTCAACATTCTGGTCGCACATTAACATGGGAAGGTGTATCTTCATTGGTTAAAGAAGCTCATCGTAATGGAGATTCCAATGTTACGCAAAGGGAAATAGATTCAGCACATGGTTTAAGAGATTTCTAGGTACGTACAAATTTATTAATCACCCGTATGTTTATCAACTCACGATACAATAATTTTGACATGTTTCACATATTATTGTAGGTTAAACACCACAAGGCTATGTTCTGTAATGGTTAGAAATTTTGCGTCAAAGTGTTGGATGACACGAAGAAAACTTGTGATTCAGGAATAACTGCAGTATTTCAAGTGACTAATATTTCATCTAGAAACGACTTACATCCTCGAGAGTCTGAAAATCGATACTATGGCATTTTGGATGATATACTTGAGTGTGACTTTAGTTCCTTCAAATTAGTACTCTTCGTTGTCAAATGGTATAGGCTACGACTTAATGCAAATGATCCTGATAGAACTGTTATTAAACATGGTAATGGATTTACAATGGTTAATACAAGGTCGTTTGAGCCAATTGGGGATGAGCCCTATGTTCTTCCAAGCCAATGTGAGCAGGTATTTTACTCAGAGGTTCCACATAAACCAAGTTGGTCATTTGTTGTTAGACATGAACCGAGAGGAAGGCCAATAAAGTATAATGTGATGGAAGAAGAAGATACCGAAGAAGTAGAAGATGATGTAGATGGTGATCACGATCGATAGTTATTGGATGATGTTCTTGACACAAATTTTCATGAAAAAGAAGAAGAAGATGATGACAATGATGCTGCTACTAATGATGATGATGAAGATGATGTTGATGTTGATGATGACGATGACGATGGCATGGATGATGATGATGATGACGATGACGATGATGGCGAGGATGATGATGATGATGATGAAATTTAGAGGTATGCCATCAATCCTTAATCTATTTAATATTCATTTCTTGATAGAAATATATTTGTCTTATATGGTTACATAGTTTATTCATTATCTATTTAAAAGCTACAAGTTTCAACTACAAATAGAATACTGCTAATCTAAATTAATTAAATAAAACTATTTAAAACACATATTGATGTGTGAATCTATTGAGCCTTATTTTCTTTCAGGTCAAAAGCATTTGTAAGTGTTTAGTTAAGAAAAGGGAATTCATTAAATATCTATAAAAGGGAGTTGTACCTAGAATAAAATTCATAGGGAAAACATAATATAAGTGCTTACCCAATTTGTTGGTTAATAATTCTGCCTCTATAGGTGATGCAGAGACCCTGAGTGGACTTGTAGTCATTCATAACAAGAGGGACTTCCATATTGTTCTCACAACACCAACCAAGCATCTTCATAAGATCCCTCTCCTTGATCCAAGCCAACTCCATAACCTATCAGAGTGCACACCAAATCCTTATGCCACCTTAGGTTCTACATCTTTGGAATAATCCCATGAATGTCCCTTAATCCATCCAATGGATTCATCCAAGCAATCTAATCAACAAACTATCAAATGCTCACATGCCTCAATAGGCGCCAAACTTGACTTCACCTTAACTAGGTGTTCCCTCCACCTCCACACACATCAAACAACTTCAAATAGCATGTCCCCAAGGTGACTAAGCCCTCAACTCATCAGTTGATACAAAAACCTAGTTTTAGCCCTTCATTAGGCCTACTTCCCTAGTAGGCTTATACTGTGAGCCTGATTTAAGTGTTATATTGTGTACCTTTTAATGTTTTTAATTTTTATGTGATGCTTATGATGGATGTGATTATGCTCACGATAATTGAATTACATTTGCAGGAAACTGAACCCCTTTCAAGAGCATCCCACACAGTCTCATGGATCGACAGGTATAAGTCAATACTCCTTATAGAGAGTCTATTTAATACACTTATCAATAGTAAGATTGATGTCTTCTAAGATCTCTCCCATTTGCAGGTACCGACGAATAGGTATTTGTCAGAAGTGTCTTCCTCGAGTGAGGGAAATATAGGAATAGAAGAGGAAAGTGAGACATGCAATTTATCTAGAACATGGAGATTAACTAGAGGTCAAAGGACTAGAAGGAAATTCAATAAACGCATGAAATTTTTCCTTGCTCAAGGGGGGTCATGTTCTTATGATGATGAGACGGAAGAAGACATCGAGGTGCCCTTGAGGTACCAACATCTATAGAAACATTGGGTACCCAAGGAACTTCCTCCAATAAACACTGATTTTTGTGTTAACGAGAGGATATATTGCATAGCACCATCATGATTACATGATTTGGGCCTATTTTCTATGGACGGCATAAAGGTGTCTTACAACAAAGTTTCTGAATTGATGGAGTATGTTGGACCATGTTACGATTACAAAAGTTGGATGCATATTGTTCAATATAAAAAAAGTATGCGTAGGTATGCCCTCTCGGCAAATTATATACAACAACAAGATATACAAGGTTATGTTATAGGTCAAACTTCAATTAGCTGTCTTTAGTTATGAAAGATTGTAATATTGAAGATCATCTTCTCTTGTAGTATATTATCAAAATTATATTCTGATGCAGAGTCTACCAGCCACTTCTTCTACTAGCCTTCAGAAGGCTTTCACAATCCAATTTTTGGATCTAGGACTTGGTATAAGTCCCCTTACACACACTGGGTATACACAACTGTTGAGCCCAAATGGGGCAATCCACTTCAAAAACTTCACTCACTAACACAACCAATGGTGACAGCAACCAAGACCTTCAGTCCAACCACAATCCTCAGTTTGTTTGGAATCTACCAAATCCACGACAATCCTTTGCACTTCTAGGCCTACAATCCTTGTAGCCTTTCCAATCCGTTTTCTTGTATTTTCACCAACTATCCCTCTATGGCATAGGGACTTCTCCACTATTTTAGGCACCTCTTAAGACACTTGCTAGAATCCCAAAAGCTTCTAGGATGATCTTGCTCTAGCACCCTCCAAACTGCTGCTTGGTACCTAGGCCTAGTTGATCAAGTTAGGCTAGGGCTTCAAGGAAGGATGGACTAGGTGGGTTCCCAAGACCCCAATCACTTATGGCAATCCTAAACACATTCAATGCATCTAACTTCAACACTCACACAGATCAGAAGTGCGTCCAAACATGACTGTCACCACAATAACAACAAAAACCAGTCAAGCACATGGTCTTGCTTGACCTAGGGCCGGCTTGGAAAAATGCTTGCCCTGCTCACCATGCCTCCAACTCCTGGAATCATGTAGACAGGTCCCTTAACTTGCATATCCCTCAGTTTCAGAGATTGCCACCAGTGGATTTGCAAGTTAGGGCTGCATTTGTGCAAGGCCGTAGAAAACAAGGCTATTCAGACCTCTCAGGACAAAAATGCTAATAACTCACAAACCACAATTGCAAATTGAATCAAATCAAAGCCAAAACCTTTTAAACACACATCCACCACTAATCCACTTGCAGAGTAATCATGAAAGTACTGTACGGAACTGTACAACCCACTGTAACAACAATTTTACCAGTAAATTAGAGGTTTTTATTCATATTCTCTAAGCATCTGCTACAACCTGATCTCTCCCTCCAACTGAGACCTCAAATGACATATTTGTAGGCCTATATGACCGTTGGAACAACCAAATAGCCGTTTCCAACCATGAAACAAACAAACAACTTTTTGTAATTACCGATCAGCATTTTAAAAGTTGTCAGCAACTTTTAGGCATTTTTTGCAAATCGGGAAGTCTAATGAACTTAACAAGTGCATGGTCATTTCTCTAGGCCTATATTGACTCAAACACCCTATTCTAAGGCCTTTTGGTCCCATTTGAATCACTCGGTTTATAACCACTCCAAAGTGCTAATGGGCCTTACATGTGCCTTTATTACAAAATATTACCAAACATGGGCCAACTTACTAAAGTATGGACCAAACCTTGTTAAAACTTCTTAAATTGCTTGAATCCACCCTTCCATGGAGTGGGTAAGTTTCCTGCCTCTTAGGTACTTGTTCCCTACTTGTTCCCCTGCCTCCTAGGTTAGGTGCCCTGCACCATATTCATGTGCTTGATCATGCAATGAGATGTGAATAAATAATGCTTTTATTGATGAAATAATTGTCTAATATAATGTCCTTGATTTCATAGAATGGTTAATGGGATAATAAATCTACAGTGATGTAGTTGATATCTCAGATGAGCCTTATAAACTTACATCAAGTATGATTTCGTTTCTAATGTGTATGAGTTACTTCATGACAAATGGAGTTGTCTTGCGTTGATCTTCCTTAGTAGTAATCAATGCTTTCATCATCTTCAATATATATATATATATCATTGCCAAAACTATGTTGTAATTATTGGCTCTAATCTATATCTGATTTGTCGTCTTCCCAATAGTCACCCTTCATAAGTTACTCGAGGATTCAACAATGTCTTGGAATCCACTCAAGGAACTAGAGTTCAACTCAAGGATCAATAAGAAGTCCCTGACTTTAGGATATCAACCAAACACTCCTCTGTAACAGGTTCACTGCCTTGATTCATTTTGAACAACTTTCAATTCACTTTGTCCATGTTTCAACTTCCCTTTCATTGGGAACACTCCTAATTCACCCTTCATGCAATCAACACTTAATCTTCGTCTTCAAGGATTCTCCTGATCCTTCCAATGCCTCAATAACCTTCAAACAACATAACTAAGGAGTTCCAACCCCTACCAAGCATCAACTCTATACCAATCTTCAAAACTGCCTTTTGTAGGACTGTCCTATTAGCCCTGTCTTGCAAGCAAATTGCATTTTTCTTCCAAATTTCTCAAACACCATGGTAACTTCGCCACCTCTTCAAATACCCTTTAATGAGTTCTTAAACCCCTACAAATATCAACCTTTCAACTTGTGACTGATGAACCCTTCTATGGCCGTCTCTACAATCAATTAGGCTTAATTAGCCCTTGCCTAACAAAGCAACTACCTTTTGTGCTTATTATCAACCTCCCAAACCTTTACACAACCTTAAGGCATCTAATAAATAGTAGGATTCCTCAACTTGTTTAACTCTCCATGCATTTCTAGATACTTTTCGATCAAACCCTCCCTTTAAGGGTTTCTAGCCTAGGGCTTCCTAGAAAAGACCCTAAATCAACTTATAAAATCTTTCTAATGGCTCAAACACTTTTAAACAAACCCTCTTAGATGTTTTCAAGTAGTATTTAGTCATTCCAACCCTTAGATCATCATATTCACCATGTGGTGCCTTGCAAATGCACCTTCACTGTTTGGTTCAACAGTCACCCTGCCGTTCCTTTCTTTGTTCACTGTCACCTACATCTAAATCATATTAAAGTCATCATATTTACAAGCCTAAGTACCTCTCCCACAAGTTACATTTTAATCATAGAAAGTGGGAGAGGCACATTTTCCCGAATTACTTCAAAACAGTGACAGACTGTCACATTTCCTGTCACAGCAAAGATCTAAAAAGTAGTTTTGCTTGAGAATAACTTACAAAACCCTTGCACAAAGTTAACCAAACATGACAATCTCTTCAAGAAGCAAAATAGTAACTTTTGAATGGCAAGAACCTTATTGAGTTACCAGTCTGAATCTTGGAAATTAGAAAACTGTCCCTGTGACAATGAAGTGCAGAATTCTTTTACTTATATATTTTCTTCATACACACAAACCCCTTTTCTCGACTACAACACTTGTGTCTTATAAAGACCTTGCTTTTCAAGCCTTTTTCCCATCTAACTGACTCATTAAATTGAACAAAGACTCCTTGGACGCCAACTGCCCTTCATAACTATCTTATGACAGCAACAAACAATTTTTTTTTTACAACTTTTTAACATCAATTATCATTTGTTCTTTTATACTTCGTGACAAAGACTTATGAAACTTATGAAACTTTTTGCAATAGGAGCTGCAACATCATTTCCTGGATGTTCGTATGTTCCTAGTACGGGAATGGTGAAGGATGTCATATTGATCGTCAGCGACGATGAAGGCATTCCATTAAAAGTAGCCAAAGTTCCAGGTACTTTAAAGTTATTATTATTCTATAGTGATATAATAGTAATTTAGTTTTTGATCACTCTTCATCGACTAATGATCCCATGATTGATTTGTAGGGAATGATGTTTTTTGGAAAAAACTTGGTGATGAGTGTTTGCGAATATTCGAGCCCACCTTGCATACCTGGTGGAACATCATATCCTAACTAAAACCCCAAACCACTATTTTGATTTCATATCATTGCTAGAATAGTTTTCCTTTTCATCCATTTGTTGAACTATATTGAAGGTAGCTTCACTTCATTTATGAGTCTTAACATGTTTTTTTTTACTTAAAAGGTGGAATAACCAAGACAAAAAGTTGAAGGATGATCTTATAGAGAGCATGACCCAACTCTTTGGACCTCGTGCATTCGAGAGAAACAAGCTCCTTGAAAAAGCTGGTTCATGTTTGAAGTATATTAGGGACCAGTACAGAAAAAATTTACAGGATAACCCCAAGTACGAGCGTCTGCCCTATGTTCCTGAGGCTGAGTGGCAGGTTCTGATTTTGGATGGAAAGTATAAAGCTGACAAGAAAAATAATATTACACCAGTAAAGAGTACAAGGTATGTGATACTATTGAGAATGTAATTATGTACTAATTAACCTCTATATTTATACTATCTAACATATTTCAAACTTTTCATAGATTCCCTGACACATCAAAGGCAACAAAGGCAAGACTAGAAAAGCACGAGACACACAAGCTCGACTCTGGTGGTTTTTCGAAACTTCAAGCACGAGTTGTAAGTATTAGTAAATGAAAAATTGTATCAAATTTTTTATATATTGTGATGGGAAATGCTAGGATAGACTAGCTTGTCTATGCTCCTGATCCTCAACTTCGATCTCAGTGTTCTTCACACCAATATATGATGGAGAGTAATACGCTTTGGAAGCACCAACAAACTCCTAGCACCTTGGAACAACTAAGCAATTCAAGTTATCACCCCAATCCTCTGTTTTCCACAAGAACATTCAAGGCTTGATTCGCCTTCAAACAAGGAACTAATCTGTTGTCACAATTGCTCCTTTAATTCATGGACCCAACTCATCACATAAGGCTGCATACTAGTTACTTCTCCCTTGTACCATTCAAGGCCTCATACAGCCAACCTTGACACCAAGTGTTTTGGCAACTTTTGTATTTCCTTTTGATATTTTAACTACCCTCCATTGGTTGATGAAACAATGCAAGTAAAATTCACCATACCACGCAAAAATGCAAGGCTCAGAGTTCAAGAGCTGCCTCACAGAAGAGGATAAGAGAATTGGCTTCCAAGAAGGCTATAGAGTTGTGGCTAAACGACTACGAGCTAAAATCAGTGTGGAAGGTTCTAATAATGATGCATCTGAGCCACAGGTAAATAAGCTAAATGAAATTTATTTCAAATTGAATACTTTACCAATTCGTCTATTTGATGTTAAGTTCCAATATAAAGTGAGTATATCTGTTTTAAGCAAGCAATGATAACAATGCGTAGGATGTTGGAATGCAGCCTGACAATCCTTCTACACAATCTGTGAATGCTGAAGGTTCGCATTATGTGCATCCCAATGGTGGAGGTATACATTTGCTATTAAATTTTTTATATGTAATTGCAATTGGTGTTTGGATTAACGTAACATTTTGTATAGCATCTGTAGAGGATCGAGGGGTCGGTGTTCATGAGCGTGTTGACGTTGAGTCCAGACAAAATGATGTGGTCAGATTAGGTAAAGAGTGCCAAAGTTATGTTATTTAAAATAATTAAATACTTGTAACAATTATAATAAATTATTTTTAATTTAACTCTTTTATTTGTTATTGCAGAGGACCCCCCCTTGCAACATCATAGGAATTTGAGGTCATCAAGAACAGAGAATAGAACAACTGATGAGGGGGGAATTGATGATGACACTGATGCTCCTCTTAGAGCTTACATAGAAAAAAGAAATAGAAAGAAAAAAAAGAAATGATTGTCATCTACATACCTTAATTGATAATGATTGAATTTTATGTCTCAATGAATTTAATTATTTGCTAATGAATGTTCATGAATTATGTGTTAATGGAGAATATTGATGAATGTTGCATGTTAACGAATCTAATGTGTTAATGAATGTTATCATGTGATATTGATTGAATGTTACATTTTATTAATAGTTGGAAGAATGAATGAATGTTAGATGTTAATGGGGAATGTAGAGTGATGTTAGGGGGAGGGGGGTGGGGCCAAATGAGCTTCCACCTTCACGTGGTTGGCCCTGTTTAGTAGAGAATATTAAACTTTTCTCGAAACAAAGTGAAGCTCAATAAGATGCTAAATATTTCTCTATTTTGTCCTATGTTTAGACTATTGTCCTATGCATCTAAGGCTTCATGCTTTGAACTTTCATGAAGTTCTAAACTTGTAGCTTTTTTATTGCATCCTTGGATCTCAACACTATCTTGGGACTGTGTTATCACCAATGATACGATTATCATAATTAACTAGGGAAACCCTTGATCAGCACTGTCTTGGGACTGTGTTATCTGAATATGCCGTTGCTTGGAAGAGGTTATTTTAAGCAAAGAGAATTAGGATTTGATCATATTAGATAGCTTTCCTAACAAATATATCTAACTCTTAGGCTTCAACTCAATTGTATCCATGAGTTCATGGTCAGATACAAAGCTTACCTCCAAGTTCCAAATCTTCCCACCCATACTCTTTGAATTTTATATCGAATGGGCCCTTTGTCAGTTCACTAAGCATAGTTGTTGCTTGTGCCAAGAGAGTCCGAGATATTGCAATATGGATTCAATGTTTAATCTTTTCGATCCAACTATCTTCACGTTCAAGCCTGTCCTAACTGGATTTGTATCCTCGGCATTCAACAAAGTTATGAATTGTATCCTCATTTTTTTTCTAAATTTCACCACAGCTTCCTAGTAGGGTGTTTTATATAAGCTGTTTCTTGCGACTTTTACTTAAAAGAGCTATTACTGTTCATGGCTTTCCTAAATATTGTTTCTTGTTTATTTACTAAAGTTAGCTTGGGTTGTATCTCGATATGTTTTGTGTATTTATTTTAGTGAAAGTTGCAAAGGGCTAATATGAAATTACATTTTTTAAAAAGCACATGTAAGCCAACTTTCATGGAGCTCCCTAATCATTTGTTGTTATGAAATTTTGCTATTTCAAACTGTGATAATAAATTATAATATTTGAATTTTGTGTTATTTTGTCATTCTGTCTGTTTATGGTCTCAATGTTTCTTTTGAACACAAACTAGTTTCTTATTTCAGTTCTAAGGTGATAGGGAACAAATCACTTCCCAAGCATGCCCCTCTGGATTTAGGGGTGTTCATGAAATTCACAAAATGGATTTTTGTTTTTTTGTTGTTGTGATTTAACTTCTGAAATGTGAAGTCAAAAGCTAAATAGTAAATTTTTAAAGTATGATCATGATAGTTTGATGGTTGGGCTTTGTTTTTGACAGGAAGAATGTAGAAAGGTCTCAACAGAAGGGCAGTAGAAACGGTTGGAACTTTCAAATAAATTTCATGATGCAATTAAGGTTTGTTCTATATCTGAATTTGATTTTCTCATATATAGATAAGACATCTACGCATTTTGTTCTCAGCACGATATTTATGTTTTATTTGCCCCAGGTTGATTGCGAAGTACAAGCCTACTATGCCAGTAATTTTCGTTGTCATCCCAAGATTGACAACAAATCAACTGAGATGGGGCTTTACGGGTGCATTTCAGGTATGCTATACATATTAAAAAAGAAAGTTGTTCTATTTTTCTTCTACCTGAGTGACATGGATTAAAAATCCAAGTAGCTTTATTATTCTGTGTAAGTTTTTGTTCAAATCATTCAAGTAACGTTAATTAAATAAAGAATGATGAGATCAATACGCACATCTCAGAAAATTATGATGCTGCTTTACTGGCATTAATATCCAGAGATATTTTTGATCCAATTACATATATCGATGTATTCAATCTAATGCCACATCATTGCAATCTTTCTTCATAATATTTTTTTTCATTGAACCTTCCCAATTTTACTGGCTTTTGCTTCCATGGTGTCATTACTTCTATATTTGTATAATCGGTTTCACTACATGATATTGTAGTGTACAAAATATATGTTGCACATTCCTAGTCCACCATAGCCGAAAAAGTGTGTGCATGTTCAAGAGATTGTTTCTATCATAGTTTATCTTTATAAGAAAGCTTCTGAAAAGATAAATGTAAGGAATCAATTTTAGCAAAATTGTCAATACTCAATGATTTAAGCAACATAAGTATGACATATTAAGGCCTGAGAAGGAGTGAGGCAAAGGGAGGAGACAAGGGAGGTGAAGCTTCCAGCTACGTCATTCTCAACTACCTCCAACATCAAACCAAATCAAGACTCTTAAACCCTACGTAACTTCATTTGGTCACATCTTATATTTGAGCAGGATGGTGTCTTATTGGTGCTCCTTCCATTATTTCATGATATATTATTATCAAGCCATCCAATCGGCTATAGGACAAAGATGATTCTTGAACAATCGAATTAGCAATATGGTTGATCTGCATTGCATTTGGACACTTGGTTTGAGGTTCATCTCATCAATTCCCATTCATCACAGGATCTTTATCTGATTAGACCTCGATAGAAAACATTGAGATTTCTCGAGCCCCAAGCCCAAATCATGCAGGCTTCAATCTCCACATATCATAAAGCATATATATAGAGCTGAGCATTCTCACAACATCCGAGAGCTGATGCAGGTGAAGCTTTCAGCTACGGGATGCTTAACTCTATATACAGGCTTTATGATATGTGGAGATTGAAGCCTGCACGATTTGGGCTTGGGGCTCGAGAATTCTCAATGTTTTCTATCGAGGTCTAATCAGATAAAGATCCTGTGATGAATGGGAATCGATGAGATGAACCTCAAACCAAGTGTCCAAATACAATGCAGATCAACCGTATTGCTAATTTGATTGTTCAAGAATCATCTTTGTCCTATAGCTGATTGGATGGCCTGATAATAATATATCATGAAATAATGGAAGGAGCACCAATAAGACACCATCTTGCTCTGTAGTGCCTCTCCCATTTGACTTCTGTAAGTCATCCTGATGGATGCAACCTTGCTGATCTTTTGAGGTGATGGGAATCATGATTGTGACCCTGAGTGGTCTACACCGTTGAGGTGTTTGGATTTATGTTTCTTTATCAGTTGCTTTGATTATGCTTTTGACTGATCTTTGAGATTATGATGTGATTTTTGGTTCACTGAGGTTTGTGCCAGTGGTTACTAGGATCGATGTGGTATCATGAGGTTGTTTCGTGATTACCCTGTGATGTGTGCAGAGATTGCACTATGTACTATTACCATGCTACACTGGACTAGGTTCCTGTAGTAGTGGTTAGTCATGTTTATGACTGTGTTTGCTTATGTGTTTTAAGTGTCTTTTTAATGCAGAGTAATCAATCATTATTAAATGCGTAAGTAATTAAATGGATTGTTCATGTGAGATTATTTGGTTATGTGCTGCGGACATTACCTTGTTATATTTCTGATTAGAGAGATAATTGTTACTCATGTTATGTTTACATTTGAGATGACTTAAGGGTCAAATGTTACACTTTGATTTCAATATCATAGATATTAGACTACTATGTTGTTCAGTTAATCATATTGCATGATGATGCCATTTTGAGATGACAGTGTGTTTTATGATGATATCTGGTTATCTGGTATTTGGACATACCTCTGATTATGTTATGTGATAGATTTAATGCTATGGTTATTTACTTCATTCCTGCGTTGTTATGCATTATGCAAACGTGAGTGATGTAAATAGATTATTTTAATATAATTAAATAAATTGTTAAATTAGGTGATTTAATGCATTTATTGCTTCGGCTATGTTATTATATGCAATTGCACTTGATCATGTTGTTTAGTGTGTAGGATTTATATCCCTGGCAATGGCACATGGAGTTAGTGATTCAGTCGTTCATATTTTACCAATGTCGTCCTTGTATGGTTGACGTATCCTTAATTAAATGTTTAATTTAGAGCTTTCAGTGATTATTAAATCTCAACTCATTTGCATTATGTGATTAGACCAGTAAGCGTGTCTGTGCATTTAGAGGTTCACATTGTCATGAAAGTTATTAAGGAGATTTATGTAATTTTGGGTTTTCAAGCTTTTTAAATTGTTTTATTTTAATTTCTGGGAACTTTTCCATAGATGAATTCCTATTTATAGGAATAGCCTGTTTTCGTTTGGGTCGATTCGTGGTTTAACTAGATTGGCTGGTTAAATGCCCTAATCGATTATTCATCCAAAAAGTGAATAAGTATCCAAAAAGGAATTTAATTCCTCACTTCTCACTTTCAAATTGGAAAGTTGGAGAGTAAAACCCAAAATCCTCTTCATGAGGATTTATTGTTTTGTTCGTTGTGGGAGCTACGAGCGTGGGATCGTTGCGAGGTTGGGCTTGTTGGATCCCGCTCAGGGAAACCTTGGATTGCCGCAATTTTCAGCTACTTCTGCGAGATATTTATTTTATGGTTCAGATTCCCATTTTGCCCTTTTGGCTGTGAGGGAGGGCTTTCCTATTTTATTGTTTCTGCTCCATTTCTGCTTCTATTTTTGTTAGCCGTTTGGTTGGAGGCTGAGAACTAGTGTTTCCCTCTGTTTCTGTACGTTAGTTCTACCCGGTTGGGCGGGTATGAACATTTCCTTGTTTTTTGTAATGAGGGTTTGGGATTTTACGTCGTTATGTTGGCCGTTTTTGCATACGGTGTCTGATTTCATTTATTTTTGGATTTTTGGGGTTTTTGAACCCAAAGGCCAAATGGGTTTTAATTTTGAAGTTTTTCTAAATTTGGGGTTTTTACCTCATTTTGCATGTCGCCCTATTTTCTTGGGTTTTCTTGGCACAATGTGGGTCGTGGACCTTGATGATCCATTTGGATATCAGTCAGACCATTTTTGCAGTTTTCTGTTGCATTGAGATGTGTGTTGCATCCGTACTCCCGACATTGTGTTCGATTGAGTGATTTTATACCTGTTATGGTTCCTTTTCGACCTTTGCTTTTGTTTCGTGAACGCTAGGATTCGTGTAGAATCCGTACTCTCAGATTGAGGCCGGTTGAGTGATTTCATGATGTATGATTTTATTGGCTTTGAGATTCGTGTAGAATCTGTCCTTCCTGTGTTGCTTTCAGTTGGGTGTTTTCTTTGCATTGTGTTCTCATTCCTGTCCTTGTGTTATGTGTAGTGCCTGCCCCTAGTTTACATTTTTCGAGCTACATTTATGTTATGATTGCCAAACTCTTTTAGGCCAATTTATGTTTGATGAGTAGTATTATTATTTTAGAGATTATCAGATGATGTTTACACTCAGTTTATTATATGATGAGATTACTTGGTACTCTATATTTCATGCATGTATGATGATTATTCAATGGTTTTAGTTATCGATGATGATTAGTTAGATGGCTTATTATTTCATGTGCCTCTTATGGATACTTACCCCATACTGCATGTGTATGGTGTGCGTGCTGTTTTATTTATGTATGGTGTTTCTGATATGGTTAAGGAAGGGAGTCGTAGTCACCTGCTAGTCGGGATCTACACGATGCACCACTTCCTGCCATTGCCTGTTTAGCTTAGAATATTGTGTTTGTACATGCGTGGATTTTATGCAGGTTGCAGGTACCGGGTATCGACTTCCCTGAATTGTCAGGATGAGCGTACCCTATCGCACTGTCTCAATGGTAAGAGAGGGGAGATAAACTCTTAAGTCCAAATCCTAAACCCTCTAGCCAATTGTCCTAATTGATAATTAGGACAAGTATCTGAGTTAGTACCCTCTGAATGCATCAAATGATGTAATTTTGTGATTATAACCTTTTTGTTTGATGTGGTATGTATTTTTCTATGATGGGTTTTCGTATGTTGCTTTATGAGTCCTTGGTGTATTTTTCTATTAATTAAGTCTAATTAAAAAGACAAATTAATGATTTAATTTAATAAGGAATTATTATGATATCTTTATATTTAATTAATTAATTAATCAATTAAATAAAAGAATTAAAGTTGGAAATTAAAGTTTAAGATATATTTAGAATAGGATAATATTTATTTAATTTAATAATAATATATTTGGAGTTCATTTTTAAATAAATGCTAAGTATTATTGTTATTTAAATTAATTAAATATGTTATCAATTAAGTTCTAAAATAAATTAAAAAGTTGAAAGATATTAATTTTATTAAGAATTCTAGATCGCATGATCTAAACATGAGTTAAATATAAGAATTAAATTAAAAGATTAAATTATAAAAATTAATAATGTTATTTTAATTTCTTAAAAGTGCACATAAGATTTAAAGTAATAAATTAATTAAGAATTGAAGTCAAGTGAAATTTTAAATAAAGTTATTTAATCATTCAACTTAATGTGCATGAAAGTTGAATGCAAAAGAATTAGAAAAGATAATAAAAGTTAATTTGAGTTAACTGAGTTGTGAAAAGAGTCTTCTCGGGTAAACGCACAATTAGTGTCTCGAATTGAGGAGAATTTGCTTATCACAACTTTGGGGGTTCATTTTTTTTTTGGAGAGAGAGGAATTTGGACGGGAATTAGGAGGAAGACAATTTTTGGAAGAAAATTTCAGAAGGCTGATACGAAGAAAGTCTCGAAGGGAAAGGTTATTGAGAGGAGCGAATTTGCATACAGTTTTCTGGAGGTTGCATAATAGCATCAGGATCAGGTAGGGTCTTGTGTTTTTTATCCATTAAATTTGCAATTATCCCTTCCTGCCTTCTTCGTGTCTGGGGTTTGTAGATATGAATTCTCTGTTATAAAAGTTTTAAGCTTTCAATCTTGTGAAGCTATTAATTATTTGTCAATAATTTCTGTATCCATGGAGACTGGATGAATTAATTAGAACCCTTGTTTTTCCTGATTTAGAAATTAAGATCTAATTTGATAAGGGTTTTGTTTTTAATGAAATTGAAAAGTTCTAGATAAATAAATTTTTTTAAAAAAAAAAAAAATGTTTAGTAAACTTAGTGAAACTTTAGGTTAATTCTTTTGGATCCCTTGGCGGGGCGTTACATTATGATCTTCGTGATGGTGGATTGCCACACACGAGTACGTGCGCGTACATTTGTTGGGTGACTTGCGAGGCCCGATCTTTTGTGGATTTGTCAGAAGTTATGATCATTGGGGTTGGGATGGGAGTATGCATGCCCACGTGCACTTGTCGTAGGATGAGCATGGGTAGGGTAGGGTAACATATGGAGGGGGCTTCTATCTCGCAACCTGGTGACCTTAGTCCCATAGGGTTGGCGGAGGATAGGAAGTTTTAAATAAGTGATAACTACACAAAATGTGTGACTGGTAATAAAACTTAAGATAATAAAATGGTACTTTTGTATATTGGCCTTCCATTGAGGGAGTTGAGCTACACGGTGTATTGGCCTTCCGTTGAGGGAGTTGAGCTACACAGCTCCGAGCTTGGGCTTTTCGATGCCAAGCGACTCTCCATGATGTTAGTCCCTACTTAGTAGCCTATTGAGTGTCTGACCAGGACCAGGACCTGTACTCCTTGCATTGTCTTAGGTTCTTGGTTGCAGCCATCATACTGTCTAGCGTGAGTGTTAGCCTTGGATGTTGTGCTTTATGTGTGTTTGTGGTTGGATCTTTATCTCCATCAACACGACGGGTGTGGACCTACAGGTGCCACGTGGTTGGGAGGCGTAGCTACCTTCACCACTACTAGGGATCAGTGTACAGAGACGATCTTTTGTCCTAGTGCGACCATTGCTGGATGTTTTCACTTGGTACTTCGAGTTTCGGAGTATGCTTTCTTGTGATTTATGCTTTCATTGGGATGCTTGTATATCATGTTTAGATGATGTTATTTTATTTGACGCATTCCCTTATTATGATGTTTAGCATATGATTAGATGCTGTGAATTGTTGTATTAGCATATCTGTTGCTTATTGTTGTTTAGCATGTGATAGGTGATGTTATCTACTGTAGGATTATTTTATGCTTTTCTACTAGCATGTTAGATTTCCTTATGCTTATTTTGTTGCATGTTTTTAGTAGTGACGTCCCTATTATGACAGTATCGACGATCTGGTCGGTGGCTTGGGATGTTACGCGCGAGGGATGGTTAGGACCCACGATGGTCTTATGATGCTATTGACGGTTGGGAGGAACCGCGCACTTAGTTTGGTTGTTTAGTTCACTGCGATGTTTATTTCAATGTGTTCTTTGTTGCTGTAGTTTAGATGGTTAGATGCTCTTCATTCTGTTTTGTTCTTTCACTCGAGTGTTCATGCCTCGAGATGTGGTTCCGGTACTCCTTGGTGTGGAGGTTCTTTGGTTTGTTTTTCCCCTTTCTGAGTTCTGGAAGTGTCTTTGTTCTCTATGGGCGACATTTGTTTAGCATGGTGCGACACTTTAAAAAGTATCGCATGCCCATGCAAACTATGTCGTACGACATTGTAAAGTATCGCACGCCTTCTTGAGAAATGTCGTATGACACTAGAAGAGTGTCGCACGCCTTTTTGAGAAATGTCGTACGATGCTGAAAAGTGTCGCATGCCTTCTTGAGAAATGTCGTACTCACACGCCTTAAGGAGAAGTGTCGCCCTCCCTTAGTAAAAAGTGTCGCATGGTTTTTGTGAAAAACCTGCGCGTGCCATCAGTGGGCAGTTTTTTTTCGTGCTTTGATCTTTTTGTGAGTTGTTTTGGATACCCTTTTGGGCGTTCTTTGACCCTATGTTGTTGCATTTTGAATTCTGGTGGTTTTCGTTCAATGCAGTTTTTCGTGTTTTGTTGTTGTCTCTTGGGGTTTAAAATATATCGTTTAAGTATTCCTTATACTTAAGATATGTTTTAATATATGCGACAAATCTTTTGAGATAGGTTTCAGACCTCTCGGAGACAAGTTAAAGATTCTAGGAAATTCAGGGCTTCAGAAATCCAGACTTAGCCAATTTCCAAGGCTTTAGGATTTCAGACTTAGCCAAATTTCGGGATTCTGCATTTTACCCCAGCTTGGTGTTTTGTTGATGAGTGGTCGTTTCTTGTGCCCTCATCTTGTTGTGGTGGTTGTTGGCTTTTGTTTGGGTGTGTCAGTTTGGTAGTGGCGTTTGGAGATTCGTTGGTTGCCGAAATTGCGTTGAAGTCTTCCGTTGCGATCTTTGTGATCCCTGTATGATGTTGTCATGTGCATTCATACTTGTAAAAAAAAATTCTTGGCTTGTTTTCCATCCTTGTTTCCAAGGATCTCCGGGCGGGGCATTACATGCTCAAATATAAGATGTGACCAAATGAAGTTACGCAGGGTTTAAGAGGTTTGATTTGGTTTGACGTAGCTGGAAGCCAGCAAATTTTTTTGTTTGTTTTACTTTTTCTCCGTCGCTATTGCGACATCAGCCACACGAATTGTGACAGAGTTGCTGTAACGGCGACTCCCAACTGTTGCCGCAATTGCAGGGGTGTCTGTCACAATTGCGACGTCAACCACAAGCATTGCGACGAGGTTGCTGCAGCGGCGACGCCCAACTGTCGTTGCAATTGCGACGTCAACCACAAGAATTCTGATGGAGTTGATGTCACAATAAAGTGGTTGCATAGCGACAGATAGGCGTCACAGTTGCAACGGTATACGATAGATGTAATTTGCGACTAAAAAATAGCGACGTCTATGATTGTCGCAATGGCGACACATTTTTGTCGTAATTTCGACACATATCCATCGCAAAACAATGCCAAATGTATTAGTGGCTGGATCTGTCACTTTTTCACCTTTTTGCAACTTTGTAGCTATCTTTCTTTGTTAACCATGTTGACCCATGATGTTGTGAATTCTCCATTCTAACTGTGATCATGCCTTAGCAATAGTTCATTGCTTTCTCTTTCTAACTATTGTGACCTTGCAAAATGGTCTATCCTTAATGTTTTTCTTCTTCACACTGCTAACCATTTTATCTTAATAATGGTTAAGACCATGTGATTTCCACCCTTAACTATGGATTCAAACCTTTTCTCCTATTTAGAGCTATGTTCATTGACTGCACACTAGATGATGTGACCATGCGACATAGTCAATTCCACTGTTGTCGCTCAGTTGTAGCTCAATCCTCTAACTGCTCAATCTTCCCTATGACCATGCAATAAATGGTTATCTAACCCTCTTATCACTTTTGTGCAGTCACGGTTAACTCAAACCCTTTAGTCTTTAAGGTCCTCACTGTACAAACACAACCAATTGCCCCTTCGTAGCTGAAAGGTCAATAATTGTTAAACTGTTCGCGATGCTGCGATGACCTTTAACTATAACATTTTCTTTTGTTTGCAAGCTCGCAACATTACTTCTTAACTGCATCTCAACTCTTGTGATGCGAATGCATAGACCTTAACTATTTATGCTTTTATCACAACATCGCAACTATCAAATATACTGGTTTTCTAACCATGCAAAGTTGCGTTAAAACTGTGACCCTAATTGCCTTTTTGCTACTCGTAAGGTTGCAACTTAACCTTTCCTTTGACTGAGTTGACCTGCAACCATGCAAGCAACTGCATATTAAACTTGATCACCACTTCGCAACTTGACTGCTCAACTCAACCTTAACCCTTGCGATCACACAAACACAAGCCATCACATCCTTGCCACTTTAACCCAAGGTTTTGTTTAACTCTATGCGACCTTGTAATGAAACAAACCTTAACTGTTGTTGCCATTCATCTCACCGTTGCAACATAGACTTCAGGCTAAAATAGATTGTATGTGATTTGGCGATTAGCATAGAACTTAACTACTAGGTTTCCAATTGCATAGTTGCAACTCAGAATATAACTGTGTTTAAAACCTTGCAAAGCCACGACAACCACACCTTAATCGTCGATCGTTGAGTTGCAACATAAACTGTTAATAGCCATTTAACCCCTACGAATATATGGCCAAAGTAGTCGTTGATTCGCACCATAAACTTTGGGTTAAACTAAACCTTGTGTGATGCTGCAAAAGAATTGAATCTTGACTAGAGCAGTAACGATCTGCATAGTCGTACCATTAGAAACCTTCATGCTAGAACAAGTTGCAACCATGCAAACTCTCTCTTTTTGCTTCCCCATAACCTGAACTATGCAGTTTGCTTTTACTGCTACAATGGTGTGCAGACCGCATAGATAACCATTTCACTTCTTCGCACCCTTGAACAAGGCTAGCAGTTATAAGGTAATGACATTGCACTTGGAATGTTTTCACAAGGTCACAACTTATAGGATAAAGAAGAGCATGAAATATAAAAAGATAATGGGGCTCAAAACTTAGGGATATAAACATAAGACTAGAAATTTCTTGTATCCCTATTTAATATTTGCAAGAGAATTTCAAATGAACCCCAACAAAACAAAATACAAGACAAATTTCCCTAGGGTTTGTATAAGGAATGAAATAATTTTGAAACCTTAAGCAGTCTAGACATAGATTCTTCCTGATTTTCATAGGGTTTTATAAGATTTTAGGTAAGCTGAAAATTAGGCCAACACTCCCTATACCATCTTTTTGCTTAATCATAAGCTATCTTTACATACTAATCAACTCTAGGGAGATGAAATACTTTCTCAATATTCCTAGGTCTAAGGTCTAGGACTATCTCCTATGTGACACTTTTAACAACTCTTTCTTTGGACACATAGTTTTCGACCAAAGTCATGATGAGCTCAGAAGATTGCACGGATGTGGGATGTGATGTGACATTCACCAACCATGATCTGATAAATGTCGACACCATCACAGACCTCTCTTTAGGCTTATTGCAGATTACGAGGAATGCATTCCAATATATGTGTCCCAACTTAGTATCTCTGATCTTCGAATGTCCATCTTGAAAATGTGATTTCTTTGGTGCACCTTGAAACTTGAAGACAACAGGTTTTGGAGCAATATTTTCTACAAGTGAGGATGATGAAGATGTCATTTTATCTACACAAAATAGAAAGACATTAGTTCAGAGAGCTTAAAATGTAACCCAAAACAAACCCTATTTGCCAAAAAAATGTAACCCATAACACCAAAATAGTGAAAAACCAGTTAAAATTCCCCCCTTAGAGCTCTAAAATGCAAATTAGCACACCTTGTGCACCTTGATAGGTGTGCTAGGTGAACTTAAAAGGCATTCTAAGAGTCTTTTGGTGCAATTGTGCACATGTGCACCTTGGTAAGGTGTGCACGTGCTCATGTTGCACAACATGTGTGAAGGGTGGGGGGTGGGAGTCTTCACTTAAGATTAAAATGTGCATAAGGGTGTGCACATGTGGACCATGATGGGGTGTGCATGTGCGCACCTTGGGGAGGTGCACACATTCACACCTTTCTATTAGGTGTTTTTCTTAAGTTACATTGAAAAAAAAAGTGCATTTGTTAGCTTTTTTAATTTTTTTAGGTTTTTGTGGATACAAAGGTGTGCACATGTGCACACCTCCGATGTTCTAACACTTGATGGTTTTGTGCTTGTAGGTTTGGAGGTGCACCTTTAAAGGTGCGGAGGTGTAGGACCAAGGAGCGCACAAAGAACATTAAGGAGAGGGGAGGGGGTCTCGAGCTTTTATAGGCCAGGGTAGTATGCACCTTTTGGAGGTGCACACTTGCACATGCGCACAATACCCCAAAACTATTTGACATTGACCCTAAAGATGCAATTTTCACTTGATAGATGATTTGTTTTAAATTTTAATAGATATGGATATCTCATCTATTTTTCATATATGATTATGTACCACTCCATTGCCATAAAATAAGAATGAAAAAACAAAAGAAAGCAGTAATAAGTACGTTTGCCTATTAACCGCCTACCACTATTTTCACTAGGCAAATGGCTATGATCCAAATATAATTGTATTGCAAAATCTAAATTTATTATTAAATTTGAAAAATTGTCTTGTCGTACATCATTTTGATGCCTACATGGACATTTCGGCCTCTTGTCAAACCCTCCTATAATTTCTATGCCTTTGGCTAAATCATTGTGTCTGACCCCAAAGGTTGGAGAAAACCTTACCATGCTGTCTACACAGAAAACTCCTCCAACACTAGGAACAATTGTTGATTGTGAAGGGCCATAAAAGCTTTAATCTTGGGTGTTGGTTGATGGAAGAAGTAGGTTTTATTTGATCCTACATAATTAATGCTTGTTGTTTTATAAAGTCAGACTTTATAATATATAATAGTGATAGATCAATAGGAAGACAATAAATAATATATGTATAACGATTTAGGATAAAAAATAAAAAATAATTGTAAAAATTTTGCTCAAAAGTTTTAATTCTATATGAGAATTATGTAGATTGTTAACAAAATTGAATTAAGAATGTCTTAAAGGAACTAAAAACCCTATTTTGGAATGCATATTTCACATTTAAATTAATTTTGTAAAGGCTTCTCATTGTTCAATTTTTTTCTGGTCATGCCAACGCTTAATTTATAGTTATGTTTATGTATTTTATAACTTATTGCTAGTACAATACTACATACAAGTTCAACGTTGCAAAATGTATCATAACACATTGTTCTTTTCTTATGTAACAGTTGAAATTCAGAATCAAGTGAATGCAATAAGGGATATTCTTAGAACCACAACCCAGTCATCATCATTGGTGGCACTAGCAATTTATGGTTTAGGAGGCCTAGGGAAAACCACAGTAGTAGAAGCTGTGGTTTCACATCTAGATATGCATAATTATAATTATACTAGGGTTGAAATATATCAAGAGCAAAAGAACAATGATTTTACAAAATTACAGAGACATCATTATGACTTATTTTCTAGATTATATAGGTGGGAAATCATTTGAGTTAAAGGATTGAAGAGATGGTGGTGACTAGCTTATGCAAGCTTTTAGATGTGATAAGAATAAAGCTTTATTTCTTTTCATTGATAATTCTAGTGACAAGAAGAAACTTAGCAGTTACAAATATTTTCAAAAGGCAACAAAACTTAATTCGTAGACCCTATGCTCTCTAGCCTTTGTCTTGTGAAGATGCAATAGAAGATTTGTTCAAAGACCTAGCTACAAATGAAACAATTAAAGACAAAACTTTCCCAAGGCGATCATTGTGCTTGAGAGCTGAAGTGACCAATCTTGCTTCATGAAGATATGTAACTGCCAAGGCACCCACAACATATTTCACATGTATACGATTCCATTTGCTGAAGTAGCAAAAAATATCAAGGAAAGCTTCCTTACTGTAGTATTCAAATTCATTATACACAAAATCAAGAAGATGGTTGTTCGACATTTATTTTTTGATTGTGTCTCCATTTTCGAGAGCTTTCAATATATCACACATGGCTTCTTTGATTGTATAATTGAGCACTGTTGACCCTCAAAACTATCGGTGCTCAATTATACAATCAAATAAGCATGTGTGATATATTGAAAGCTACTAAAAATGGAGACACAATCAAAGAAAAAAAGTTGAGCGATCATCTTCTTGATTTTGTATTATAGTACATTGAAAGAGTACAGTTTGGAAGCATTGCTTGATATTTGTTGTTAATTCAACAAATGAAATCGTATAGATGTTGAATAGATTGTAGGCGCCTTGACAATTATGACTATTCTTGAGGCAAGATTGATGAAATCAGCTCCCAAGTACAATGATTGCCTTGGGGAAGAGCTAATTATTCATGATATTGTCAGTGCCAAAAGGCAAGGCTTAGCTTAAAGTAGTAGATTCTTTCATGTTGAATCCTCATGCAAAGAAGACAAACAGTTACATTTACCCATGTTTCCCTCCAATTACATGATCCGATCTGATAGGGCTGAAGTTTAAAGCTTATTAACTTAACCCAATTTATTATTTTTGCAGAGGCTTCATCAAAGTAAAAAAGTCTTGCTTGTAAACGAGGAATGTCAATGCACTATTGATGAGAGAGACTTAAATCTAATGAGAAGATCTTTAGGATTTCTCGGCTTGGGAGAAGGAATGAAGTGATCAGGCTAAGTAACAAAACATTTGAAAAACTATAGTTTCTTCATGTATCCTATGACTGTGGTAAATCCTATGAAGTTGGAAAAACTTGATAGAGTGAGGGTGTTCCATGGACCTTTTTCACTGAAGGCGAAGTTAGTTTGTGTAAGGCAAGTCTTCTGTCTTCAATTACCATATATACTACATTTTTTTTATATGTACTAACAATTGGAATCTTTATGCAACTTCCTAAAAGTTTATTATTAATGAAGGTCAATGGCAGATTTAATCCTATTGAATGCACAAACCCTCAGATGATAGGATCTCCTCCATGTACTTTTTTTGCAAAAACTAGGTTTTAACAAATTGGAGGAGCTACCCAAGCTACAAGATGGGTTTTTAATCAGTTGGCAGCATTGGAAATTTTGATTCTTGATGGCATTGAGAAAATGTGGGCGCTGCCTGAGCGATTTTTCCAACAACCTGTTTTAAAGTCACAGAGTATGAGAAAGTTAAAATGTTTACCAAAATATTTTGACTAGTGACTACTCTAATAGATTTGGACTTGTTTGAGTGCAATGGTCTCTAGAAATTGTCCAACAGTTTTGGACATCTAACTGCTTTAAAAGGCTTGAATTTATCTTTGTGTGATGAGTCAAAAACATTGTCTGATACCTTTGACCGACTAACATATTTATAGAATTTAGAATGTTCTATGGCCTTAAAAGTATATGACATAGCTGAATAACAAGGAAGGGGCTCTCTTTACAAAACTTTGATGGAATAGCTCATTTACATTATTAGATAAGAGGAGCTTGCAAGTCCTTAATGAGAGGCATCATGTGTGACAAATGTAATGATGGAGATGGTTATGTTGGAAATATAAGAGGAGTAACTGAGAGGGGAGGGGTGAATCAATTACTACAAAAAAAATTCTAGATTCCTTAGATCTCAGTAAAAAATAAACTCTGAAAATTGAATATTATTGATGCTCGACAAACACATACAAAATGTTATAACTCGATAAATGCTGAATATGCTAACTTTAGATGTTATCTATGATTAGCATTACTTTAGCTTAGTTACAAACACATAAAAGAAAATAGCGTGAACACATTTGACATTGGATTTAACGTGGAAACCTAATTTCAGAAAAACCACCAATTGCAACTAGTTACTATTTTCACTTTTCTGAAGTGAGACCTGATAGAAGCCAACCCTGTTAAAGGTTACAGAACACGTTATTAGGTGTGACCCTGTTAGAGGATTTAATCACCCTATTAGGAGTGTCCTTGTTAGAGGTCTTTAAACATTTCAAAAGAACTGTCACCTTGTTAGAAGATTTACAAATGGTTGTTAAGCCAACTCTGTTAAGAGATTTAGATCACTACTACAATGGTTAGAGAGTAACAATGAGATGACAAGATTTCTAATACAACTGAATTGTTGATTATAGATCTCAATTCTGGCTTGTACTTGGTCCTTCTCGGTCAAATATATATTTTCAGCTCCGTAAGGATATTTTACTTTTTGTTTCACTTCCTTATTGCATCATTAGATCTTCAAAATCTTCCATGCATTCACACTCTTACACACTTTCAAATTCTAAACTTGACCTTACTTATATCTTTCATTTTGTCAAGTCAGCTCATATACAACTTAGAATAATTAATATTCATCTCCTTAGTCGGTTAGAACCATTAGATGAATCAATTAAACTCAATATGCCAAAATAAGAAAATCCTTTGTTAGTCGACATAATTTTTTATGCCATAACCAACTTTCTTCTACATGAGCAATAAAACATGAACTTTCACTGAGATCAAGATTAAATAGATTACTTTTTGTTTGCTTGCCAAATCCAACTAAATTTCCTTTACCATCCAGTAGTTTGGCCTTTCCATCCATGAATTCTATCTTGAATCCAATGTTATTCAACAATGCCACACTCGGTAGATTATGCTTTAGTCCTTCAACACAATAAGCATTATCACATACAAGTTCATTGGTCAAAGAGATACGACCTTTTCCTTTTATGCAACAAGGTTCATTGTTTCCAAATCTTACACTATCTCCATCAAAATTTTCCATGTGTTCAAACTTTGTTTTATCTCCAGTCATATGGTGTGAATAACCACTGTCAATAATCCACGTATCATTTTTGCTAACATGATAGATAAGTGCTATCTCCTTCATCATCATATTCATCTTTTACAGCAATATATACCATTTCATCTTCACTATTATCAGAATCTTTAGCCATAAAACAAGATTTATTACCTTTGTCTTTGCAGTTCTTGTAGTTCTTGAAATCCTTCTTGCCTTTGTGTTTGTTGCTTTTCTTTTTATCTTTGTTTTCTCTGTTTAGACACCTTGTAGCAATGTGACCAACTTCTTCACAAGAAAAGCAGATCAAAGAGACTTTACCTTTGTACTTTCCTCTACCTTTGGAGTATTTCTTTGCAAGTAGGGCTTCAACAACTTCAAGATCACTATCAGAGCTTTCTTATGTTTCTTCTTCTTCACTTCCTGATTGACTGGCCTTTCATTTTTTGCTCATTTCCTTGAGTGAGAGTTTGGATTCAAATGCAAATTGAATAATTTTGGAACTAGGAACACAGTTATCATACTTATCACACTCAAATTTTATCAATCTTCCAACTAGAACATCCAAGGTTATTTTATTATTTGGACCACATCTCATCTCTTGAATAGAAGACACTCTAATTGCATAAATAGGAAGAAGGGTTTTGAGTACCTTGCTTACAACTATGTTGTCATCAATTTCTCCTCCACATGCTTTGATTGCACTCACACTTGATTTGATTCTTTCCACATATTTTGCAATGTTATCATCTTCTCTCATTTTCATCTGATCAAAATGACCTCTAAGACTTTTAGCTTTAGCTCTTCTTACATTGTCATCTCCTCAATAAATGTCTTTTAGTCTAGTCCACATTTCATGTGTTGTTTTACAGTCTTTTACTTCATCAAATTCAACATAACTGAGAGCAGATGCAATATCAATCATCATAATGTTATGATTCTTCTTTTCAACAATATCTTCAACTGATAATGTTCTAAAAGGAGTCTTGTATTCATAATCAAGATATTTACAACTTGAATTAATGATGGTAGATAATTGTAACCTCATAAGTCCTTGCCATACTTCAAAATTGTCTTTGTTCAACTTGGGAATCTCTCTTCTATAAGACATCTTGATATTTAGCTTAGGTTCTTAAAACCTTCTCTACAAGCACCAAAAGCTCTACCACCAATTGTTGGAAATATAAGAGGAATAACTGAGAGGGAAGGGGTGAATCAGTTACTACAAAAATAAATTTCAGATCCCTTAGATGTCAATGCAAAATAAACTATGAAAACTAAATATTGTTGATGCTCGGCAAACACACATAAAATGTTGTAACTTAGTAAATACCGAATATGCTAACTTTAGATGTTATCTGTGATTACCATTACTTTAGCTTAGTTGCAAACACATAAAAGAAAATAGCATGAACACATTTGACACCAAGATTTAACATGGAAACCCAATTTAGAAAAAACCATCAATTGCAACGAGTTACTATTTTTACTCTTCTGAAGTGAGCCTTGTTAGGAGCCAACCTTGTTAAAGGTTACAAAACACATTGTTAGGTGTGACTTTGTTAGAGGATTTAATCACCGTGTTAGGAGTGGCCTTGTCAGAGGTCTTTAAACAATTTAAAAGAACTATCATCTTCTAAGTGGATTTAGAAATGGTTGTTAAGCCAACTTTGTTAATAGATTTAGATCACTGCTACAATGGTTAGAGAGTAACAATGAGATGACTTGATTTCTAATGCAACTGAGTTGTTAATTACAAATCTCAATTCTAGCTTGTACTTGATCCTTCCTGATCAAATATATCTTTTCAACTCCACAAGGATATTCTGCTTATCCTTCTGATTCACTTCCTTACTGCATCATTAGATTTTCAAAATCTTCCATGCATTCACATTCTTACACACTTTCAAATTCTCAACTTGACCTTATACTTATATCTTTCATTTTGTCAAGAAAGCTCATATACAACTTAGAATAATTAATATTCATCTCCTTAGTCGGCTAGAACCATTAGATAAATGAATTAAACTCAATATGCCAAAATAAGAAAATCCTTCATTAGTGAACCCTGCTTAGTAGACACTAACTCATAAATGATTTTTTTGGGTTAACCAAGTGAACTTGGTGAACAGTGCATACATATACAGATCCTTTGGTAACCGAGTGAGCTCGGTAGACATTGGTTCTATCAAACTTTCCTTCATTAACCGAGTGAATTTGGTTAACACTTATCTTCTGCAGACTTTACTTTGACGCCCGAGTGAACTTGGTAGATACTGCCTTTTGAACTAGGCAAACTCTGGAATGCTCGATAGACATAGAAAACTGTTTTCATTGCTCGAGTGAGCTCGTCACCCACTGACGGTTAATGATATGACATTTTTGTAACATCAAAGACAATACACAATTAATTAATTATATCCAATAGGTTAAGGTTGGGATATGGTCTTTTTGAATTACATCTATAATATTTTTGTACAAAATTTATTTTTGAAAATACCTAGCCTCACTATAATAGATTTGGAACAGTAGTTTGGATTTAAAATAACATTATTTAAAAAAATACAGATGTTGCATTGAGTGTATATGTGCAATTTTTAAAAATCTTTTTTTTTGTTGAGAAAGATGAACAAGAGCTGTGGTACATTTTGAGTAATCAAATATAAAAGCAAGAAAACAGATGTAGTAATCACATATAATAATATACACTAGCTTGAGTAATAAAAAATAAATATGTATAAATAAATAAACAGTAAGTGTGCCTATGTTTGGGGCAAATGAGGGAAAAGCTAATATAAGGAAAGAATATTATAAATTTCTGTTCATAATTTAGTGTCGCTATCAATTTTTACTCTTGTCCAAAAGATGTATAAGCAATGTTTTAAAAGAATAGCTATAAGAAAAAAAAACTAGAAAGGATGGGTATGAACACAACTTAGACAAGTAAAAGATAGTATAAGGAGGTATATTCGATCAAAAATTCAAAAAATTCCCCATGTTGTTTTGTTGTGAAAGTCTGTAATGGTAACATGTTTTATGTTTTAGGTTGCTTAGTTCTTGAAACTCTATAATGACATCTATGTTTTTACCATTGTTTAAAAGGAAGAATTTTGAAAAAAAAAATACATTTCCTTTCTCGAGACATGGGAATTTTTTTTACTAAGGATGTATTTTTTTAACCAAAAATTCAAATATTATTGGATCAAGAGTGTTGAACATATTTAAACTATTCGATTACTAATTTGATGTCTCAAAATTAAGATTGATAGGTACTTTGTTATAAGATTCACTATGGAAGATGATTGCAATTGTATACAAGAAGATGATGCAAATGTGTACAATTGTTTTGGATTTAGAAAGATTGTGCTATTTGTTTGAAGCTATCCTTCCATTTTATGGAAAATGAGATGTTAGTATAGGTTTGGAAATGTTGGTAGAGTCCTCCACTTCCATTAGTAACCAAATGTTGGTTGTAGGACATATAAAAAGTTAGTCAGCCCTATTGCGACCCAATTTTTTGCCAAGTCATTTGCTATCTATAAAAAGAAAACTATAGAATGATGTAAAGGTTGTTTATAAAGAAACAACAATAAAATAATATCTATTATGTATTATCATAGTTGTAACATTCAAAATTTATTATCTTTTACCATATGATGTTGGAGTGCCAATTCATGGTTTTGGACCTGGCTAGTATATTCTAGCTAATCATGAAATTGTTGGGATAAGGTGACTTAGCCTTACCATGATTTATCATTTTATTTGTACTTTATTGGAAAGTTGCTAAATGAAGCTTGATTCTTCCACAAGAAAAGACTTGGAATAGAAAAATATCAAGCTTATGTTTTTTGGTGAATTATTCTCTTGTGCCTTGTTTTTATGCAAGGGTTGTGCATAAGAAAGTTAAAAAAATATTTTGTAGATGTGTTGAATGTAGATGCTTTAGAAATAGTTTCCTTTTGGATGAAGACTCTATAAGTACAAGGCATTGTTGTAGAGAATTAAGAGAGAGATGAGAAGTTATTTTTACAGGGTTACGCTGCCTGATTTTCTCTAGAATGGTGCAAGATGTAAATCTCCATGTGAAAGCTAAAAATGTATTGTAACTTGTTGCTGAATAATACATCAGCTTGATGGTTTGGAGGGTGGGGTTTTTACCTACAAAGGTTTTCCCCACAAATATCTGTGTTCTCTATTATGTCTCATTCTTCTAGTTTCATGTTTGTAGAATAATAATATGTATGTCATAATGCTGCTGAAATTTATTTAGATTGGTAATTGCATTCACTTTCCTTTAAGGTTTTAATTGTGGGAAATCAACTATGTCTGCTTCTACTTTTATGGTATAGTAGTATGCACTTGTATTTTCTTATTAGAAGCTATTCAATGGAACTATTGTATACAAGATGTGCATACTGATCTCAGATGACCTTCTGGGGTGCTCTCATTTCCCTTCAAAAATGATGAATGAGTGATCTAGTATTTTAAAAACGAGTTGAGACAATAACAAATCTCCTAAAGATCTTTGGAGTTAGTATTTTCATGTTTATTCTTTATTTGACCTACTTTCTTTGGCATAAGATAGCTTGTAGTCGTCATTTGAGTTAGTCTTGTAGCTAGTCAAAAATGAGTTTTCTCTGTCTCAAGTTTCTTGAAGCATTTGACTTTAACTTGCTATGGTTTTTGGCATATGGGAATAGATTTGGTTTTGAGTTCTTCTTGGTTCGTTGGGGTTTGCATAGTCTAGAAATGTTTCATGCTTTGAAACATATGTATGGTCATTATTTACGAATTCTTTTGGTGACGAACACACTTTGAGTATTGGCATTTTATGAGCATGGTTGCAATCTTGTTGTGGAGATAAACTTGGATTGGAAGCTTAAGATTGGGTAAGCATGTGGTGTTTCCCCGCGCCCCCCCCCCCCCCCCATTTTTATACGGGTTTCTTTGACTGTTCTTAGCCAGTTGTTTTGATTACAATCGCTGGATTAAGTGAATCTATGTCTTTCCTTATGTTGTTGTGAACAATCTCTTTTGGTAGATTTGAATGTTCTTTTGGAAAAAGCTTTAGGAAGCTTTTCTACTATTTTTGTATGACTTACAACATAAAATTTTGAATGAGTGAGTGTATGAATGAGTGAGTGTACCTAATGCCGAATACAATTATTATAATAATTTAATTATGTTTAAGTGTTGCTAATTTGACTTCTAGCAAGATAGAATTAAAATAAAATATAATTGAACGCAAGCATGTCCGAATGAAGTTGTGTCATTCACATTAATTGTTTATGAACATGGGTTGTTAAACTACTTTATATATATATATATATATATATAATTGTTAAAACTAACTATTATTGTAAGTGTTTTATACTTCAGTGGTAGGAGTTTTTTGTTTGTAAGTGTGTTTCTTAAATGGAAAAAAGGCGTTAAATTAATTGATATATTTCATTATAGTTTTTATTGGTCTATGAGTAGTGTAGGTCAATTGAATATTTTATGTTGATACTATGACCGCATTCTTGAAACTAGACATCATCATCATTGAACAAAAAATCAACTTTCTAAATATGATTAGAGTTACTTTTTATGTGTGTGATTCAACAAGTCTTAACTTTTATTGAGTTATCTTCCTATGCCACTTAAGGATATTTGCAATCAATTAGAGTGATAGAGATAGTTCATGGTATTTTTGTTTTTGTTTTCTATTTGTGGGGTTATTTTCATGAAGTTCTAAGGTAAGTATGTCTAGAATACTTTAGGATGGATGGAAACATGCCTTGTTTGAAATTTTTTTATTTTCTATAAAAGGTATTGCATTATCATCCCAACTTTCTATGTCATGGTATGACACATTCATTTTCCATATTAAGTAAGCTCTATAATGATAAAGTGCACTTATTAAAGTAAGGTTTCATCACTGCTTATTATTCTTCATTCCTTACAAATTTCTTCTTGCATTTAACTCCTCTATTATCATTCCTTACAATCATTTTCAAAAAATTATCTCTGTGTTTAAAACTTTTGTCCAATTTTTCGAGGGGACATCCTACCTCCATTCTTCCAATATGTCAAGGTAACTTTTAATGAGATTTTATTTAAATTTTCTTTGTAATAATAATCAAAACTATATTGTCTTAGATGGGCTAAATGTGGACACACTTAAATATGGTCAATATTAGTGGTGCCACTTTCTAACATGTTTGTGTCACTCTCTAATGAGTTTGTGGCATCTCTTAACATGCTTTCCCCACTCTTTAATATGTTTAAAAGTCACTTCCTAACATATTTGTGCCAATTTCTAATTATTCTTATACGTAGCACATTTTATTTTCATTATTCATTGTTATCATGCCATTCTTTCTTTTCTTTTCTTTTATGACAAGCAAGAGACAACAATCAAAGATTATATTAACAATTTAAAAATTTGTACAATCCTAACTCAGAGGGGCATTGATAGAACAAAGCAAATAAAAGTCCCACAATTTTGCCCCATGATTTATTACGACATTTTGTATAGCTAAGTAACATGACTCTGAGAATCTTGCATAGAATTGTGATACATAGTAAACCATATGGCTTAAAGTCCCATTCAACTACATCTTTTGTCTCTAATTATTCTAAATGACCAATGGTCGATTCCTATGAAGTACAAAAACACCATCCACCATAAGAAGCCCCCTACCTTTCTAATCAATTGGTTAGTCTTGTGACAAATTTAAATGACAAATCTAGACATATATGAACATAGGAGAAAGAGAGTTGTTAAACTAGATAAAAAATATAAAAGTTACCCTATGTTTACTGATCATCACGCCACCTAAACTCATCATGGACTATGATAAAATTGAAGCTTCACTCGATTCAATGTATTAATTCAATGAAAAACGATGTATGCAAATCTTAAATAATAATTTCTAACCCATTGACAAAGAAATAACAAAAGAAATCTTAGTGCCTAGGAAAAATTATTTCAATATGTTAGAACCTATAGCTCATACAAGAAATGTAACATTCCCAAAACCTTCAAAGCCTAACTATTGCGATTATGATTCTACCAAATCCAGGATAAAGATAAATTCATGAGAATTAGGGTTAAGGTGGGAGTATGCTACACATTCTCATGCCCCACTTGATCCTCCAAAATAAAGATGCCAATCCAGCTTGTTCCCTAAAGTCTTCATACATGCAGAAAGTTAAATTAAAGAATCAAGGTTTTCATGAACTGTGGGAGCCCAACTAATGTAGGGATCAAGTTCCTCAATGCTTGAAATAGGGAAGGTTAGAATTGGTATATTGCCTACAGTTGGAGAATCATAGTATCGTGGCTTGGTGATCATGAGATCTTCCCTAATATTACTTAAAATACAGATATACACATATACATTTATATATGTATATGTATATGTACACATACACACACATACATACATACACATCTATATATATGTATGTGTCTATATATGTGTATACATATGCACATACAAATGCATAAATACATATATAAATAAAAGCATAATTTGTTTGTTATTATTACAACCAGTGTTCTTACTAAACAATTGACTTTATCATTAAAAAGAACTACGTAAGTAACAATTATAAAGGACATGATACATGTGGTTCCAAAACACACATCCCATTTTTGAGCTTGCAAATTGGGAACCCCTTCTTTTATATTTGTCTTGCATATTGTAGCTCCTTGATATGTCATAGTACACTCACTTCTGAGAGACCTTGACAGTCAAGAGCTCCTAGGGCATGTCGGGTAGGTTTTTTGGCTAGTGTTCTTAATGTCATTTTGTGTTGATTTCCTAGTTTTCCATTATTATTACAAGTGTTCATGCTAAACAATTGACTTTATTAATAAAAAAACCATGTATGTATTAGTTATAAAGGAGAGGATACATGTTGTGGTTCCACAACACACACCCCATTTTTGAACTCACAAATGGAGACCCATTTCTTTTATTTTTGTCTTGCATCATGTAGCTTCTTGATCTCTCAGATTATGATCACTTCTGAGAGACTTCAACGGTCAAGATGCTCTAGGTCATGTTAGGTAGTTTTTTGTGTCATTGTTGTTAATTTCATTTTGTGTTGATTTCCAAATTTTTGTCTGTGCTTTTTTGTATATTTCATTTATCATTCCTAGAGCATGATGGTGACCTTGGGAATCCATCAAACTTAGCATACATTCATAAGGGAGATCATAACTAGGTTAATTCAATTGTTTTCAATAAAGTGTTGCTGACAATAGTATTGCATGTGCAGATTCAACACAAGTGGTTAACTGGTAGATGTATTAACTAGTAGGCCGAGTTCCTATTTTTGAAATGCCCATAAGCTCTAGCTACTACTTGAAGATGTATCCCTTGTATCTTCTTCTTATACTTACAATTTTGAGTCATGCAAATGCCCATGCACCATTTAATTAATAAAAATAAGAGTGTAGGCTTACTTACCACCATATTAGGTCCAGTTTGTATATATTTAGCTTTATTATAATAGTTTTAGCGTACTCTTGCATGAGAAAAACCCTAGCTCTAAAAATTACATGAAGGAGAGGGTTCACTATAAATACATGGCTGAAACATGTATTTAGGGATGATATTTTATGCAATAAAATATGTTATTAGTGCTACAATTTTGTGTGTAGTGATTCTTGTTGGAATGTGTGTTCTCTTTGTGAACTAATAGTTCATGGATAACTTAGTCATTATTTTGGAATATTTGTGATATTTTAGTTTTTGGAGTTTGTCACATTATCCACATAATACCTCTGTAGTGACGAATCAGAGAAGGGAATTTCTATACGTGCATTCATTGCAATTTGTCTTGTGTGCACACACATCTATGGCTACACAATTCGATGAGTTGTGAAAACTCATAGTATCTTACAAAGTTCCATTGACCATTGCATCAGGGAGATTACAGTTGTGTTTCTCTAAATTTCGTTGGTTTTCTACCATCCCCTTTGAAGATTTAATTCACATATGCATTTCCATTGTGGCTTATGTCTATTTAGATTTCATTTTCAACAAATTGCTTACCTTTTTTGTTACCTTATCTCTTTGCAATTTGATTTTCACAAAAATTTGGTTAAGTTAGAAATTCATATTAGTTTAAACTTGCATGCATCAATCTAAAAATTAGAAAATGCAAAAAAATGTGATCTTCTACTAAATATTTTCTGTGTCACATAGTTATAGATTGAACTTCACCGAACCAACAAAGATCGTGTTAAACAAAAACATTTACCTTCAGTTGAGCTACCCAATCGGTTGAAAAACAACCTCCAAAACCTTGGAGTTGATATTTTATTGACTTTCTAAGAGAGATTATCACAAATTTATGTCATTTTCATCGTGCAATTATGACGCTCAATAAGTGGCATTAGAAGGATGGCCTAAACCTAATTGGTATTATAAAACTTTGTGAAAGCTGGAAAAATATGATTTTTCCTCCTACCGATGCAAATTTGAACAAGTACCATCACCAAATAGGGGGAGTTCGAAATCCATTCCATCTCT
The DNA here is from genome assembly GCA_028749045.1 of Cupressus sempervirens. Classification (NCBI taxonomy): domain Eukaryota; kingdom Viridiplantae; phylum Streptophyta; class Pinopsida; order Cupressales; family Cupressaceae; genus Cupressus; species Cupressus sempervirens. The sequence continues at coordinate 635,824,965 of CM053785.1, forward strand.
TCCAATTCCATTACCTCCACCTCTATTTTAACATTCATATAACACTTCTACACAAATATCTTCTCCCATCATCATTTTTTGGTTGCTACCATCTAATTTGATAAGCCAAAATCAACCTCCCCATCATCATGCATGATGGCATTTTTTGCTAATGCCCAAAGTTCACCATTGAACCTAATAGGTCCATTCCATGATCTACTAAAGAATCTTGAGAAATTGTTTTCATGCTTCGTGTATAGAGAGTCATGAACAATAGAAGAACACATTCACACCTTTAAGGGAATTTGCAATCGCAAGGGGATTGCACATAAAGATGTGGTTTACCGGTTGTTTACATATACTTTGGGATACCTTGCTTACAATTGGTATGTAAACCTGCAGTGCACATCTATTTCTAGTTGGACTAAATTTGAGGCAAAGTTTTTGGACCAATTCAAATATTACATTAATCCAACAATTTTACATCATCAGTTCATCTCAATTAAGAGGGAGCTCCACGAGTCTATTTCATAGTTTAATCATCTCTTCCACATGATATGTGAAAGAAAAAAGTCTCCTTACACTGTCTCTAAAGAGGCAACCATTCAAATTTATTTGAGGAAAATGGATTCATTGGCTAATATTTTCTTGAGAAGGCTCCTCCCAAAGACATTAATACCCTTGGGAAGGTCTTCAAAGAGTTTTTCACATTCGTGAAGTAGATGGATCCCCATGGTGGACGAAAATTTGTGGCCCCCCTCGCTTTGGATAATGTAGCAACCATACCATCACTTCCTGTAACAATACCCATTATGCCCAATCAAATGCCCCTGTTGAATCTAGTTCAATACTGCAACAAGTTATTGTTGTTCCATTGTTAACAATCACATATTCAAGATATGAGCTCCATTAGACAAAATTCTTTGAGCATAAAACTTCTCCACTTGCTAAACTCAAGAATAATGTGGCTAGTGAGTGTGAGGCCATGAAGAAGAAAATATCTCATTTACCAACAAACTCATCAAAATGAAGTTGAATTCCTCTAGAAATCAAGGCAATCATCCAAGACAACTTGTTTCCCAAAACAACTATTCCCTAAATCATAATAGAAATTATAACTCCTATGATAACATTAGAAATGAAAATAATAGTATTACAGGTGTGGGACCAAGTAAAAATGGATATGGGAACAATGAAGTTTCAAACCAGCATCCCCAAATCATGGAGCAACAATCTTTACAATTTATTTCTATGTTGTTTGAAGCATATGATAAATCTATAGGAGAACTAAGTTATGAACATGATCAAGAGGAGTTTGGATTCCCACTCAATGAAGAGGAAGAGCTTGAACATTCTAGGATACATGCATATTGCAGTTATAATAGGAACACACACAGTTTGAAAAGTAGAGAAGAGGCTCTAATGGATTATGTCTCTCTTGGATTACATCCTACATCCTACTCCTCCCAATCTGTGGGTCAGTAATGATTCAATGCTTCTTGAGGCTCCATCCTACGTTGCCCCGATATTTAAGAAAAAATTACATGTAAAAGATGAGGTTTTGAAAGGATTTATGGATAACATAATAAGGAATTTGAAGTGCCTTAGAGAAGGTCAAAACCCAAACATCCTTTTACTTCCCAACTATTGTTGCCTTCATTAAGAGAGTCATTCTAAATTGGAACATGCTAGTTGCCATGATGCAATATCTAATGTGCTAGCATAGATGAATTAACCTACTGCAATGACTAGAAATAGTGAAATTGCTACAAAGTTTGATATTGCAATGAGTGTGGATATGACACAAAATTTTGAGGATGCAAAAAAATTTGAGGTTCCAAATATCTATGAAGTTGCAGAATATCTTGAGGTTGCTAGGATTTTTGAATCAAGAAGTAGTTAAGAAGAAGATACCAATGCTTTCTACAATGACATTGATTGCTCATTGGATAATGATAAGATACCTCCCTCAAAATAATGTGTCATTAGACAAGATGGATGGAGTGCTTAATTTGGTCTCAATCTTGACTAAGAAAATGTCATTTTGTGGACATTCTATGCATATGTTAGACCATGCAATAATTAGTTCATCCATTTGAGCTACATTCTAAAGTAAGTTTTCCTGAATTCTTATTAACTTGAGAGATCGCCATGGAAGGTAAGTATGACCCTAAAGATGCTTCCTTGAGACTTGAGGGAGAAAACACCTTGATTGATGATAATAATGAATCCTGCAACTTGAAAAGCATGCTTATGATTGGGTTTTCTAGTCCTAAGGCGCCTAAATGTGACAATTTCTGGTTTAGAGCTGATGGTAATGATACCAATGATCATAAATGCAATAATATATCTTTTGAGTCTTTTTTTGATGGCTATATTACATCACTAATGCATATGTTTTCATGTGTGTGTGGAGTTGTGTATCATGAGATAAGACCACCTTAAGGGAAAATTGTATCATGTGAGAGGACCCCTATAGTGGGGGACTCATTAAATAAGGTGATATCTTTCCATTATTTCTCTTCATTTGATGATTTTCAGTTTGAATATGATGTTAAAGGTAAGAAAACTTGTTTGTGGATTAATCACTACCATGGAGAGTTACTACAATTTTTGATTTTGTCTAAGTTTGAGTACAAAGACAAGTTAGCATTTTTTAGAACTATATGGAGTGGGTTATTACTACTACATGTAATTAGAAATATGTTGACAGACAACCCATGCTCTTATTGTTCAAGGTTTTTGTATGTAATTTTTTGTTTCTTTTTTTTGAGTCTAACTAGGTAGGTGTTAGTTTTGTTTATTTTGAGTCTTTTTTGTTTAGGCTTTTGCATCTTTTTGCTTCTTTTGTTTTTGAGTCCTTGAGTCAGGGAGTCAGTGTATTTTGTCAGAGTTGTGTCTCGCATGTTGTCCATCCCAACTGGTTCTAACTTCTTGAAGATAAGATAAGATAAGATAATTTTATTAATGTGCAACAAAAGACTACAACTTGGGTCTATGGGATTGGAAGCTTACAACCAAGAAGAAAGCAGACAAACGAAGCACCAAATGGTGTCCACAAAAGAACAAGTACAATAAATGAAGAAGAAAGTAGGAGATATCACAGAAAAGATTAGGTATTCATCTTCAAAGGGAAAAATCCAACAACGACTAATATGGTCGGTGGCTACTAGGGACCCTGTGGTGTAGCTGAGTGCTACAAGAAGAATGTCCTTGGCGAAGAAGTCCATTGCGAGGTCTCACTGATCTAGAATGACCCGTGTTAGAGAAACTCCACGATCGCTTCACACCCCGAGCCAGAGCTAAGGGAAAGAAGAAGGTCGTGATAAGTTGTGCCTGGGTCTGACTCATGAGGAATGATAGCTGTAAAGTATGGTCGTGAAGCTGTAAGGACTCATGAAGATAGAGCGCAATGCAACATCGATCTGTGTACCTAAAGAACTCTGAGAGGGATTTGCAATCTCTAAACAAACAATAAAATCTCCCTCTAATCTCGAAGTATATGGGGCATTTGAAAAGGAAATAGGTCTTAGATTCTACCTCTGCTAAGATACAAAGTCTACAAACCCAACCCTCTCTAGCAATATGGTGATCGACTTATGTCTGAAGTCGATGTGAGCCCACCTTGAAGGAGCCAAGGGAGATACATAGGGCATATGTCCAATGTCTGTATAAGTAGTCAAGGCGTACAATAATCCCATCCCGAATATCTAAGAAGTGTTTGGCGTAAAATGCCATCCTCAAACCTAGAGCCCTTGGAGAATCAACCTAGGTCCGTATAATATACTGCCTATAGATCTCAAGTCTGACATGCTCGTTTAACTCCTATTGAGAGGGGAGGAGATGAGTAGGAGCATCCAATAAGAACTAACAGGGAGGGAGACAAATGATGTCGTTCCCAACCGATCTCAGCAAGATACTAGCCTAAGCATACCAACAATGGGCTCTAGTGGCTGAATCGGATTCTGCAATAGAAAATGAAGAGTAGTAGGGTAAGTAAGGGTATCTGTGTTTTCCTTTAGCCAAGTTTGAAAATCCACGAAGATGGTGGAGAAACCATATCAGGTCAAAATGGCAGCAAGCCTGAATGGGTGGGCTCCAAACTCGGCCAAAATAACATTGTGGGGGGTGGATCTATGACATCTGATAATCCAACAGAGGAGCAGAGTCTAGGTGCGCTCGATCATGACCTAGTCTGAGTCCAAAAGGGAAGGGCCCCATACCATGGAACCATAGTGCACTATGGGTCTTACTAAGGAATCCAGGAGGGATAACTTATACGATGTGTCCTAAAAGTGGTGTCTAAAGCACTATCTCTCAAGCATGGAAGGGAAACCCAACCCTTTGTTGATTTGAGGCAGAATGACTGATCTCAAGCTGAAACAAAATCCATAAAACTTAACCCCAAGGTATGTGTAAGATTATGTAATCTCAATAAAATAGAGATGTGAGGTCTGCAGACCATTGAAGACCATAGCACGAGCCTTCTCCAGGTTCATGACCAGCTGTCTCATGTCACAAAAAGATGAAAGTCTATCTAGAAGCCATTGAAGACCCTTAGGAGGGGAAGCAAGAAGAACCACATCGTCAACAAAGAGAAGGATGGAGATCAAAACCTGGTGTAGATGACAACTATCACCCGGAAGCGAGGACTCACTAAGAAAGGCGTCAAGGTCATCAATGTAGATCCCGAATAAGGTGGGCAAGAGAGGGCAACCTTGCTTGACCCCAATGGTGCTCTAGATAGGGTCAAAGAGGCCCTCAATGGTCTTGAGTCTAGCAAACATTGTCTCATATAACCTCATGAAAGCCATTAGTAAGATCTCAAAAATACCAATATCTCTAAGTCTCTGGAAAAGGGCTGCTCTGGGATGGAATCAAAAGCCTTACAAAAATTCACAAAATAACAGTACACTTTCTTTGAGTGGTGTTGAGCCTCCTTGATAATAGCCTGTAGCGTTAAGATATGATCCATGGTCTAGTAGTCTACCCTAAAGCCTGCTTGGCCCTTAGCCTTGCAATTTCTCTTGTCAAGCTCACTAGATAAAATAGTATTCAATGTTGTGGCATAAAATTTGGAAAATGTATGACCAATCATGATGGTCCAATAGTTACTGGGATCAGAAGCCAACCCATACTTATGGATCGGGTGAATAATGTATCTTGATCATGAGTATAGAAAACCAAAACAAACCACTCTATTAAAGAGTGTAGAGAGATAAGAGCCTAGGATTGTGGTACCGAGCTTGAAGGGCTTAGCCTAAAAACCCTCCTCATCAGCCACCCTATTGTATCTCATAAGTTTGATGGCCTCATAAATGCTAGAGGTGGAGAACAAGTGACAATGGGAGGGTGAGATAGGAAGGGGAGCAAGCTGACCTAGGATGTCATACAACATGGAGACATGGGAGGTGAGGAGGCGAAGGTCGGGGGTGGACGGGGGTTAGAGACATCAGGGGAATATGATGCCCCAAAGCATCTTGGGACATTGAATAAGTGTTTCACAGAGGGATCTACCCTGTGAAGCATTAAATAACTACTTATTATGGCAAAAAAAGCGTTTATAAGAGAGTCATATGTTGGTGAAAGCGGGAGAATGAGTATCGAAAGCCAAGCGCAAGGAGCAATGGAAATTTTTACAGGTATCATCAAACCACTGGTTCATGGAGCAAGTATTCTGTCAAGTAGATCTGGGGGTGTTGGGAATCGAGCAATGGGTGATAGAGAGGAGAGTTGATTCCCAAATCATGATGGCCATTGAGTGAAACATGGTGGACACTTGGTTGTGGTTTGTGAAGCTAGTGGGATAGAGGAATCTTCTCAAATGAAAGATGAAGAGGCCTTGATCACTCTCCTCAAAATAGAAATAGGCATGGGGTAGATCTAAGCAGGGGGACTAGAGGTGGGTGGTAGAGTTTGGGAAGAAACGTGAACTAAAAAACTAAGGAGAGCATGATCAACCAAATGAAGATGGGAGATGGTAAAGTTGCGGATGGAGGGGAGGAAAGAAGCAACAAATAGGATGCAATCAACCATGCTTGCACCCCCACTATAAGGCCAACACGTAAAAGCTCAAAGCCTGGTAAGAAAGAGAGGTCATTCAAAATTACCAGGTCAGAGGACTCATAGAGCTGGAGAAGGTGGCAACCATAGCAAGAAAGAGGCCCATTGTGACCCTCAAACAATCGTTGAAGCCCCATACTGGTAGGATCCATCTCTGTAGTACAAATCAAGTCAGACCCACGGTCATACTGGGGGGTCTAGAGATCTCTAGTTTGTGCATTAAAATCACCTAAGATGATGATGTCGTCCATAGCCCCAAACTTGGAGGTGCTCTTTTATAGGTCTGTAAAAGGGTTCCCATCCTTAGCACTATGCATGGCGTAAGGTGAGGAAGCTGATGAAAAGTAGCAAACAACAATGAAGATATCTCTCTGACGGTGGTTGGTGCCTCCAACATGGATCCACATAAATCTGGCATAAGTGTCAAAAAGAACCAATGTGGTAGTACTAAATAGATCATCTCTAATCAAACATGCAACCCCACCAGAACCATACACACCTCCAGAAGCGTGTACCTTCTCTCTACAAACTGAAAGCCATTGATACCTTGTGTAACCTAGAAGGGGTCGTGCAGGACTCTCATCAGTCTCGATAACAACCAACAAAGCAACAAACCCAACTACATTGTGAAGTAAGTCTGACAAAGGCCATAGGGAGCCATTGCCATTCCAACAGTTGACAAGTAGAGAGCTAATGGGGAACTTAAACTACCCAAGTGTTGGTGATCAAACTATCATTTGGCTTGGGTATGTCTCACTTCCCAACAACTGGGAGGTGAGTCACAAATAATTGCTTTTAGATTCCTTATAATTGCCCATTTCCCATTACTCCTTGCCTCCACCACGAGACTCCTAAAGTGATTTAGTTCAACTACCTATGATTTTGTGACATCGTCATCAAGAAATATCTTAGTGGGAAGAGTGAAGAGCTTCTTCTTTTCCCTAAGAGCTTGTAATCGATCAGCCAATGAGAAAAACCTAAGAAAAAGGGTGCCATCTTGTCCAAACCATGCTCTGTCTAATGTAATATCTGAAATACCTAGTTTTCACTGAGAAATGAGTAGCCTATAGGGAGAGGGTCAATGGAGGACGAAGGAAGACCTCTAACCCAAAGGTTGAGTTCCTAGAAACACCTAACATGATCTTCTGCCAACTTCTCTTGGACAATTTTTTTGACCTCAAGTAGAGGTGCAGTGTTGGAGTTCTTGCAAGTGGAAGCCCAAGATTTAATATGCTAATTTGTTTTAGTTAAGAGATGTTTTTTTTTAACAATCTCGGTTTGCTTGTCCTTGAGGCTTCCAATATCTCTAAAATCTTCAATAATGGAGCTGATATCTTTTGTCAAAGCACTTAAGGGCTGTATTTTGTAAGAAACTTTATATAGGTCTCATGGAACTAAGCGTTGGTCTTTGGTTATCAAGTTCACATCAAAAGTCAATATTTCTCATTACTCTACACAATTAAGAGAAATACACTGGTTGTTGTTGATCCATGTGAGTAGTGATTGAGATTCATCCAAGTTGATTGGCATGAGTAATGGTGGGTTTCTAGAGTCTCTCTAGTTGCTTCTTGGTGTGCGAGTTTCCCAAAATTAAAAAAAGAGGAACACAAACAATGAGAGTCAAAGAAAGTAAAGAGATCAAGATATTTTTTAACACTCTAATAGAATAGTCCAAGTGTTGCGTAAGTTTTTTTTTAAAGAGAAAGAAAGAAAAAAGAAAAAAAGATCACATAGGGTAGCACAGTCTAATCGATGCCTTGTATACACAAAAGAGTTCAAAGAGAAATTAAATGGAAATGTGCAAGATCTCTCAAATACAAATATTATTGAAAAGGAAAGCTAAAAGATGACTCATTAATAAAGCCCTCTAAATTGATTCTCACATTAGGCCAAGAGTGACATAAATGGGTTTTTTGAAGATTATCAAAGCTCTTGGTGACTGGCAAAAATTGTCCTCGATTATTGCTCACTTGTGCTTGCCTATGCGTGACAATTAAAAAAAAAAATACATTATGCACACACTAAATGTGAAAACTGAAGTTTTGGATTGATGGCTAAGATACTCTATAACCTCTTATGGAATTAGTGTCAAGTTTATTGTTTGTTCGAGTCTGAGGGTACTTGCTAATAAAAAAATGCCTTTTTCATTTCTTCCTTTTATTGGGGTTATTCGTTGTGGTTCCACAATACACGCCCTAATTTTGAGCTCATAAATCATGGGGACCCCTTATTTTATTTTTTCCTTACATCCTATAAGTCCTTGATCTATCTGATTATGATCACTTCCAAGAGACCTTGATGGTCAAGAGGCTCTAGGTCATGTCGGGTAGGTTTTTGAGTAGTGTTAATCTGATTGTCTTGATTTCTCATATTTTGTGTAAGTAATTTTTTGCATCTTTCATTTTTTATTCCTAGAGAATGATGATGACCTTTGAGATCTATTAGATTTAGCATAGACTCATAAGTGAGTTCATAACTAGGTTACTTTAGTTGTTGTTTTCAATAAAGCACTGCTAACAATGACATTGCATGTGTAGATTCAACACAAGCACCTTAGGAGTTCAAATCGAAGAAGCACGTGGAGCTCAAGTCTATGCCAATGTCATACTATAAGGAGGGCATAAATGATTAGAAAAATCAATATTAAATAACTAGGAGTGCTCCTAGACCCCATCTAAGAAAAACCCAAAGATTATTTTAAAATCTAGGAACTTTGATTTTATGGCAATTTGTGCACCTTGTGCACATGTCCAAGTTCGTAATTATGAAATCTTAGTGACGTGAAAGTACAAGGTCCCCAAGGTGTGCATGTGTGAAAATAGGTACAAAACATTAGACAAAATAGAAAGAAATACACAGAAGTGCTCCTAGATCCCATATGAGCAAAACCTAGAAACTATTTTCAAATCTAGGAACTTTGTTTTCCTCCTAATTTGTGCACCTTGCACATGTGTGCAGGTTTGCAAGATGCATAGGTGCATAAGTGCAAAAATTCACAATTTTGAAGTCTTCGAGATGCACAATTGCAAGGTCCCCAAGGTGTGTAGGTTTGCAACTCTACAGTTTTGAAATTTTGAAGTGTGCACAATTTTGACCTTCGCACATCCACAAATCCACACTCTGCAGGTGCTACATTTTTAGACAACTTATAGTTAAGGTGCTAGTGAATTCCCAGTTTCTAAATTTGACATTTCCATGCACTAAAACCACATTTTTGAGTTCGGTGGTGGTTAACTGGTAGATGTGCATGGAGGAGGTCAAGTTCCTATTTTTCAAAGGCGCTTAAGCTCTAGCTACTACTCGAAGATGTCTCCCTTCCATCTTCTTCTTCTCTTTATAGTTTTGAGTCATGTAAATTTTCATGTGCCATTTAATTAATAAAAATTAGAGTGCAGGCATACTTAGCACCATATTAGGGGTTACCTTGTATATATTCAACTTTGTTTTAATATTTTTAGCACAAGGTTCACTATAAATACAGGGATGTGACATATATTTAGGACTACCATTTCATACAATAAAATATGCTATTGGTGCTCTCATTCTTTGTGTAGTGATTTTGGTTGAAATGTGCATTTTTCTTTTGAATTAATAGTTCATGAATAACGAAGAAGCTAATAATCTTATTTTTCTAGAATGCTTGTACAATTTTAGTTTTTGGAGTTTGTCACTATTAGGTGCATAATACCTTTATAGTGATGAATTAGAGGAGGGGATTTCTATACTTACATTCATAGAAATTTGTCTCGTGTGTTCACACATTCGTGGTTGCACGATTTGATAAGTTGTGAAAAATCATACTATCTTACAAATTTCTATTGACGATTGCATTAGGGAGATTACGATTACCCGCTCCAGATTTTGTTGGTTTTCTACCATCCCCTTTGAATTCACAAACACATTGCCACTATGGATTATGTTTGTTTAGATTTCATTTTCAATAATTTTCTTACCTTCTTGTTACCTTATCTCTTTGTAATTTATTTTTCACAAAAATCTGGTTAAATTAGAAATTCATATTAGTTTAGACTTGCATGCATCATCATAAAAATTAGAAATTTAAAAAAAATGTGATTTTCTACTAAATATTTTGTAAGTCTCATAGAGTTACATATTGGACTTCATTGAACCAACCGATGCCTTCTTGTTAAACATAAATATGTATCTTCAATTGACCTAGCTAGTCAATTGAAAAATAACCTACTGGAACCTTGGAGTTGATATTTTACTGACTTTCCAAGAGAGAGATTGTCACAAATTTTTGTCATTGTCATTGTGCAATTACGACACTCAACAATACCAAAATTCTATAGACATTCGTTTGCAACAAGAATTATTGAAAGTAAATATTGTTGGAAGCATGAATGCTGATGATATTCCTATAGGGGAGTATTGTAGATATGTTACTATGATGATATGTTACATTCATGATTTAGTTTGGCATTGATGTCAACATAGCAGTCTTCTATGGTATTTGACAAAAGAACAATAGAAAGATCAAGTTGGTACAGACTATTAGTTGAGCATTCTCACTATCTGAGGTCATGAGAGATACTTCTGAGTATCTAGTATATTTAGTTAACGTCGGATGAAGAAATCATAAGTCTAGAAGAAGTTATGCAAGTTTTGGTGATGTATGTTCTGAGATAAAGTTTACATAGGCATTTTCTGGTAAACTTGTTATATCTCTTAGCAGAGTTGTTATTTTGAGAGTCAAGGTTGAGGATATAAAGAAGACATGTTGGTGATAATGTGACTAAGTTCGTTCATCATAATATTACGTGTACAGAAAGATATTCAAGTTATAAGGTGGAAGATTAATGTTATCGCTAAGTGTAACGTGTTCTTAATGTGGTCCTATGATGATTAATTGAGAAGGTCTAACAGCTGATTCGAGGAATTGTTTTATGGACTCGGTATAAAGGAAGGACATTTTCCTTTATCATAAGAGATGGAATTGCATCGATGAGAAGTGATTGTAAGCAGTAGAGAGAGTGGAATGCGAAGTTGAGCAAAGCGGAGTGGAAGTGAAGGAAACTTCATTGCCAAGGTTTTTGTCGAGCGATTTGAGGTTTGATATTTGGATTTGAGGTTTGTGACCTGGTGTACAAGGTCTCACAGTGATTGGTTCATTTGAAAAAACAAAGGAAAGAAGGACATAATAGTAAATTGCATGCTTGAGCAGTAAGCTCTTCTTGTAGTTGAAATTGCATGTTTGGGCAGTGGGCTCATCTTGCATACATTGTACTACAACTCCTAACATGGTTAGAATCTCCTAATAGGGATTCAAAGTCTCCTAAAAGGGACTCATATGTACTGAATGTTGTAATAGACTCCTAACAGGGTCCATCCTCTAACAAAGAATATTTATATTAGTACATCATCTTGTAGGCATCATTCCCACCAGGGTTTTCTCTCTAATCAAGGATTTCTCTAGTTAACATATCTGGTGTAATTGTCTATGTGCATCTTATTATGGTTGTTGTTTACTTTGGTTGAATGGTTAAGTTTGTTTAAAGAAGATAAATGTTTTAATTGTTGGATAAATGATTCACCGCCCCCCCCCTCCCCCAATTATCTTGGTGGACTATTGTTTCTAACAAATATAACCTAATTCACTCTTCGTAGTGCTGATAAACTCCAAAATTATTGCACACAACGAGGATGCCTATAAAACTGGCTTCATAAATTTTATATATGATAGCTTAGGAGTTCTTGTACAAAACTAAGTTGTACATAATGAAACATAAACTTGTCCATAGAAATAACTACCATGAATACCTGTCGTTTAAACAAAACAAAATCCTACTAGCATATCACCAAAAGTTGTCTTAATCTATTTATATCTATACAATTACCAAAATCTAAGAAGAGAACATCATATTATATAGAACTAGACATATCTATTTAGATATTGCCACAAAAATGTTGCCTTCCCTAGTGTCCTTATCTACTAGTCTTCCACAACTCCTTTGTCTTTAGCTATGACATCTCTTCGTCTAGTGCTCAACCCTGCCTCCATGGCCCCCTTAGAATGACTTCCCCATTCCTCCTCATCCATAATTTCTACTTCCTCTTCAATGTCATGCTAACCCAAGCATGAAATATTTGCAAAACCCATCACTTCTTTGTATCCTTCAATGCCCTCTTCCACCAAGTAGATGGAAAACTAGTTGTAGTTTGTGGGCCTTTTAAAATGAAAAAGACAAGTGAGGAAGTCCAAATTTTGAGTCTTGATACTTGAATTGGCTGTGAAAATATCCCAATTTTCTACCCATAGGATGGGGTATTTTGGAATCACATTGTTGTCTAGGACTTGTTTATCGTAGTTCCTGACCTTAGGGATCATTAACCCCTGATCAACAGTCCTTAAAACTTTGTCTATATCTACTAGAATGCTCTTTTTAAAGACATTCACACACATATCTTTGACTATTGGTTGCAATTAAAGAACATAACAATCGCTAGAAACATTGTTGCTATATTAAAATTAACCCTATTCATGTCCACATTTTCTAAATATTCACACCCAGGATCATTTTAACCACTTCCACAATGAGGGCATGGGGGAAGGTCATAATACCTTTAAGTCATTCATCTATGATAAATTCTGAGACCTTTGTTTCTGCTTTCTTCCCCTTTAGCTTGATCGGTGTATTCATGACCTGTGCCCTCTTCTAAACTTCAGAGTTTCCCCAGTGCTATCAAGCTTCACAATTTAGTAGGTGACCCGCAAGCCTTGACTCCTTGCTTTATAATTTTCCTAATTCTTAATTTATCAAGTAATGATACCACCTTAAATGTTGACACATGCTACAGGTCACATCCACTATGGCAACCGTGCCCTAAATCTTGGCCAAATATTCTTAAAGGTGATATTTGGCTACACTTTGTTCTTTCTAAGTACTTAATTGTTTGTAACTATTATAAGACTAGGGAATCGATTATAACAAGAGACGCAAAGCGCCATAGTTCCTGACATATGTGTCATGATTATAGTATTGTAGAGTGTGGCAATAAAGGGTAGAGATGGATGAATAAACTTTTTAATTTGAAAGAATGCAAAATGTATTAGAACAACATTCTTTATATCCTTTGATGTTTTAGAGGTTGAATTATCTTTAAACCGTATTAAAATTAATTGTAATCGTACATAGAACTTAAGAACTAAAGATAGTGGAGAAACATAGACAATTACATTTTGCATTAATGTTTGTGGTTGAATGTGAGTAGATAAGTTATAGCTCTTACCTCATTAGAATTTTAACATCAACGCCTTTACAAAAAATGTTACAACAAGCTTTAAAATTGGTTAAGAGGACTAGATAATAAATGATATTGTATGGCGTGCTCAACATAATACAAGGTTTACTTTTCATATTGTAATGAATTTGGTGTTTGTAATGCTTTTGTAGAATAACTAAACAACAAAAATATTGATTTTTTTAATTATAAAACAAGAAAAATGGGTCATGCTTTCGGTCTACTTTGAAATTTTTCACAATCAATTATACAGAGAGAAGAAATTTAGAGCATTATAAATGTCTAATGACATGATTTAATTAAAAAAATGAGTAAATCTAAACTCCATTGTAGAAAACTCAAAAGTGTATAAGAATTTTAGAACAAAATAGAATTCTTTAACTTCAAGAGTTTTGATAGTGAAAAGCATCTTCATAAGCACTCAATAAATGTTGTTCAATTTCAGTAAAAAAATCATGCATACATTACAAGGCAACACATTTTTTGCATTATTGATTTTTCCATGAGAAGTCTTGAGATAATAAATAAAAATTTTACAATATTAGTTTGAATGCAATTATAAAATTGTTATAAATGTGTTGTGAAAAAATGGATCATTGAGATCTTGTGCAAGGTTAAACAATACCAACCAAAACCCTAACAAAAGCATAAGCATGTTATAACTAAATTCTACATATAGAAAAGACATCCACAATTTAAATTGCTTATTCTTTGTGTCTTGGAGCCTGCAGCACAATAAATTTTATTTTATTTTTAGCATGTTTGCATTGTAAGAAATTAGAAACTAATTCTTTATCCTAAAAGAACGAATTATATGATTAAAAAACTAGAGAAATTGGAAATTACGAAACAAAAATAAAATTTTCCACATATTTAACATCAAATAATTCTTTATTTTAAAAAAAACTACAATTAATTGTCATCTTTATACACTATTTTTATTTATTAAAAAAATATTTAATCAACAACTTGACAATAAAAAATGATATAAGATATTTTAAATTTTAAATACATGAACAATAAACATAATTATACATACAATAACTACCATTTTAAATTTTTTTGTAATATTATTTAGTTTCTAGTTTTTAAAATTCTTTGTTGCATTATTTAGTTTTTATTACTTTTAATTATTTTAAAAGACAATATTTTAAGGGCAAAATAAATCAAAATTTAATGAGTTAGTACATTCTATTATTATTATTAATTTGACTAATTGGAAAGTAAAGTGGGGTGTAACATATCTTTTATAATAATTATATTAATTGCACAATTAATACAAAAAGTTAGAATTTTAAATTTTCATTGATTTTTAGTTTTAAAAATTAAATTTCTCCATTACTATTTAGTAGGACCCAATAAGATTTCAATTAAATACTATTCTTCTTTTTCAAAAAATAAAATAAAAATGTTCAAACTTTATAAAGAATTTAAATTGTAAAATTCTTGAAATGATGAAGTAAATGTAGTGTCACATCATTTTTATGATATTTTCAATCATATTAATTGCACAATTAATGCTAAAAGTTAGAGCTTTAAATTTTTCCTCATTGTTTGGTTTGAAAAAATATTTTTCTCCTTTACTATTATTAGTGAGAGCCAATAAGGTTTCAGTTAAATGACTTTTTTCATTTCAAAAAATAATAAAAATGTTCAAACTTTATAAAAAACTTAGAACCCAAAAAAATACTTAAATCTTATTGGTTAAACTAATATGTTCTATAGTTTTTAATTGCATCTAATGGATGCAATAGTATTCCTGCCTATGGCAAGAACTAATAACTTTGCATGGAATGATTAGACTTACTCCAACTTAAAAGGTTATTGATTATCTTTTTCTACTCACGTGTGATGATAAATTTAATTGCATCTAATGGATGCAATAGTATTCCTGCCTATGGCAGGAACTAATAATTTTGCATGGAATGATTAGACTTGCTCCAACTTAAAAGGTTATTGATTATATTTTTCTACTCACGTGTGATGATAAAAAAAGCTTACTTCTTCATGTTCATTTATACTAATCTACTTCTACTAACAAACTAAAGATATTGTCCTAATTTGAAATAGATTATGGGTAACAAATCATTCATGGGTTATGGTTCCCATTTGCTCCTAATTTTGCCAACACGTTAGCTCTTTGGTTGCCTTCCTTGTTACTGTGATTAATGATTATTCTATCAAAAAATTTACATAAGTTTAAAGCTCTAGGCAATATTGAGTCTAATCTCCAAATCACTAGCGATCCCTTCCTAGTGCATTGATGATTAAAGTTGAATCTACTTCAATTTCTCTTTTACTTAAGCCCATGCTTTTGCAGCGTTCTAGTCCTTCTGCCAGAGTTGTTAGTTCAACCCAAATGTTGGTTTCTATCCTTGTAGCTTTGGCTATTTTGGCAATCTCTATGCTCTCCAAATTGTGAATGCAACATCCAATACCTATCGTCACTAGATTACCTCTAGACACTCCATCACATTTAAGTTTGAACCAACATTATGATGAGGATGCCACATATAACTTTTCCTTTTACCCATTGTTGATTTTAGTCCTGCACCTACCTAAGGTGGGATTTTTAGACCAATCCACCTCCCTTGCTACTTATCGTTCCAGTGGGTCACCGCAACATCCTTTATATCCTGGTTCACAATTATTTTATTTATGATTTTTATGATGGATGATTCTAACTTGTTTATAAGTTGTTTGGCATCCATCTTTTTCCCTTGAATTTTTTTTCTATTCTATTCCTTCCATAGTTCCCATTAGATAATTGAGGATGTTAATATCCATAATCCATAATAGATACTTTCTTTCCTCATGAAGCATCTCCAAACTAGATTTGGGGAAGGCTTATGACTAACCTAATTGGCAGTAAAGCCACTTCCAACACTGCTTTGCAAGTGGGCAATTTAGGAAGATGCGGTCTATGGATGCTTCTTCCGTTGCACATAGGGCATCTACTTGGGCCTTGATATCGCATGTTCCTAAATTTCTCCATAGTAAGTACTTTCTTATGAAGGACCAACCATGAGAAATCCCAGCAAAGCCTTAGTGAAAGTTGGCCCTTTAATTTAAATGTTTGGAGGTAAGAAGAGGTACCCCTCCTTAGAGGTGAATTTCCCTATCCAACCTCCATCCCAAACCAGTTTATCACTGTCTGAGTTAAGGTTTAACTTTCTTTACTTTTGGAGCCTATAAAGAGATTCATTTTCCAGAGGGGGAATGCAAATGTCATCGAAGTCCTTCCACTTCCATCTTGATCCCTCTACATCATGTACAACATAATATTTTGCCTTTTTACCCCATTTATCTTCTAGAATTGATCTTGATTGTACCCAATTTCATTCCTTGTCCATAACCTTATAACCTCCCCTAGAATCTGACTAGAAAAGGGCTTCCTCTGTGTCCCCTAGACACAAAGTGAGCTTATTCAAAAGGGCTTCCTCATTGTTCCCTAAAAATATTGATTGGGTTAGAGCAACAAAGGTGTTTTTTAAATTAGAATTCTTGCCCATTTAAGGTGATAGTGGTAAAACATTCTACATACTAGTTTGGCCCCTAAATTTTTCCCTTGAACATTTATGTTCTTGATAGTTGCTCCACTCTTAGATCTTCGCCTACATACTTCATCCCAAGCCATTAAAGAGATCTTCCTTTTGTCCCCCGATTCCTTGCTAAGAATGATCAAAGACATTTTTTTAGTTCCTCCCTTTTGTTCGTTGGAAGGTCTATACAAGATAGTTGAAAATAGATTGTGCTGAAAGAATTGATTGAACCATTGTTTCTTTACTTGTTGCTGAGAGCCACTTCCCTTTCTGTGAATCTATTTTCCTTTTGATTTTCTCAATGGTAAGTTCCCATAATTTGGAGGATCTATGCTCTGAGTCTAAAGAAGACCTACCTACTTACAGGGTAAGCTGCTTTTTTTGAAGTTGAGAATGAGACTAATATGATTTACTCCTTCTAGGGGATATTGATGAAAACATTTTTGATTTCTTAGCGTTGATTTCTTGTCGTGAAGCTTTTGTATTTATGTTAAGTGTTGCTTGAAAAACTTTGGCTTCTTCAATTGAAATTTGACCATATAACATGGTATCATCCATAAATTGTTGATGTGAAAAGGTTCTAGATTATTGGTAATGCTAATGCCCTTAAGTCTCTCTTCCTTACGAGCTCATGATATAGATCTCCCCAAAGCATCTGCCATAAGGATAAATAAGAAAGGTGAGTTTTGATCCCTTTGTCTTAGACCCCTAGAGATCCCAAAGAAACCTGTAGGTGAACCATTTACTAGGATAAACAACTTAGGAGTTTCAATACATTCAAATACCAAATTGATCATTGTTTGGTAAATTTGAAGGTTTCAAGGCACTTGCATAAAAATATCCAATCCACTCTATCACAAGCCTTCTTGATGTCTAATTTAATAAGCACATTTCCTTGTACATCTTTGCATACAACCAATCTCCATGGATATAACAAATATGTATCCATCCATGAGATGCACATATACAAATAAATCTTCATGGATACAATGGATCCATATCCATCCATGAAATGTGCATACAACAAAAAAATCTTCACGAATACAATAGATAGATATCCATACATGAGGTGTATTGATGCACAAAAGAAAAGTTGCCAGTAGGAACAAGTTTTTAGATACAATTACAAACCTACTAGAGCTTCTTTTTGGGCAAGGAAATCATCTCTCTCTCTCTCTCTCTCTCTCTCTCTCTCTCTCTCTCTCTCTCTCTCTCTCTCTCACACACACACACACACACACAGCTAAGCTAGTAGGTTACATCATGGAGTTGGTATTGTCGTTGGTGATGCACTTGTTGTTCCTATGTGATCACTTGTGCTTTTAATTTACAATAGGGGGGAAGCCAGTCCCAAATGGTAATGGTCCTCGAGGTGGGAGGAGAGGTATAGTTGGTTGCGGCTATAGTGGTGTCGAGTAGGGCGGGGCGGTGGGTATGGAATTGGGATACATTAATTAGAGTAGGGGCCAATAGTTTGTTGTTCATGTCATGTGACACTTGATAGTAGCCTATTACGTTGAGATCATAGCAACCTTGGCTTGGTCATAGATTCGCTAGAGATTATATTAGTGGCTAAGACATTTTCGATCGAGGTCATTTGTCACTAGTTGATTTGGAGTTTTGTTTTAGTACTAGCCCTTTTGTTGTTTTTGGGCATCTTCTTTTTTGGCTTTTTCCTTGTTTCCATGCTCTTCTACAAGGATGTAGAGTTCAGATACTTAGTTCAGGGGCTTATGTCCTTAGACTTGGTAATGTCTTATCTCTTTGCAATTTTTCACAATCATCTTTCCCTCTCTTTCTTTTATCTCTTCCTTTACCATAAGCATGAGCTTATCTCATACTCCTACTAAGTGGGGGCTAAATGTATAGTCCTAAATAGTAAGCACTTATTTAATGCGCATTTTGGGACCATTTTCAGCCCACTTTAGTCTATTTCTTTTGCGAGGAACTCATATTATACCTAATTGCGTACATAATTTAAATCAAGGTCCTTATTCTTCAACCTTACTCAAAACTCTAAGTTGGTTCTAATTTCTATGCACAATTTTTTATTTATCCATTCATTCACATAAATCATTTCCCTCTTGGGCACCATTTCAACATTTATGCTTTGATTTTTTAGCTTATCTTTTTTGTTTTTTTTCCTAAATCATTTAAAACTTCTTGAATCCCTCAATCAGACCTCAAACTTTACATTTTTTAGTATAGATCATTACTTATTTCAACCTATACCATATACAAGTCAAACTTGTTTCAACTATACCTAAGAGGTTGAATTTTGGTGGGTTTTGGGCCTGATGCAAGGTGTTTTCATTTTCTCACCTAGTATAGTTATTTTTTTGCGAATGTGGACCTAAAATCACTATAAAAGGACACCTCTTCCCCTCATTTTCACATCTTAACTTATCTCATTCGAGTAAGACATTCACACATGAGCTATTTATGCATTCAACGAGTTCAAGCAAACAAACATCCACTGAAGGCATTCATCCATTATTGATCAACCATTCATGCATATATCTAGCTTCTTTCTCCATAGGAAGCAAATAAGTTGGCAATTAATGTCATGTCCCCATTTTGGTTGACATCGTTTAGCATGTAAGATCAGTCTATCACAGGCTCTCGTAGACTGGTGGTGATGTGGAGATAGTGACCAACGACTATTTGGCAATATTTTGTCCTTACAGTTGATTAGTGATTTGGGCCTACATTTGTTATAAAGTTACTTTATTCGGGTCCAGTTTTATAATTTGATGTTGAGATGCACTTTTTATGATAAAGTAATATTTTATAAAAGTGCACTTTATTTCATAAGAATATTTGGATCCTTCTAGAATGTATAAGTGACTTCAAGAGGAAGCTACTGAAAAGTGAATAAATAGACCCTATGGGTCTTGCATTTGATCATCAAGTTTGTATTTTCTCCCTTGACATCAAATTGTGATTTAGTCATATAGTTTATTATGGAGCCAAGTGGTTTCATATAGTCACTAGATCTTTGGGAACGGAGTCTCCCTTGGATTCACATAACTGAAGGGGTGAGATATCCTCTGAAGGGTTGCACATTAGGCATCATTGGGCCTAAGGCCATTTTCGGCATTTCAGCATTTCAGGAGGCATTTTTTGCAGGGCCGACATTATAGGAGGTTTTTTTTAGCAGGTCCGAAATTATAGGAAGCCATTTTTAGCAGATTTGAAATTTTAGGAGGCTTTTTTTAGCAAACCCAAAATTATAGGAGGGAATTTTCTAAGGACTATTCATTTTCAGTCATGAATTAATTGCAGGACATCTTTAGAAGGCTTAATTGTAGTGGAGGAAAGATTTATAGCTATTGGTTCATTTTTGCTACAGGTCTGATCCAATTTTCAGAATTTCAAGATAGGGCTTTGGAACCACATTTTTGTTCATATCTTCCTCATTACTCAGCATATCATTCTGGGTACTTTTGCATCGGATTTCTATTATTGAGGAGATGAAGATAGGTGCATTTTGGAGTTCCAAAATGCCATGATTTATTTTTAAGGAATTTTTCAAAACTCCTAGAGATTTTCAAAAATTTGCAAGGAAGTACATTTTCAGATTTGGGGTGATTTTGGCTTGGGTGTTGGCATCTTCAACATTGGTAAAAATTATTACAGCCATCTACAATCAGGTTCTTCACTTCTCATTTGGCATTTGGCATATTTTCTGAGAAATGTTGTTTTCAACAAAGTACAAAATATAGCTTCAACACTTTACTATTTTACATTGTACTTGTCTTTGTTTGCCATTTGGCATTATTGGTATCAAAGGAAGGCTAGGATTTTGCAAGTGAAAGAGCATTGTAATTTTTAGACTATCTATATTGCCAACCTAGGGTTTGATGATCATATTATTGGCTAAAATATGTATGGCATTGTTGCAAATTGTTGATATATGAATGGCATATGGTTTTGAGCAATTTCCTATGTTCAGCATTTACTTTCAGTAGTAGTCTTCAGTTGCATGCCAAGTGTTTGACAAAATTTCTCAGTTCAACATTAGAGGTTTTTAGTGGCCTATTGGTAGGGGTCATTACAATGGTATCGGAGTGGTTTTCTTGCCATCCTGTTGGATAAGAGCCATCTTGTATGAGTGATCAACACTCTACTTTATCCAAAATGGACAGGTATAGTACAGAGTCTCAAAGGACACGATCTTGGACAGTTGATGGAGAAAGTAGGAAGATCCAGAGTCGGAACAGTAGAAAGGATGGTTATTTAGACATTCGAGATGAACTTAGGAAAATAAGCCATGACATGTCTGAACAGTTGGTTAAGCACCACCGTATGATGAATGACATGTTCGACCAAGCTAAGGTGGATAAGTTGACTGGATTTCTATTTGGTAGATCTTCTCACAAGGCAGATGACAAAATTACTAGGAACTTTCATGAGGAGTTCGAGAAACTAGCTTACAGCCAAGCAGAGGTCTCAGATTCTACTCCACCACAGGAGGTAGTGGTAAAGGATATTACACAGATTGATAGTAACGGTCAACTTGATACTCAAGTTGAGACAGTTGTATATAGGTCACCAGAGGATTATGTCATAGGTACGTGGGATGGTTTAGTTACGACAAGCAGTGACTACAACGTAGAGGGTTTAGATGATGATTTTGATGATGTTGTTGTGCACGATGGTGAGATACCCTGTAGAGATGAGCAGTCATTGAGTATTCATGACTTTGCTGAGAGGGAGTACTAGGCACATTTGGATGCTTCATCACATCAGGTTGAGGCTGGTAGTACTTCTCATGATTTGTCCAACCAATTGAAGGTGAGTGAAGACAATATTGTGACTTCATTATCTCATCATGACAAGATGCGGGATATGATAAAGGATCACATTCGGATGATTCAGTTACAGGGCAGACACAAGGGAGTTCAGGCAAAGTCTTCTTGTGTTGACTTACAGGCGATTAGAGAAGGAATGGGAATGATGAAGTTGAGTTATCTACATCTTCTATCAGATCGTGACCATCTTCTTAGCCTTGCCGGTGACTATTCAGATGCCTTGAGGAGGAAGGAGAAGGAAGTTGACAGGATTTCTCATGAGCTTGAGGACACTCGAGCTTCCTTGGTGAATACTCCATTCACATTACAGGACTTGGAAAGACATGGGAATGAGCATGGCATGGAGTTGAGTTTAGTACCATCTTGCACACCTGATACTCAGCTTCCTGCGGCAGGCAGATCAAATGTGGTCGTTGATAATGTTGTGAGTTCATCTTGCATTCACATCCAGGACACAGGGACAGTGTCAGACAAGTATGTGGAGTTAGTTGGCATTAGTCATATTACTTAGGTGAGGAGTTTGCCTGAGTTACCAGTTGATTCTAGTTTATGGATATGGACTCAAGATTGTTATATTGGCGTTTGGGATTTAGTTGACTGGAGATCTTTATCACTTTTTGGTAGTAGTGATTGTTTGGGTGCTATCATGGATTTGATTAGCAGATTGCATGGTGTTGTCCTATCTTGTGCCAGCAGCTTGTCCGATGTTGGTATTACTTTTTATACACTGGTGTTGGTCTTTGTTCATATATTCAGTCAACCATTCTTGTTGGAATGTGTTGATGATCTTTCATATTTGGTAGTGTTTACAGATGAGTCCTAGGATCATATTGGCATTGATGACATCCAGGACGATGTAGTGGGCAGTTTTGAGGACTTAGTTTCCTTGGTTGTTTCTTTTGGTACAGAGGAATTGGGTAGTGGTGTTACAATTTTTGCTACTCCGTATGTTGATATGAGCTTTGGAGTTGATTCGCAAGATGTGGATGGTAATACTCTAGAGACCAGTAACTTTGAGGATACTCCTTTGGACAGTGCGTCAGAGGAGGTTTGTAGGAGATAGTCTAGCCAGTGCCATCATGTGTCTAGTTAGCTAAGAGTTAGTGAATGAGACATTGCTATTGCTTGTGAGCATTTCGATGCTGCTTGTTAGTTGTTAGTAGTTGATGGGTGGGGTTCTCCTACTAGTGATGAGCAGGGAGGCAGTTATCTTTCCTTGACAGAGATCCACTCTTTATGGGAGGCTATCCGGATTCTGCGACAAAATTATATGCAATTGGTAGCCGATAGAGATTATCTTATGGAATGGGGGAGTATAGCATACGATGCATTATTGGTCGAGGAAGATGAGGTGACTGGCCTTACTCAGTAGCTCGAGGTGACTTCTGAGATTCTTGAGAGTACATAGTTGGCTTTTGAGGAGTCACAATTTCATTTGGCTGAGGTGACCATGGAGTTAGAGCGATTGTAGTCTTTACCAAATTCTGTACAGTCACAGGCTGTGGTGTCTGGTGATCCGAGGATGTCCATGGTCAAGATTGTCAGAGACAATGGAGATGGGGACACATCCATCCTTGATACTGGCATTGGCATATCGGGTTCGTTTCCACTAGAGTCAGGTTCAGTTGAGTTGGGTGTTGCAGCAGATAGTTGTGGTATGCCTGACATGGTGATGGCCTCTACTACTGATGGCACAGAGACTAGGGATGTTGTGTCAGAGATCATGTGTGATGCTGGTGAGCCGGCAGTTGGCATGGTTCCTGCTAGTGATGCTACTCCCTTGGCGATGTCTTCGGAGGTAGTAGTCAGTTCCAGCTTGGTTAGTGATCGGTTGCAATTAGTTTCATCTAGATTGCAGTTTGAGCCACTGACTGAGATTGGCGCATTCTATCGGCATTACACTGTGAGGTATGCTCATCAATTTACCTTTGATGACCATGTTGATAAGATGATGATACAGAGATGTACTTTGGTTCGTAGTGCTTGTCATCAGTTATGGGACAGTTTGATGCCACGGGATGAGAGTTGTGATGGTCATGACATGGCGATAGGTTCTGAGGTTGACAGATTGATAGTACATGACTTAGAGCAGGAGTTTGGGAGTGATGCTTCAGCAGTTGTTATTGATTCTACTCCTTTGGCTATATCTTCTCTTGAGTTAGTTGGTGATCAGTTACAGTGGGTTGTATGACCTATGCATGGCGAGTTGTCGACTGAGGCTGGTTCTTTTGATCAACATTATACTGCAGGGTATGTTCATCAGTTTGCATTTGATCCATGTGTTGAGGAGTTGATGGCAGACGGACTTGGTTTGGGTTCTATTTCTTATTGTTTATCTTGTGATGTCTACTCACCATCAGTAGTGCATGGGAGTTATGGTTATGAGATAATGGCCAATAATTTGCTGGGTTGTGTTGATTGCAGTTGGTGTCCAGTGTGTGGATTCTCCATACTTGTTATAGTTTCATTCAGGAGTGTCCACCATTGTGACAGAGTTGGATTGTACATTCTGCATAGGCCAGTGGGATGTGTCGATGGTACTTACTATGTTGGCAATTTGGGATGTCCACTCTACTTGGGTTCTGATATTTTGGGAGTTTGTGTCTTGTGGGTTCCTGACTATGGCAGTAGTGGATTTGAAGTTCAGTTGAGCAATGATTCACGCTTCATTTATGGATTCTTCTTGGCTATATTGTAGAGAATATTGCAGGAGCCTGCGTTGATTAACAACAGTATAGTACATGACTATATTTGGGATCCAGGTGGGTTGATTGGTTTATTGTTCAGTCATTGCTTGGGGACAAGCAATTTCAGGATGGGTGGACTATCATGTCCCCATTTTGGCTGACATCATTTAGCGTGCCAAATCAGTCTATCACAAGCTCTCATAAACTAGTGGTGATGTGGAGAGTCAACCAGCGACTATTTGGTAGTATTTTGTCCTTACAATTGATTAGTGATTTGGGCCTACATCTGTTATAAAGTAAAGTTACTTTATTCGGGCCCAGTTTTATAATTTGATGTTGAGATGCACTTTTTATTATAAAGTAATATGTTATAAAAGTGCACTTTATTTCATAAGAATATTTGGATGCTTCTAGAATGTTAGTGACTTCTAGAGGAAGTTACTGAAAAGTGAATAAATAGACCCTATGGGTCTTGCATTTGATCATCCAGTTTGTATTTTCTCCCTTGACATTTGATTGTGATTCAATTACATAGTCTATTATGGAGCCAAGTGGTTTCAAATAGTCACTAGGTCTTTGGGAATGGAGTCTCCCTTGGATTCACATAACTAAGGGGGTGAGATATCCTCTGAAGGGTTGCACATTTGGAGGTGATACTACAGTCACTTCAGCTAGGGCATCATTGGGCCTATGGCCATTTTCAGCATTTCAGCATTTGAGGAGGCATTTTTAGCAAGGCCAAAATTATAGGTCATTTTTAGTAGGTCCAAAATTATAGGAAGCCATTTTTAGCAAATTCAAAATTTTAGGAGGCTTTTTTCAGCAAACCCAAAATTATAGAAGGAGGACATTTTGTGAGGACTATTCATTTTCAGTCATGGATTGATTGCAGGACATCTTTAGAAGGCTTAATTGTGGTGGAGGAAAGATTTATAATTGCTGGTTCGTTTTTGCTATAGGTCTGATCCAATTTTCAGAATTTCAGGATAGGGCTTTGGAACCACATTTTTGTTCATATCTTCGTCATTACTCAGCATATCATTCTAGGTATTTTTGCATCAGATTTCTATCGTCGAGGAGATAAAGATGGGTGCATTTTAGAGTTCCAAAATGCCATGATTTATTTTTAAGGAATTTTTCAAAACCCCTAGACATTTTCGAAAATTTGCAAGGAAGTACAATTTCAAATTTGGGGTGACTTTGGCTTGGTTGTTGGCATCTTCAACATTGGTAAAAATTCTTACAGCCATCTACAATCAGGTTCTTCACTTCTCATTTGGCATTTGGCATATTTTCTGAGAAATGTTGTTTTCAGCTAAGTACAAAATATAGTTTTAGCACTTTACTATTTTACATTGTACTTGTCTTTGTTTGCCATTTGGCATTACTGATATCAAAGGAAGGCTAGGATTTTGCAAGTGAAAGAGTATTGTAATTTTTAGACTATCTATATTGCCAACCTAGGGTTTGATTATCATATTATTCGCTGAAATATGTATGGCATTGTTGCAAATTGTTGATATATGAATGGCATATGATTTTGAGCAATTTCCTATGTTCAGCATTTACTTTTAGTAGTCTTCAGTTGCATGCCAAGTGTTTGACAAAATTTCTCAGTTCAGCATTAGAGATTTTTAGTGGCCTATTGGTAGGGGTCATTACAATTAAGGGAGAAGATCCACATTCATACATTCAATTTTTCATCTTCTTCTTCAATTCAAACATTGAAAAGAAATTACAACATTCACTACATAAGGTTTCATCTTACAGAATTCCACTTTGATTTTTGTGTTTAGTCAAGGCTATTTCATCAACGAACTTGATCACATACTAAGCACAATTACATCTACATGGTATGATATATTTCCATGTTATAATCTCTACTACATGATTACATTTCCTTTATTTCAATTCAAGTTTGAATGCTAAATAGGGGCTTGATCAAGGCAAGCACCGACCCCCTTCCTACAATAATTTCTTCTTCTCTCTTGTGTGTAGATGCAAATTTACAAAGCTATGAAATTGGATTTGCAAATTCACAAACACAATAATAGTGATAGTCTAGAGATCTTCAATTTTTTCCCTCATGAGTATATGTCAAGCTTGTTTCAACCTATACATGGTATAAGTTGAACCTATTTCAGCCCATTCCTTCAACTAGAGAATAAAGTCTCCAAGCTTCTACATCTTGATCACTTTTTAGTTCTAACAACTTCTAACAAGGTTTTTTTACAAATCTAAAGTTCCCTGCTCTAGTACCCCTCAAGGTGAGTAAATCATCATTCTTATTCCTTCATTAGACTAATTTTGATATATTAGATCTTATATCTTGTTATCTAAAATTAAGATAAAGCGTTTTATTTTACTTTGTGTAAACACTACATTTGTCCATACATGGAAAGAATCACATCCCTTCACTAGATCATGCATTAACACCTTTTCATCTATTTGGGTTGTGCTAATCAAATTTAGTCCAAGGGGGTCACATTTTATGACCCCTTCCAATGTACGCGTAAAGTAGAGATCTATCACTAATCACCATTTTCCACCATAGAGTTGTATTCTCTTGTATGATCAAGATTTGGTGCATTACATCATGTGACATCTTCTAAGGACATGTTTTCTACTTTTGAGCCTTGGAGTTCACCAAGCATTTTGACGAGTAACAATACATACATAAAAAATAGTGGGAAAGGTTCTATCAATGTGGGTGAAGGATCATTTAATGATGTTTTGTGTACCTTCCCTTGCCACTAATCTCCTTTCATCAAATTACAACCTTCATCGACATTGGAGCTTCTTCATAAAGGGAGGCCATATTGTCTCATTTCTTCCTTTATGTGGAAGTATATTTGATTGTTTATACATATACTATGTAGTTCTTGGGAGGCATAATTGAGTCTTCTATCCATGCATCTCGATTGTCTCTCTCTTTTAGATAGGAAATTTCTCACACGTTTTCTTCTCCTCTATCTATATTAGAACCCATCTTGCATCTAGCTCATGTTGCATAATTATTCTTCTCTCTAAGTTGCACTTAAAGGGGTTTGTTTGGGTAAATTAAATTTACTCATAGCTTAAATCCAACCTTAGGTTAGTTGGCATTTATCATTTCCTAGGTTACATAATTACTTAAGCCATATAGTTGTCAAGCAGTTGAGTTTACCTACTACCTAACCATGCATTTCATTTGGCCACATGACACATTCAATGCCCTTCATTCTCTCTCACTTGGCCTATATGAAAAGGCTTCTGTACATTTGTAATTCATCTCAATATCAATTCTCATCTTTCGGTGAAATATTATGTCACATGAAGGTTGTTTTGTGGGCTTCAAAGTCCCGACAATGCCGCTAATCACACAACACAAACAACTATCAACGATAAGTACTATAGTGTTAAATGAAAAACCTCCCATGAAACGAAGAAAGGATTAAGATTGAGAAGACAAGAATCTACATGTGTCCTCCATGTTAGTTCCCAAAACCATAGATTAGAAATCCAAGAGCTTGCCACTTCATTGACAAGAATCCACAATCAGTTCTGGCCAACGAACAAGAATCACCTTGATTCCCCTGCACTTTAGTCTCTGCTACACCCAGGCAGGTAGAGCTTCACTTCAAACATTGACTGCTTGGTTTAAGGCTTTTCTGTAGCAAATTTAAGCTTTAGTGAGTTCTTCTTGGCAAAGTCCTTGGACTTGATCAAAATAAAGTTGAATGTTGAATGTTCGAACTAAATGAATATTTTGTATAATATTTGTCAATAATCGATTTGATGCTTGTAAGAAGGAAGATAGAGATTTTCTGACTTCAAATATAAATCCAATAATACTTCAATGATTCTAAAGACCAATGCCTTTGCTTATTCGAGCAGTAAAGTCAACTAAAAAGAAGATTGTAATGTACAATTTTATAATGTTCTATGCACATAAACTATAAATAGTATAATAATTAAGACGAGACATATCAAATATATATATACGCAATTTTAAACTAGTCCAAATTACGCTTCATCTTCTAAAGTCGAGGAGACAGTCTACAAATTCAAAAACAATTAAATATTTCACTATATCTATAATGATGAGTTTAAAATACCATAAATGATCTTGACCACTTATTTGACATTAAACAATTTATGAAATTTTAAATATGATTATAAAAGACAAATCAACTGTAATTTCAATCTCCATAACTTTAATAAAAAATAACAAATGACTTTTTATCTTATTATTAAAATAAAATAGTTAAATTCATATTACAAATTATTCCTCGCGAGTGTAAAATACTTTTTCATTCTCGAGATGTCGAGTATATCTTATTGTTCTTTGTTTATTTAAATGAATAACTCTCCTTTTATATCTTGAAAAAATAAATAGATCTGTCTTTTCAACTTCAGAGCAGCTACCGATGATTGCTAAAACCTTGGAAAAATCCGCTCTGTCCATTCGAGTGGCTCGTTTTGACTTTGATAATCAAATAAAGGCAACATGAGCAATAATTGCTTTTCCCTTGAACATCCAAGCTCTTTTGCCTTCATTTCTAGCTGTTCTGATTTTTTCCATTTCCATTCTTCTTTCTACTTGTTGTCTCATGGTTAAATCCTCCTCTATAACAAAGCGAGAACCCCTCAAGAGCTGTTTTTTGTTAAGTAAATTTTGTTTGTCGCTAATGTTGGGCATGACTACCTTGATTGGCCTATTTCTCTCAGCTTGTGGTTTCTCTATGCCATCAAAGAAAAAAATCATGCAAATGGTCGATCATCACATTGTCTCCCCAAATTCAGAGTGAGGTCTGCATACGGTGGAGCCGGCGGGCCATGATGCGTCGGCAATTGGAGATCGACGACAATGATCTGCATTGATATCAGTTTCAATGTAGAGTACTTTCAACGCAAATTCTAGCACAATACCAGATTTTAATACTTGCATCACGCAGGTGAGCCCGTGAAACGCATGAGAATAGTGGGCGGCAGATTATTGGTTTTCTAGTGAAAAATTTGGAAAAGATTAGTACCACTTCATTGTCGCAAACACTTCTTCTGCTTTTGTCTTCGCGCATAATATCATACTGAAAGAGACGATACTGGAGTTCGTAGATGCTGGAGATCATTTCCCGCTATGTCGTATGCCCTTCATTCATTACTAAGGCACCCACAAATACTGAGGAGATTGTTAAAGACCATCGCCATCATATTCACCCAGACCTATCTCTCTTCCATCCTCCCGTGAATCATTTTCCATGCGGCATAAAATATATTACGTGCCTATCTTCTTAATATTGTCGATATCCCTGGTGAGGCAGGGTATCGTTTCAGAATTTTGCTTAGTTGTTGATGGTATTGTTTCATACAGTGTGTTGTGTTTGACTTTTCGCTGAGAACATCGTTCCTCGTAAGAATTTGATCATTGCTATACATGGCCGGCACTACATATATATGTGAAGCCATCATGAAATTCTTCGATGACAGTTTTTATTTCTAATACACTGTGATGTCCCCAGAGAGGACCCCGAACACGTGGTAGCGACAAACCACACAGACAGACCTACGTCACCTTCCGTTAGGGGCCCACTCTGGGGACATCAAAGTTAGTAACCATTGCACCAAAAGCCCGGACTATTAGTAAACAGCACCTCCCCGCATTAAGGGGGCAACCCTAGAACAGCCTCGCTGGCTAGGACCCCGAACACGTGGTAGCGACAAACCGCACAGACAAACCTACGTCACCTTCCGTCAGGGGCCCACTTTGGGGACATCACAGCCCACCACGCTCCGCGGGTCTCGACCTCAAGACCTTCGGCTCTGATACCAAGTTAGTAACCGTTGCACCAAAAGCCTGGACTGTTAGTAAACGGCACCTCCCCGCGTTAAGGGGGCAACCCCAGGATAGCCTCGCTGGCGAGGACCCCGGACACATGGTAGCGACAAACCACACGGATAGACCTACAACACCTTCCGTTAGGGGCCCACTCTGGGGACATCACATACACCACTAGTCTGAATATTATACTTCTGTTTTTATTTGCCCATGAAAGGATAGATGTAACACATATACTTTTTATTTGCCATTGAAACTCAACACTCGACTCTACAAACATCAGCAATCTCTCATATTATGTGCAGTTCCATTGTTTCTTGTTAGTTTTTGCTGCTGACAGGATCTCCCTTACATTGAGACATTGTACTGACTTATCACGAGTATTCCATAAGAAAGATAATGGCTTATGTGTAGTCTTTGACACATGACATAATATGTCGCTCTGCATATATCAGTTTGAGTGTATATTGGTTGATTCTTGTTTACCATCGCTGTATTTATTTTCATCATGTCACACTTCAACCCATCTGATCTTTTGAAATCCTTCCCTAGAGAGCTCCATAGGCTCCTGACCATACGCTCTCTCTGTTTCATCATCTAGAGACAATATATAGCGGCTCACTAGACAAGTCTGTTAAGGTTTGGACAATCGGAGCACAGGAAATAAAATGCATTCAGGTTGTTGACATGAAAGAGGAAGTGCAAGCTGTGTCTCCAATAGCTCAAGTTATCAACAAACCTATACTCCATTTGATATAATTTTGTTGCTGTAACAAACAATCTCTACATTACTTCCGAGTCTTCCAAAGTATATTCTTCAAATTTTCATTCATGGCAGAGATATATGTCTGTCACGGTATACTTTATATGTATATCAAACAGTAGATGATTTCTTTCTAGCCAATGTAAGGAACCCCACAAACCTGATTTTATTTGTTTGAAGCAAACCAAACCACTCATAGATTTTTACAATTCCTATTTTGCTCAATTAATGAGCTGCAAGATCACTAGGGCCTCCTCAGTGATAACTAAATCTGGCTTGAAGCTTAACATTTGAGAGCATATCTTTTACATGTATTCTTCTTCTATCTTCAGCAAATCACCCCAATCCTCTTCCTTAATCAACTATGCATTTGTCTGGTTTTCTCCTTTTGTGTACTGTAGTGCAGTCCAAAAGAATGACTCTTGGGTTCAAGATTTTTCTCCTCATTTTATAGGTGCTGGAACATCCTTATTAAACATAACACCCTTGAGAACCTTGGAATCTTCCAAAAATATTTCTCAAATGGAAGCCCTAATTTGCAAAGTTTGGGCTCCATCACCCCCAAGGACATTACTGAAACCATGAACAGATGGAAAACAAAAGGCAAACATATATATATATATATATATATATATATATATATAAAATAAACTTTGAAATCTTCATATTTAAGAATAAATGTTGGCTCTAAATAATGTTCACTATCTTTTTCCATGGTCATGACATCATATGCTTCTACCCCTTGCTGCCACAGTATGTTACACCTCTCACTGTAAAAATGCGTAAGTACAGAAATTTAAGCATGACATAATTTGCAAGTATAGCAAATAGATTATCCAAATGTGTACCCTGATATAAATCTGTACAAAGAAATTCATTTCAACATTGTTTTAACTTCTCATATGATTGCTATCCGTCTGTCAGCCATTTTTGAAGTGAAAATGTGATTTAGTGTTGCAGCCAGCCTGACAGCTCCTTTTGCAAGTTGCTTCTCAACGATAGGCAGCCGAGAAAGGAAATAATCATCTGCAATTAAATAATTCGCTTTCATATCCTAGGGCTGAAATGATATAAACTGCTAAAATATAGAGTAGGTGAGATTACCACTTAAAATTGTGCCCGGAGTAGCATTTCTGTATGCCCACTTGCAAGCTAAACCAATGCTTTCAACTGCATACCTAATGCCACAGCCAAGTGAACCAAATCAACAGTGTAAAATGAAAATAAATGCTAGACGTGCAAAGGACCAAGAGGGAAAAGCCAGTCTTCTAGATCATGCGTCTACTACTTAATTAATCTACACCAAAATAGAAATTTACCTTATCCTAGGTTTAACAACAATGAAGGAAAAAATATTTAGATACATCTGAGCAAAAGCAGTTATGGACATAATTATATATCTTTACAGTTAATAGTTCAATATAAAAATGTGGAAACACACCTGTTCTCTGTATTTTTTGGGTTCCAAGCAGAGTGCAGATAATCAAAATTTCACTTGCTCTATCTAAATCTTGACATGGAAATGATAAATCAACTGACATGCTCAATAAGAGAAAAAAAATCAAACAACTTGGAATTGTTTGTTTGTGTATTAAATTTTTTCTTGAAAAAAAACCTTTATATTCTCTAAAGGCACACGTCATCCAACCAAAATGGAACTTAAGAGAACTCATTCTAGGCAGGTTGCATTTTGTGAGTCTGAGATCAAGCAGGTTGGATTCCTAGAGTCTGAGGAACATGGAGGATGCAATAGATCTCTCGAGGGAGTCAATTTAAGGGCCCAGTCTGTCTGGCTCTCCTGTTGTTTCAGATCCATCTGTTGCAAACGTAATTTCTCCCATCAATGCAATGTCAAGTCGGCCTAAATAAAAGAAATGTTTTAGAAAGAGCTGGATGAGGATAAACGAGTGAAAAACATCAAATATCATTCAAGTTGGCCTATGATCTAGAATTATCTATGTAATTTCCAGAATCATCTTAGACCCCTATAAAATGAGGCCTCCATGTAATGCTGGGAATCAGGTGGTGTATAAGTATGAGAATGAATGCTGTAGCATTCCAAGCGCTTGTAACGTATTCAAGAGTCTAATGAAGACTGCTGTACCACAACAACATTTTGATGAATCACTTCTGCATTTTAATTTTCTGTGTTTACATCTAAATTTATGAGTTTTGCCCACTCCATCCACTCTAACAGAATGGTATCACAGCAGGCAGTTCATGGAAGCAGGCAGTTTTGTTGATTGTATTTCCAGAGCCAGATGAAAGAAAGATGATGAAGATCACTGGAGAACAGTGCAAAGAAGAGGAAAGTTTGTAGCTGTTTTATGTAGCCACCAGAAGATTAGATTAAGGGTTTCCAATCATATATTGCTGTCATGAAAGCTGATAGGGCAGAGAGTCAAGTTGCTGCTATAGAAAATAAACATTGCTACTAAGGGAAGCTATTGACTGTCTCTGTCAAAGGAGGATTGCTGAAGGTATCACCAGGAGATCGGTTAAAGATTGCGGTTGCCTGTGAACAGGAGGAAATCACAAACCAAGGATGTGCTGCCATTATCGAAACCACTACACCTGATTGAAGGAGCTTTCACCAAGTCCACAGCTGAAGCAGAAGATCACTGCAGAAAGGAATGTGAAACCACTGGTTTGTGAACAAAATGCCCTGCAGACCCACCAATGTGTTTGGAGGTAAAAGGGACTGTTGTGTTTAATTATAATTGCTCAGTAACTAAAATTGTATGTTGCTCTGGAGATGAGTTTGCGACAAAAATAAGATTACAGCATTTACAAAGCTGTTTAAAATGCCAAGGGAGTTGATAATTAAAACAAACAAAGCACCGATCATGTTTTATGAGAATGCCTAGTTTGTTAAGAGAGACAATTTCATAAGGGAAGGAATTGCAACCTTCTGAAGCATACAGCCCCAACTGTTAGATAAATCATTAATCAAGCATATAAGATGAGTTGAAATTGTTTATTTCAATGGGCAAGATAGGTAAAAGAATGAAGAGAGAAAATGCAAATTTATTTTTCGAGATGGACAGTTTAAAAAAGGAATCGTTGGAAATGAAGAAATCCAAATCAGAAGGAGAGCAATTATAAACGAGAAACAAGCAGAAAAATGTAAACATTTAGATGAAATTTGTGATCTTTCAGCAAATTGAACAAAGTTGCTAGAAGAAAACCAGTTGTTTGATGAAGTTAAGAAGTGGAATGAAGATTTAGTAGAGAAATTAAAGAGATTAGAAAAGGAGAACGGTGTATACAATATCTAAATATCAAAATTGCATGAAGAAAAATGAATGCCTAAGTTCACAACCATTCATTCATGATTCTTCATGCAGTACACAAGATTTGTGTTCATCATTTGGTAAGTGTGATTTTTCTGAAAAAG
This sequence comes from Cupressus sempervirens, assembly GCA_028749045.1. Lineage (NCBI taxonomy): Eukaryota > Viridiplantae > Streptophyta > Pinopsida > Cupressales > Cupressaceae > Cupressus > Cupressus sempervirens. Next base: position 635,859,291 of record CM053785.1, read on the forward strand.
ATTGTCAAGTTCAAGATGTTAATATTGTTGGATTTGATGATACTACACTTGATTTTGCAAATGTTGCTAGTTGATTTGGTGGCGATGTTGGTTTAAAGATATGAACCAAATGTTATGAAGGTCAAGAGTTGGGAAAGCATGAAGAAGGAAAAATAAATTCTATTGAGCCAACAATGAAGCCAAAATATGAAGGCCTTGGCTTTCTCACAGACAGAGTAAGAAATAATACACTTGTTACAGGCTTGAGCAAATCAGTTCAAGGAATGTGCAAATTATGCAGTGTTCACATTGTAATAGGAAAAGATATACAAAGCACAAGTGTTGGGATCTACATCGTTGCAGTATTTTTGGTTAGAGAAATCATTGTAAAAAAAATGTTGGAATAAAGAGTCAAAATAATGAATCTATGACAGGTTGCATGAAAATGAATTGTGGAAGGAGCTATGGATCAAGTTAAAAAATGATTACAGGCGTGATAAAAATATGTTCGACTGTAAAAGCTCATATGTTGATAGCAATCATAAAAATTTAGAATGTTCAAGAAGGATGCATAATGCTTTGGATCAATGAAATTTATTGTCTCACAAGACGTCTACAGATGGTAAGTTTGTAGAACATTTTGGAATCAAATTTTAAAGGATTGAAGGACTGCCTTAGCAGTTAAAGAAGGCCAAGAAAAATGCACCATCAGATCTAAAGATTGTAGAGATGGTTTGAAGTTATCAAGAAGGAAAGGATTTGAGAAAGTCTGAAGGCATGATTGTGGATAACAATTAAAGGGGAGTGTTAGTAAATGTAATTTCTCTCATCAATGCAATGCCAAGTCAGCCTAGATAAGAAAAAATAAACTCTTCTAGAAAGAACTAGATGAGGATAAATGAGTAAAATTATTCAAGTCAGCCTGTGATCTAGAATTATCTATGCAATTTCCAAAATCATCTGAGATGTCAATGATATAAGGCATCTGTTAAGGTTGAGAAACAGATGGTGTGTAGCTGATCATGTATGAGAATGAATGCTGTTGCATTCCAAGCATATGCAATATATTCAAGAGTTTAATGAAGAATGTGCTGTAGCACAAAACAATTTTGGTGAATCACCTCTATGTTTTAATTCTGTGTATTTATTCCTAAATCTATGAGTTTTACCCACTCCATCCACCCCAATACCATCTGGTTGGTAGGCAGAGCTGGCTGATCTTTTAAAGAGTGGGCATGGATGTTGCAAATATTATTTTCTTGGGACAAGCAGCTATTATGCACAATGTAATCTGTCCCCAAGACATTATTATTACCCATATGGGTGATAATGAAATTTGAACGTTTTGCTTTTGTAGCTTGTATTGAACTTTTCTAGCAAGTTTATCTAGCTAAAAATTTTACTAGTGTTGGCTAATGGTGACATGACAAAAACAACAATATTTTACATCGTATCCGCCCTTAGTGCAATATAATATATCATATATTTTATCAATAAGATAAAAAATTTGTTCATAGAAATGATAGATGCCAAGTTTGCTTCAACCTTCTACATATACAACAGATTGGGTTACTGTTGTGACCATTTCACACATCCCCCCATTGCATATGTGGACCCCCTCTTTTTTCTTAGGAATTTGGTCACTCAGCTTAGTTGTAATTTGTGGTAGTTGTTTTGGCTTCTAAGTCTCCTCCTTAGGATGGAAGCAAGTCATTTGTCCCAGTCTTAGACCTATGGGTAGGGAAGAGCGATCAAGAGTTGACAAGAAACTGTCGAAATGTTGTCAAGAGAGAAAGTTGTTTCAAATGCGAGATATCACTTCGGTTTGGAAAATCAACATGAGGAATCTGTGGAAGGAAAAGAGAATATTAGCACGGAACAATTCGGGAATATGAGTTATCACAATTCGAAATCAAACTGGAAATGCTAAGCGGAAATCAGAGTTCACTAGCTTAAGTGAGGAACAAGTGAACAAATTGCTAAGTTCTTAGTGGAAAGTTGCAAGGAATACTAGTGAGTGTGAGCGAAAGGAAGGAAATTTTTTTCCCATTTCCAATATGGCATTGGAAATCCACCTAGCATTTTGCTCATTTTCAATATCCCATTTTCAAGTTTGCTCATTTCCATTACCTATCAAGAATTCCAGCCCAGGCATTTGCTCATTTCAAAACATCCATTGGAAATCCAACCCACTCTTACTCATTTCCAATACTTATTGGAATTCTGACCCACACATTTCTCATTTCTACTACTTCATTGGAAATTACTTATTAGCATCATTGACAATCCAAACTATCTCTTAAATCTCACAAAGAGAGGATAAGAGCAATTTCAGAAAAAGCTGCAAAGTCAAGTGGACATTTGATCAAATTAAGTCATAGAGGTGAAGGAAATATGGAGAGATTGAAATGCAACACATTTGGAAGAAACTGAAATGCAGATGGACAAGATTTTGGCCTAGCTCGGTCTCCTTGGTGTGAAATGCAACTAGAGCTCATGCATTAGGTTTTTTGTGCCTTATCATTTAAAATTTATTACAAACCCTCGTTTTTCCCTAGTTATGTTATAATTTTGTGTTACCCTTTTTATCACTTAACTAATGGGTCAAGTGATCATTGATGGGGTTGTGGTTTATAATTACCTAAGTATTCATTTAATTACATGGTCAACCTTTGTATTTCCTTAGTCTCATTTTCCTAAGGGTCCTAGCCTAAGTCTTCCTTTAACTTTTAAGCCAAGGTTCTTCCCGCACGGGCTACATGTCGATCTCCTGTGATCCCGCACTAAAGTTAGCTTATGTCTCCATTTGATCGTGGGATCACGTCGTGCTGCCACCTGTCCTTTTCGGTGGGTCCGACATCCTTTGTTTATTGTTTCATCAAAGGCTTCAGTACTCATCATGCTACTAATTGCTCCATCTTTTAGCACATGCTTAGATTGACAATGATCAACAATTGTGTCAGAAAACTAGCGGACTACATATCTTCCTGTCAGCATTGAGGGAGATTAAACTTCAATTCGAATGTAACAACTCTCATGATCCCATGTTGGAAGGTGATCGATCTTCATTAATCGTGGGATCGCTAGATATTGCCATATGTTCATGGTGGCAAAAGGTGTTATGTGGGGCCAATAGTGTGTCCATCTCAGTGATAGGTGTTTTCTTTCTCATTAGTTAGCATAGTTGACAAAGCACTAAGGTATTTTGTGCCACATATTATCTGATGTATGACTTGATTGGCAAATATGCTCAGATCATGCCACATGTCCCAAATGAACAAAGATCTTTAAAGTTGTTGGTATGTTGGACACGTCACCTTTTATATTATGTTGAGATGGAGATTAAACTTCAATATCGATCTGATGGTTCCTGTGATCCCATGTTGACACTTGCACTATGGTTATTTATTGTGGGATCATGGGATCTTGCTACATGTTTGAGGCTGCCAGAAGGGCTTGAGGTGGGACTTGATTAATTGGAATGTGTTAGAGTTCATGATTGGCACAATTTTGTGACGTGATGCCAACGCGTACCAAGCTCCAATGCATTGAGGGTAAACAAAAAGATGTTAATGGGTCTATCTTTGTGCACATTGAAATTTTCAACGACGATGTTTAAACTTGCTGATAAAGTTGCTTGAGAGTTAACCCATTTTTGTTCAATGTTGAGTTATGCTCATGATGAAGATCAACAACTCTTGTAATCTTGCACTGAAAAGTGCTCTATAGTTATCTATCACGGGATGCTGACACGTGTCTCGGATGGTGAGAAAGTAAAGTGTTATGCACCGGATTGTCATCATGGATTTTTTTGATGATTTGGAGACTTCTGATTAGATATAGTGTACACCGTTGTGACACACATTGTTGGTCAAAGGATGGTGGACTTCTCATTGTCTGATTGAGAAGCGTAGATGGAGATCAACAATTGGAATTCAAATTGTAATTTTGCCTCCTCTCGACCATTTGCTAACACATGAATTCATGGCAAAAATTACCTGTAGTAATGAAGATAAAAGATGACTAAATGATGAATTCTTTTTCATTCTGCTCTTCTAAAAGATTGTTCTAGGCTCTCTACAACTGTTCAACAATATGAAGGAGCTCTTTGCAAGCAAAATTGAGTGTAAGATTGTGCAAAAAATTCATAAGTTATTTGTGCCCTAGTTTGATTTGTTTTGGTGTGTGTAAGGTCTCTGTTGGTAAATTGATGTAAGGAATTATGCTCTTGGGTTAGGGTGAATTTATTGTTGTGATAATTTTGCAAAGTAGCAAAGGTTTTGAAGCTATTTGAGATTTTTAGTAGGAAGAACCCTAGTTTAACAAGTTACGAGTTGAAACCCTAGTTACAAAGATGTTGCCTATTACAAGATTTTGGGTGAATATTTTGCAACCAATAGTTTTGTTAAAATGCAATCGCAAAATAGGATGACCAACCATAGCATATGAGATAAACTCTCTCTTACCTTAAAGGGAAGGCTTCCCCTTTTCACCATTCCTTGGATCAACTCAAGGTAAGCAAGAAGTTGAGAGCTTCATAAGGGGTGCTACCAATAATATTTCCTCTTAAATTTTAGGAAAAAATCCACTTCTCTGCAGAGCGAGTAATGGGCAAAATGAAATCTCTAACTACACTTCTATCTAGTAGTTGGAAATGGTGATATCAATAAACCAACACCAACTCAAAGGCTGATTAAAAGCGTACCAATTTGGCTCTAAGTCTTGTTTGTCTAATTTATAAGAAATATTACTACCATTGGGGCGCAAAGACTACTAGAAGTGGATGATCTCTATTCTATAACTTATTGTTGGTTTTAATCTATTCTATAACAAAAAGCTCTACCATTGGGGTGCAAAGACTTCCAAAAGTTGGGAAATTTTAACTATTTTTTGTGAATTTGAGATGGTAGCACAAGCTACAGTCAAAGCTTCTAGTCCATGTATTACCACAACCACTCCCAGTCAAAGCTTCGGCTCCAATTGCTTCTCACTATGTTCTATTATTTAACACACAATAATAACATGAATCAAAGACAATAGGCACAAACTACAATCAAAGCTTCTAATTTGCTCTATCACAATTGCTTCCAGTCAAAGCTTCGAATCCAATTGCTTCTTTTATTCACTTTTCTCCCAAATTCGTACTACACAATCAAAGTTATGCTTGCACAAGTTTGGCACAACTTTCTTGCATACAACAAAAGATGATTTTTACAATGAGGGGGGTACTCCTTATATAGGAAAAGAAATGAGAAAAAGGAGGAACAAGTGGGAGAACTCGAAAAACTTTGACCCAGTCTAACTAGGTGAGAAGAATTATTGGATTACATGTATAAAGGACATGTAAATCAAATTACATGTAATTGAATCTCATGCAATTCATCCTCCCCAAATACAAATAGGAAAAACAAAAAAAGAACAAGACGGAAGAAGTTGAAACTATTGATTCTGAATGAATCAATCCTGTAGACTATCAACAAAAGCCTTGTACTTTGTGATGATTGGGGGATCAGGGATTCATGTATTCTACACCACTGCATTCTCTTTGATAAGTAATCAAGCTTTTTCTCATTCGAGTTGTCATGAATTCTCCTTTGTAGATTGGCATATTTTGGAGTCTCTTGATACTTTGAAAACCTTCTCAATGGGATCCAGATGTAAACTCGGAACAACATTCCATCAACACCTTTAACTTTTTTCTTTTCTTTTTCTTTCTTGAAGCAAAGTGCTTGGCATATTCCCACATGAACTCAGGTTCTTGGACAGCCATTGGAAAATCGGAGACCAACTAAATAATTTCTTCTTGAGAATCAAACCATGTTTCTTGACGGGATGCCTTTCTTCTTTGAAGAAGTTCTGACATATCTTGAAGAGTGTGCCTCAACATAAAGATGAAAACATCTTCCAATGAGATTGGGTCCATAAAAATTTTGGGATTTGAGTTACAATGACGTATCCATGAGGGATGAGCATCCGAAGTATGGATTAAATACTTATGGAACACATATGATGGCTGGAAATGAACAAGAAAGCATATGTATTTGGGTGAAAAGAGCCAAAATCACTCTCAAGGGTGGATTGCATGTGGGCAAAGATGGACTTTTGTGGGTATGGCAAAGAATGCAAGTTGGGATGCATATGGATGTGCGCAAATGGTGCCTTTGGTGTTTAAAGAGTGACCTTCTGCAAAGATGGGCTTTTGTAGGTATGGCAAAGAATGCAAGTTGGGAAGCATATGGATGTGCGCAAATGGTGACTTTGGTGTTTAAAAAGTGACCTTCTACCAAAGTCGGATTCTCCAGATGTAATTACATATAAAGTGATTTACATGTAATAATGACTTGATGTAATCATGTAATTAGGTTTGAAAGATGAGATTACATGTAAGTGGGTTTGGAAAATGGATTTATATGTAAATGCATATGAAGGATGGAATTATATATAATTAAGGATGGAGAATGAGATTACATATAATTGCATATGAAGGAAATGGATGCAATATGCTTTGACATTAATTGATGGGGTATGGAAAGATGTGATGCATTTGCATGGAAAGGTGGAAAGTGAAATGGATGCAATATGCATTTGCATTCTTGGGAAAAATTCTTCAACTTTCTTCCAAAACAAGCTAGAAAACAAACAAACAAAACAAAAACATACCCCTTGCTTTCAAACATGACAAAATATCAAGTTGCTCTCCTACATGCAATTTCGAAATTGGAATTTGGGGAAATTCCAAGCATTCAAAAATTGAAGTTTTCATCTTATTTAAAGGAATTTTGCACAATATATGACATGTCTTTGAACAAGTATGCAATAACAAGCCATAAAATGCAACAAAATAGCAAGATAAGCATGAATAGAAAAGCAAAGTTGAATTTGTCTACTTACTTGGAGATCAATGAGCCAAATATGAAGGAGAAAGAAGTTGCAATGAGAGACTAATCTCCAACTTTCAAACCAAATTTTGACCTTTCCAAACCTCGCAATGATGAATTCGAAATGAGCAATAGATGAGGTGTTCATGGATGGAGAAGCCAAAAATGTGCTCTCAAATCCCCAGTATGCAAGACGTTTTTGCAAGTTACAAAGTATTTGGACATTTTTTGACCAAAAACGTGGTCTCAATCTACCATTACATGGATCGGTTTTGGCATTGAATGTCAAAAACATGACTTGTAATGGCAATGGAATGAATCAATACAACAAAATGCCTTCCATATATGCAAAAACATGATCTCAAAATGCCCAAATATGGGCATTTTTTACCAAAATGTACCCTCAAATGGAATGAAAAATGACATTTTTTGTATGGAGATTCAACGCCTAAAGCATGGATATGCATAGAAATGCCAAAATGCACCTTAAGGAATAGACTTCATGCCATGAAATGGGGAGATCTGGACTCTCTCCAAAAAAGTGGTCTCAAAGGACAAAAACATGGACATTTTTGCTCTTAGAGGCAAAAACATGGACTCAAGATGTAAATGCATATGATGAAATGCAAAAATGCACTCTATGGGAGGCTTTGCATGTTTTAAATAACAAGTATATGGAGTCAAGAGGCAAAACGCAATCTCCAAGCCTCATTACATGTTTTAAAATACATGTAAGTGCCAATCTATGCAAAACGCACTCTAGAGGCTTCATTACATATTTTAAAATTATGCCTTTAGAGGTTGAGTAAGTAAAAGGCACTCTAAAGGCCTCGTTACATATTTTAAAACTTGCAACATGGGCAAACAATACAAAACGCAATCTTGGACCCTCATTACATATTTTTAAAATATGCAACATGTAACATGCATTTGACAAATTTGACCTTGGAAGGCAAAAACGTGGACTCTAGATGCAATTACATGTAAAGGAGGTTTTTTAAGCAAAATTGACTCTAGGAAATCCATTACATGCATTTTTAGTGCAAAATGCACTCTTGGAGGTCCATTGCATGTAAACATGTAAATGGGTTGAAAAACATGTATATGCTTATGCACAACTTAAGTGATAAATTAAGCACGTCTAATTGATTTTTGAGGAAATATCACTTAATTGGGTCAAAAATAACATTTATACTATATAATTAGCTTAGATGTTTTAAATACAACATATTCACTCAAAAATATATCAAATGATATAGTTAATAAAGTCACTTGAGTGAAAAGTTTAGAAAGCAACTCAACATGAAAATATAACATAAAGTGCTTAAGTGATAAATATAAGTGATAAAGTAACTTGAAAACATAAAATTGACTTAATTTATGTTATATTTTTCAAAAAGTGAATGTTAACATTAAAATACAACATGATATTTTAAAATTTGCAATTGCATCTCAAGGTAACACTTTTTGGACACCTAAATTGTCATATCTTTTGACTGCCAAGCCCAATTAAGCCCTAAGATTTACCGAATCGAAGAGAAAACTGAAAGCAAAGGTTTGAACAAAACTAAAAGACCAAAAACATTAAAACACACACTCAAAAACACAAAAAGGGACATTTAAGGTTTCATAAATCAAGCAAAAGCTTGATAAAATGAAAACAAAAAAAATTGACAAAAGCCTTCAATAAAAGGGATCATTATATGAATTGGAATCAATTGATTGATCAATATTAGCCAATTAAATAATGAACTATCTCAGAGAAATGCGAAACTAGTTGAAAACGTTTCATACTGTTACCTCCATTTTGTGGTGAAAAAATGCAGGAGAACAAAAGACAATTGATGAAGATCAACTGTCAGGATAGGAATGTATATGATGATCTTGGACCAGTTAAAACCCTCGTCAAATGAAAAAGCAACTGGAGATTTAACTAAGGCAGGTAGGCAGATTGTTGATGGGTTGTGGGACAAATTTGGAAATGTAGAGGATGCTAGGTTACCAGTTTGACCTTGGAAAATTTGTCCCTAATGTCTATCTGAATGCTAGCAGAGAAATATGACCCAATGGCCAGGTGATTAGCGGTGAAGTTCAACTTAATGTGAATGCTGAAGCAATTAAGAAAGTATTTGACACGGTAGAAATATCTCTGACCTTGGAAGAGATAGATTACGGAGGATTTCAAATCCAAGTATGCAAATACCAGAAAATAGTGAATGATAAGCTTCTTCTTACACAGCTGTCCAAGGTGGGGTCAATTGAGTTTTCTATGGGAGACCTTGGCCAAGAACCTTTCCGTCTAATATTCTTTACAGAGCATTTCCAAGATGCATACTACTACTTGGGCCAATTGTTAGGAAGACATATTGGACATAGTATTCCACAAGAGTATCTATACATGATAGTTCGAATTCAGCATGCTGGTTTGTGAAAGTTTATGATTTTCCGAGTTTTGTTGCAGAAAAGATCCATGATAGCCTTATAAATTTGACAAACAATGTAAATGAGAAATTTTTATGATATTATTTCTTGATGCATATGATTTTGTTTAAAAATTTTGAGTATTTTGGCGAGTTCATGGAAATGGATAGAGAGCAAGATGGTGAGTCTATGTCAGTTCAGGCTTGGTCAACAATGTTGCAAACGATAGGCCTCAATCCAGCTAAATCCTTTTTTATCATCATTTTGCATCAAGACTTGGGACTAGGTTAGAATTTCACCAAGGATCCTTGCAGAGATGCTGAATTTTCTAAGGTCAAGGGTGAGAAAGCCAGAATTGGATGTACAACACAATTGGGGAGACATTATCCCATACCTTGTCAGTACAATCATTAGAGTATATAGTTTCTTTGGTTTTCCATTTATCCTTATCATGTTACAATGAGAATTGGATTCTTGAACCCTATGGTATGGGAGTTAGTATGTCTTAATGCAATGAATCTGAGGGTTTCCACAATATATTTCAGGAAAAGAGTTAGACTCAAGGAAGTTGATCATGTTTTCCATTTTCTTGAGGATTGTATAAAAAATGTTTAGGATGAAGAAGAACAGGAGGAAAACAAGAGAGTAGCTTGCATACAAGAATGTGTTCAATGAGATACATAGATCTGATCCTACTTATCATCTCCTCAAGTCCTTGGTTTCTTTTGCCATCAAGATGTCTACCCTATTCAAATTTTCAATGCAATTTGCACTACATTGAGACAGAAGCTGTGAAGGATTAAGGCCTTCAAATTGGCTTCTTCAAAAACTAGTGAGCAAGTAGAGGGGAAGGCACTAGAGGAAAGACCCCATCCCCAAAAGATAAAACAAGTGAGAAGGCCTTCGAAAGATTCAGGGGTGAACAAGTCAATGATTCTAACAGTGATGAGGAGGCAAGGAAGAAAAAGAAGGGAAAGCAGAAGATGACTTATATAAGAGAGATTTCCCCTCCTATCGGGCCATTTAAGGGCATCAATATCTTGGAGCCTCATGATTCTCCTTGGAGGGAGCCATCTCTTCCATCCCCAAGGCCACTTCCACTTTCCCCTACCATGGAAATACAAGAGCAAGAGGTTGAATTGGAATCAGGTTAAGGAGAAGATAAAGGCAAGGATGACAAATCAGTTCGACTAGTGCATGTGCCAAGTGATTGAGGTTGTGATACAGATGAGGAGCATCTCATTGTTATCCCTGAGGAAGATTTGCAAGTTGGTATCCCTCCTCTCCCAATTGCCCCTCTTCTTGATTTCTCATCATTGGAGGTGCAGGGTGAGCTCCATAGAGACCTTAGGATGGAAGTCTACAATGAATTTTTGAATGATGAAGGTTTCATCAAGTCTCCCTCATTTCAACATTTTTTATGGAAAAAACATGTAGAGGAAAATAAAAGAAAATAGGTGGAGAGAATAGCTCAGAGGCCAGACTCATCTGAGCATGAGATAATTCATGAGGTGCAATTGGAAATGCACAACAGATTTCAGGCTATCACACTAGAGCAAAGAAGGAAGCGTGTACATGAGGCTGGTGTTTTGATTTTGCCTGAATGGGACATTTCAGATGTGTTGCCTTTGATGCAGTCATGAAAAGTTTGAGATTGCATGGCACATAATTTGAAGAGGTAAATGCAGCATTGAAGGGTGTTTATTATAGCAGAGATTATGCCACCCTAGCAATATGGTCCCTTACACCTGCAGACAAAAGAAAATATATCTCTAACATTGATCCTGGATTGAGAGGGCATGTAATATTGCAAAGAGTTGGTGATCTAGTGGTCTTCAGATTGCTCAACAAAATGTTCAATCTTCCCATTTTGCTCTTGCAGTGGTACAAAAAGAGGAAAAGCAAATTGAAGACCTGAGATTGAGGAACTGACATTTATTCAAAGAATATGATATTAAGGCTAAGTTGTGCACCAACTTAGAATCACAGGTTGCATTACTGCGACAGAGAGTAAATGATTTGGAGGGTATGTTGCCACCTGGTACACATGCCATCTACACCAGCAGGGGGATCCAAACAATTAGCAATAAGGCCAGTTTTGATAGATAGGGCCACATCCCCACCCTCTTTTTCCAGAAATATGCCAGAGACGACAGATGATTTAGCTGGGGCATCAAAAGCCTTGTTGTATCACAAAATTGATGACTTGGGGAGAGGAGCAGTCAGGGACAGGCAAGAATTTGAAAAGAACAAAAGAAGCTTAGTGCAGTTTGATCTTTGGCACCTCCAAGATGTAAGGTTGGTAGGCATTTGTGCCTGCTACACCATGCTTTTCGAAGCAATTAATAAATTTGATAAGGATAAAGAAGTGGCAAGACCACTCTATGATAGATGGATTCAGAGGGTTGATAAGATGGGGTTGATCAATCGAGGATCAAGATTCCATAAACAGAGGCCCCAAAAAATCCAACATAGTGCTCATTTTGTAAAAACATTACTAGATTTTCAGTTAGTACCAGATCATATTGAGGTGAGGATAAGGCAGATGCAAAGAGGTTATGATGAAATGAAAGATACCCTCCTCCCTCCAATTTTGAATAGCAACAGAAAGGTAAAGCCTTATACATAGTGGAAGGATGAAGCTGTGTCAAGCTTAGAGGTTGTCGTTGATGAAATTTGCAATGGAATGAATAAGGATTTGTTGCAAAAAAGTAAGGACAAAATCATTGCCACATGGTTGTATTTTGACAGTTTGAAAGGAAGATAAATCAATGTGCAGTTAAGTACATCCCTTTTAGAAAGAAATTAGATGAGGCGATGGATTTTGATTGGCCCACATAAGAGGAATATAACAAATGGATAGAAATGTATGTGGAAGAATAAAGTGCGATAACAAAATGACAGTTTTGCCAACATTTCATCATTATTTAAAGATATACCATTACCCTTTTGCAATCCAGACAATCACGGGCTCAACAACAGGTCTATTTTAGAATGAATGTGACATGCAAGTACAAGAAATATCTTCTATGCAATAGAAACATCTTCCATGTCATTCTTGCTGTTTTGAGTCCTCTAATTGTCTTTACACATGTGTCCATCTCTTGGTCCTTAGCTTGTTGCTACCCTTATTCCTTTAAAAGGGTAATCAAGACCAAAGATGAGGGTCCAAATTTTAATGAATTGAGTTCTTTTCTTTGAAAGTTTGTCAGCCCATTGTTAATATTCGTATTTTTCGAAGGAAGCAATAGAATATACCAGGATACAAGGGTTTTTAAGGATGCCAGTGTCTTTTCTTGCAGGTCTTGTAAGTTTTATATTAGACATGGTTTTGTGCCATCAAATTGTTTCAATAAATAAAAACTGCAGAAAGAATTTCTGATTCTGTCTCCCCCATTGTGTATTTATGTGTGTTTAAAGTGATTGGAACAAGTTTTCAATTGTTTTCATTACATTGTTGTGATATGTGTACCAGTTTCAATCTTAGTTGCCGGATTCGTGCCCTAGAGGCTGGATCCGGATCCGTGCCTGGATTCATCCGGATTCTTCTTTAAAAAAAAAATTGTTTTCTTTTAATTTTTTGAATTTTTGAATTTTATTTTTTTGTTTTTCCAATTATTTTCTTATAATCATAACACATTTGATCCATAGATTCATACCAGAATCACAAATTCATACCATGAAATGATTTTGTTTTAGAATTATATATATTTCTCTCATTTTTTAGTATATATAATGCATACACACACACACACACACACACACACACACACAAATCCTCCACGAATCATAATTGGGGGGGAAAAATCACAAATCCACAGATCTGATTCACATGCCCGAATTGGATTCGTTTCACGAATCGATAACTAAGGTTTCAATGCTTTAATTCAAGGAATTAATTAAAATGCATGAAATTAGTGTGCAAATACATTGTTAGATTTGATAAGTAGGATATAATTGAGAAGTTAGGGATTTATTGCAAAGCAAAAAGGTTTTAGATCTTGGGGTTGTTTTGGTATGGTATGAATGGAATGAGTGACTCTATTTTCTAATGGGTAAAGCACTGGTCTAATTAGGTAACCTTTGCTACCGGTTGTGTCAATGTTTACACAGAATCTTTAAGATGACCAGATCCAATTTATTCTATAGTTGTTATTGAGAGAATTGGTGATTTAAGTCTCATACTCCACTTTTGAGTTGTGTTGAATAGATAGTTAGTTGTTGTCTAACACTTTCATTATGTGTAGAGGGTTTGATGAGACATCAGCTATGAATGACCTATAAAGATATAGGTAAAATCATATGAAATTCATTTAAGGTCATAGGTATACCCACCTTGGTGTTATGGAGCCAGAAGAGAAGGGCTTACATTAAGTGCCGTGTCAATTGGCCCAAGTCTATTTGAATTTCAGTCATAGGAGTTAGCTACTTCTTAGGCTTTTAAATAGGTAGTTTGGTCGCACATTTTCATATGTAAACCCTGTCAAATCAGGAGCCAACAAAACTAACATGGCCGCTCAAGAAAGAGATATTTTTTTAAAAATGCAAAATCCAATGTCACAATAAACTAGGTCAGCCTCCTCAGTGTAAAAGATCACACCCCTTCATAAAATCCTCATGATTGATGTATAAGCAAGGTGATGGAGGTCATTTCAACCAAAATTAAAAACAAATAAGAAGTAGATCAAAGCAGAGATCAATACAAACTTCAGCAGATTCCAATGCTAGAGAATTTAAGAGTAAGCCTTAGCCAAGACCTAGTGAATTCAAGAAGAGAAGTAAATCTAAACCCAGATCTTACTGATTTTAGCAAAAATTAGAGATATAAGTGTGAATTTCCAATATCTAGGCAAAGTTCAAAGTAGTTTGAAGGCAGAATCTGCCCTAAAAGGAGGCATTTTAATCAAGTCTGCAAAAGCAAGGGTAAATTTGAAGGCAGACCTGCTGGTGTGAGTTTTGTGACCACTCCACAACTACAAGCATTAAACATCTATCCAGTATAATAAAGCACCTTGTGAACCAATAAAAAAATTACATTATTTTTGAGAGCCAATGAGAAAATTCAAAATAGGTTAGGTGAGAACATTGAGTAGACTCCACCATGTACACTTGGAATGATTTGATTAAATAAGCCTAGACATGTGAAACTGAAATTCTTTGATTGGTTGAAGATGAGTGGGTGCCACCTCAGCATTTCTATCTTGTACACTTCATCAATATCTTCTAATACCCAACATTATTAAGCCTTAGATTGATTGTGATGACCCATATTCCCAAAATTTCTTCTTCATGATTTTATCCTTCCTTTGAAGTTCATCTTATATTACTTGAATTTCCAACTTGCTTGTACTTGAAATCTTGATGTCTTGGCCTTGGTCTTGCTCCATGAATTGGCACTTGATCTTGAATTTGCATCTTCACTTCGATCTTCAATCTCGAGCATGAACTTCTTGTCCTCTTAATGAAAGCTTGCCATTTGAGGATGCTTGAATTCCCATGTTGCACTTGTTTGAAATATTGAACTTCGTCTTGCCATATCCTCTTATCATCTTCAAATCCTCCATCTTCCTCTCCTTACAAAAAAAGACAACATGCTTGTCAAAAGCTTGGATTTCATAATTCATAAAATCAACATTCAATGCTAAGAAGCGAAACTTAAGAGGAAATCATTCTACATAGACAATGTTGTTGTGTAATTAAATATTCATTAATTGTGCTTTACTTAAGCTTACTTAGGACATGTATTGCATAGTGGTTTACATATGAGAAAATGAGGAATTCTCACCTTATTTGCACATGTTGCAGGATAAATTACAATTTAGGCAATGATAGTTGTTATCACATTTAGCTTTATGTGTGAGATACATCTTTAGTGCACTTATCACATTATCATCCTCCACATGTTGCACATACTTCATTGCATAATGGAGAATGTTCCACCTTTGGTGGACATGATTCCACCTTGTGGGTGATGACTTATCTCTTCCTTGTCATTGTCTTTTATTGTCTCAAACATCTACATTGTAAAGGAATCCACCAAATATGGTATTGTAATCCACTTATTGTCTATTAGTAACAATAGCATTCTTGCATCTTCATGCAATTGTCTTGCCATTCTCTTGTGGAAGTTATATTTGTTGTTCATTTGATCTTAAGGGGTGCGATAGAGCTACCTAAAACTTTAAAATGGTAACAGAGCACTTAGGGTGTAATGATTCCTTTTCAAGTGTGATTCTAGCTTGATTCAACTATGAGTGCAAAGTAAGGTTTTTTGGGTCACTGTTGTGTCTGGGAGGTTGTTTCAGTGAAAAACTACCATAAATTTGCCTATATTTGGTAAAAGTCAAAATCAAGGCAAAATAATTAGCAAACCAAGTTGTACTAACCGATTTTCTTTTTTGCAATACGATCATTAAAATAAATTTATTTTTTTCACAGTTTTTTATCTTTTTTTTTTTGGCCTTTGGCCCCTACCCATTTGCAATTTGCTAGTACATCAGACAAGTTTGTTAGATCTGTAAGAAACTAGCATTTACCTCAAACAAGGCATTCTTTGATTTCGACAACCACATTCAATACTAAGGACATAATTGTCTAACATCAGGCCTCAACTTTGAGTCCCCAACTTCATGCAACTACATTGTTACGTAAACATCACGGCCTCTCAAATTAAAACATTATCGCCTCCAAACTTGTGCCGAATGAGGGACTAATCTTTTAGTCCCAAGAAGTCTACATACCACCAATAGGCTTTCCACACTGTCACTGCACCACTACCCTACATTCGTTGTTCCTCTTTTTCCACGCTACAACAAGGAGACAGGTTGCCCCCCTTTATAAGAACTGGTGGAATATCTACAGTACGCCACATCTACACGTGAGGAACTGCCATCAGCTGACACGTGTACATGTTGCCGAATCAAGAATACCAACTTAGATTTGTACATCCTCTTCCACAACCACATCATCAAAGGAGACCAATAATTTTTTGCTAGGTGTCTACTTAGAATAAATTTGACACCTATCTGACCGTCATTTCCCAGGGTTATTGGCTCTTTGCAACCATATGGTCATCAAATCTAATCTAGCGCTTTGCTAACATCATCAAGGGTTTATAATTTCTCCCCCTTCAACATTGAGCATTTTGATTTTGCAATTCAATTTCAAAGGCATATATCTTGCTCATTTAAAGTCCTTTTTTCGAGTAATATTTTTTAATTTGGGATAGAATTTCATGAACTTTCTAGTAGTTGTATTATTTCCAGATTTTGGTGGTCAGATTGATAAAAATTTGTAGGTTTTCATAATTGCATTTGTCTAACCCTAATTTTTGCAACTTCCGAGGTTTTGTTTGGGCACATAAGGTAACATTTCTAGGTGTCATTTTTTTGACAGTGCATAATTTTTCATTTACCTTCCAGATTTGCTATCAAATTGTAGTCATTGTGAGTGGACATTTTTCTTTCAGCATTTCACCCTTTTCAAGCCTATGGTGGCACTTGTTATACTTGGATCTCAATTTTTTTGTTTTGCATTAGTGATTTGGAGGAGTAATTTGTTATATTGTTCTCTTCGATTGTATCATGGATTTGTTAAAAGTTGCGCTCCAAACTTCATATAATTATCATCAATAAGAAGCCATTGAGGATTTGTTGTTAAATGTGAGATTGTGTAGAATCACTTTTGGTCAAGATCCATAGCCCACCTTAGGTAATGTAGAAAGGAGAAATGGCTTGAACAAAGGGATAAAGCTCTTTGGTACTCTTTGATTATCTGTCTCTCCTGATTTGAGATATCATATTGTATCTTGCACACATCCTCATGATTTTTGGTCTACCATTGAGGGACTCTTTGGTAAGCTAAATTGAATGAGAAAATTCAACTTGGAGAATGAGCTAACAAGTCTAAATCTTTGTGATTTTGACAATATTTTGGACTTCTTCTCAAAGTTCAATTCTATTATGTTAGAGCTTTCTAATTATGGGATTACTTAAGAGGATGAACAATTGCGTTCATCCATTCTTTCCAAACTAGGTCCTAAATATTTAGCTTTTGATTCTAAATTCTATGCTACTAAGGATGCTCTTGGTAGTACATACAAAATGCCTTCTCTTGATGAATTTGCAGCTCAACTCACAAGATAACAAGCAAAGTTGGCACACATGGGTCAATTGAAAGCCATCAAAATCTCATGCATTTCTTACAAATGATTCCACTCCAAAGGCTTCCAATGGAAAAGGAAAGAAGCAACATAAGGACCCTAAGCCTCATGAAAAAGGTGATGATTCTCCTTCGCAACATGCTCTTAAGTCTAAGTCCTCTTCAAGAGAGGAATCATCTAAAAGGAAGGTAAAATGTGTATATTGTAAAAGCAAGGACATGATGAGCATAAATGTTTCAATAAGAAGATTGATGAGCTCACTCAAATTCTTCAAAAGAACAATATTAAGTTGCCCTCATCAATTTCTCCTCCTCCTACACATATAGCAGCCTCTCCATCTACATCATCAAGCATGGATAAAGGGAAAAGTAAAGCTCTCATGGCTTCTACACATCCTAAATGTGGTAAATGGCTTCTTGATTTAGTTGCTTCACATCATACGAGATCTTCTATTGAGCCTTATAATTCTCCTAATATATTGATGGGTAACATACATGAAGATTTGTGGGAAGGGTTCTATTTTATAGGAGAGGGGAAACTTATGATGTTCTATGTGAACCATCTTTGAACACTAATCTTCTTTCTATCTTTCAAATCACTCATGGAGCACAAGGTAAAATTGTTGAGTTATCTCTTGATTATGTCTACATAAGGGACATGGAGACTTAAAAATGTCCTAGCTATGGGAGTTGTTAATCATAAATCGCGTGTGTATTCCTTTTCACATATTGTTGATGATAATGAAGTTCTTGATGTACCCACCTTTCCATCAGGGGTGTATCATGAGGAGACTTTTGGACACTTGACTATTGTGTTCTTGAGACAAGTGTGAGCTTCCTACTCCTCCACCTCCTACTTCTTTGGAGTCGAGTTCTACTCTTCAACAAGATGATCATAGTGCTTCAGAAATTGCAATGCGAGATAGTACTTGGATGGCATTTTAGGTATGTCCGCTGAGTATCATATTGCAAATTTCTGAGACATACTTAATGGAGATTCACTTTTGTTTGATGATAGTTACATCACAGTTGGAGTTGGAATATCTTCTTCACCTTCTTTGGAGATTGACATTCTTGATTATTCCCCTTCACTTGGTTTCTCACATTCCATGGTTCAGCTTGATCATGAAGATGTGATGGATTCTTTGAGCTTGGAGATACCTATTCAATCTTCAAAGATGGATTCTTGGAGACTTCCTCATCCTTCCATTTGGACATGGATTGGCTTCTTCATCATTTGATGTACTTGTTTCTTCCTAAGATGAGACATGTTACTTGTAGGCATTGAATTATTTTTTGTTTACAAGTACACTTCATCAACATTGGAGCTTCTTCAGTATTGGAGGGTGGAGGGGCTCTCCTTTCCTTCCTATGGAGGGATGATTGTATATACATGATATATGTAATCCATAGGGGATCTTGGGTTCTTTATCCATGCATCCTATTTATTTTCATCTCTTTTTGGAGGGGAGTTTTCTCCCATGTGATTGTCTCCCTTTCTCCACTTTATTAGAGAGTACATTGCATTGCATTGTATATGGGTACTTAACATGGCCTAGTAATCGAGACCCATTTTGAATTATGAGTTTAAGTGCATTCCCCTAAGTTGCACTTGGGGTGGGGGGGGGGGGTGTTGGTGTAATTTAATACACTTATTACACTTTACATTAGCTTACTTGGGGTAATGCATTGCATACTAGTTGCATGTGAGATACCTTGGAATTTGCACCTTATTTGCACATGATGTAGGAGAAATGCCACTTTAGCTAGTGACAATTGTTATCACATTTCACTTTGTGTCAGATCCACCTTTACTGCACTTATCATATTATCATTCTCCATATTTTACACATACTTCATTGCATAATGGATGATGATCCACCTTTGATAGACATGTGGGTGATAAGTTATCTACTCCTTATCATTGTCTCTTACTGCCTTGCCTATATAAGCAGGAACATCTACATTGTAAGAAAATCCATTAGTTATGGTATCGTAATTCAATTGATGTCTATTGGTTAAGTTACCATGGTACCTCCCCCCCCCCCACGACTAGAAAAAGTTCAAACTAGTCCACAGTACTAGTTCGGTTTGAACTTGGTTTGGGCAGGGTTTGTTTTTTGCCCTATAAGTACGATCGAGATTGAACTGGGTTTGAACCCAAGTGAACCAAGACCAAAAAGTTTGAACCCAGTTTAAACCCATAGCGAACTGAGCATCACGAACAGCTGGAAAGTGCTTTTTTGGGCAAAAATGAACTATTTTTTGATGTTCACAAACCTAAACGTTGTTATGAATTGCTTTCGGTGGCCTCTCATTATCATTTTCTGTTTCCAAATAGGTTATTTTGTCTTAAGGAAGTGCACATAAGTTTTTGAGCAAGCAACCGATTGTGCAAGGAGTTTGAAGATTGATTTGTGGGTGTTCTTCAAGTGTTTGTGCATCATTCATACACATTTTCAAGCTTGCAATGGTTGGAAAAGGTAAGATTTTATTTCATTTGCTTTTGTTTTTGTTCTAGTTTTTTTATTTTTCCATTTCTCTTTCAATGTTCATATGTTGTTTTCCATTTTTCAAAATTTGTCATTTTCTTGCATATTGATATAAATTATCAACATCAATCTAATCTCTTGCCATAGGGAAAGGAATGGCATCTACCCCTTCATCAGTAGGCAATACCAAACAAAGAATAGAACCCAACTCTGATTCTCCTCTATGGAAATGTGTAGACATTATTAGACCCCTTCTAGAGAGGTGGTGCATTATATTGGAGATTTTGGGGTTGTGCTGTAGAAAGAAATAATTCTTATTATCGTGTGGTAGGTCATTTGTGTGAATACATTGGAAGAGGAGTCAAAAAATGCCTTAGCAAAAAAAGTGTCCCTATACCAAATGAAACCGTGTTAAAATATATTGAAGAGCATGAGAGGACAAAAGAGAGAGGACACAAGGCAATAAAACTCAGTAGCAATAAAAGTAAAAGTAAAAGAGCAAAAAGAATGCAACCCCCACAGATTGTAGAGTACAAGACCACCCCTTTTATAGTACCGCAGAGGACGTTGACACTGAATCTGTAGCCCTTGCACACAAAAGAAAGGGACCACTAGAAACTGCTTTTCAAAATAAGAGACGAGAAATTGTTGACTTTAAGATGGGAAGATGTCTGTATGCAAATGGGTTGTCCTTTAATGTTGTTCGCTCTCCATTTTGAAAGGACATGTTAAGGGATGCCAATGAAGCTCCAAGAAGGTATCATGGCCTCAGGTATGAGAAACTGTGCACTACCTTGTTGGATCAAGAGGTCTAGCGGATTAAAGATTAATTGAAGCCCATAAGGAACTCATGGGTTGAGACAGGGGTGACAAATGTTTCAAATGGGTGGAAGGATTCCAAGAGCCGTCCCTTGATCAATGTCCTTGTGGTGTCCCCTAAAGGGTCAATGTTTCTGAAAGCAGTAAAAGATGGGCCATTTATTGCTACTATCCTAATTGAGGCCATTGAACAAGTGGGCGGAAGAAACGTTGTCCAAGTCATAACGGACAACACAAAGAATTGTAAAGCAGCTGGTTTGTTGGTTGAACTGTTAAAGCGCGATATCACTATATCTTTTGAACACCTTGTGCAGTCCATTCACTCAATCTTATGCTACAAAAGATTGGGAACCAAAATGAGTGGATCAAAACAGCATATGAAGAGGCTGAGGACATCCAAATGTTTGTTACAAACCACTACATGACTCAATCTCTTTCAGAAACTACTCAAAATTGGAGCTACTAAAGGTAAATGAACTTGAACTCAAGTTACTAATTTAATTTTTAATATTTGACAATTTCCGATTTTTCATATTTTGCTTGTGCAATGTATATGCTTTTCTAAAATATGTATCTAATAGTTGTTTTTTGCTCTAATTTATGTTGTAGGTTGTTGAGACCTGTTTTGCATCACATATAATCGTCTTGAGACGACTTGAGCAAGTGAAAGATGCACTTCAAGGTATGGTAATCAGCCATAATTGGGGTGTATGGAAGCAAAAGAACACTGATAGGGCAAACAAAATAAAGGATACGGTATTGGCTGACTCGTGGTGGGAACGTGTAGAATATCTCCTTAAAATCACGGAGCCCATTATGAGCATGCTTAGGTACATTGACATGGATAGGCCTTGCCTTGGAGAGATCTATGATGGCATAGACTTAATGCTTGAGAAGATCAAGCAAATTATAAATGAGAAGGACGAAGATCTGCAAGAGACCTTTTTCAAACAAGTGCAAGCAATTATTGTTGAAAGATGGGACAAAATGACCACTCCACTACATTTGCTTCCCTATGCCTTGACACCCAAATACTATAGCTCTCAATGTTGTAGTCTACCAGGAAGGTTGCCACCATATAAAGATATGGAAGTGTCTGACGGGTACTAGACAGCATTTAAAAGACTATTTCCCGATGATGATATGCAAAATGTAATCATGGATGAGTTCATAGTGTTTGTGAATGCTAGAGGTCTAAGTAACAATGCTCTTCCTCATTGGTTCAAGAAGGATGCTCATAGTTGGTGATACCTCCATGGCCAAAGATTCCAAACATTGCAGCCCCTTGTAATCAAAATTATATCACAAGTGAGTTTTATAATTTATTAAAAAAAATTAGCTCACTTTAGCTTCAAAAGGATCATGACTAGAAAGTGATTTTAAATTTGTTATAAGATTAAATTAAATTTTTTTTAATTGCTTACCATGTTCTTCCGCATCAAAAAGAAATTGGAGCATCTATTCTTTCATTCACTTGGTGAAGCGCAATAGGTTACAATAAAAAAAAGCAGAGAACCTGGTATTTGTGCATAACAACTTGCACCTAATTTTGCACAAGAGTAAAGAATACAAAGAAGTGGGATATAAGTGCAGAGATTGCGGACTTGGATGCTTCCAACTGCTCAGCCTACAATGGATGATTTTGATGACTTTGATGTCAATACCATTGTTACTTCTGCTACTAATCCCATTGGCCTTAGCTCAAGTAATACCGGAGAAAAAGAAGATGATGAATATGAAGAAGAACAATGAATGTGAAACAATGATACTTGAACTTAATATTTATAATGTTTTGAATCTTTAATGTGGAAGTTGATTGAACTATATGATGGTATTAATACTATGATTACAAATTTAACTATTTATGGTATTTTTGTTGTTTAAATGTGTTTATGCTACTATGCTACATTCTAATTTCAACTCATGCTTCATAAATTAAATTAAATTTTTTAAAAAAAATTAAAAGTTTTTGTACTAATGAATCCAAACAAACCCAAACTTCTTTCCAAAATTTTGACGAACTTGCAAACCGGTTCTTGAACTTCGAACTTGGAACCAAACCCGAACCGGCAACTCAGTCTATTAGCAATAATATCATTATTGAATCTTTTTGCAATTGTCTTGCCATTTTCTTATAGAAGTTATCTTGGTCTTTCATTTGGTCCTATAAGTGTTGTAGAGTTACCTAAAACTCTAACAAATATGATAGGTCGAATTTCTCAAATTTTTTACATTTGATCACATCTACACAAATGAGAACAAACATCAAAGAATTTAGTCAAAAAAAATTGAGTCCACAAACTCAAATCTGCAAGTACTTGATCTTTCTAAACTTGTTTTTGCCTTGGAAAAAATTGTATTTGTTCCTTCTATTTCATCAATTTTGGGAAGCAATATTCAGTTACAAGGTCTAATTGGCTGTGTTCTTGGTTGGATTTCGACCTCTCCAAGTCCAAGGCTGTGTATAGAGGGATCAGAATCTGACCTTGTAATATCCTAACCAGATATTAACTCGATTTCTCTTTTAACAATATATTCAGAACTAAAACTTTGCAGGTGTATTTTAATTTTTGGCACAATGAAAACCAGTATAAACCCCAATAGTTATCGGACCAACTTCTTCTTGAATATAACATTCAAACTCAAAAGGCAAATGGAATACAATGTTATAATAAAACTAGAAGGTTCTCTACAAGTATATAACCCGTTATTTTACAATAACATTCAAAATGTCGAACATAAAACCCTAAGTTACAAATCGGTAAGATAATACCAGCAAACTCTTATAACTCCTTAAACAACGTTATTGCATCATACAACAGCAATACAATAACCAGCAATAACAAATCCAATCCTAAATACAGTTTAACAGTCAGATTGGAATATTAAAATAAGAACCTGTAAGCGCAAATGAAACACCTGAACTAATGTCTTCCGGGACAATGGGTTTGCGTCCACTGTCTACCAACACGAGGGGCTACATCCTCAAACTAGCTGAAAACTAAAGCTTTCTGAAAACTCTCACAAGAGAAAAAATTGAACTGAATCATAAAATCAAGCATGACCAAGAATGAGCCTCTTTCCCCTTTTAATACACAAGCCAAGACTCTTCGGCTCCCCTCTGGCTTTCGTCTTATTCCCTTGTGGCTCATCATCTTCCTTAAGGCATTTCGTCTTGTTCTTCCTTCACCTTTTGCCCTCTTTATAACATTAAATTGACCTTTTAATAATTTGAGTTTATGTCTCAGAGAAAATTTCAATATTATGTAAAATAAGAATTCAATATTTCTAATGTCCCAAAAAGGGGACATTACAGACCTCTCCAAGTACCAACCTTGCTCAATCTTGACTCTCTCCTATATAACTTTTTCATTTTCTCACCCAAAATTTAATGATCAGGATTGATTCTCAGTTCATACTATGAGGTTAAATCATGAAATTTTTGCTCCTATAGATTTGATTCATGTCTTTGATGGAGAAATTTCCCTTTTTATTAGCCCAAATCAGACTTGCCAAGATTGGAAATGTTTGTTTTATGCTGACAATTGTCTCAATATCCGAAATGCATCTTGCTCTTGAGTGCAGAAATTTGGGTGGTGAAGTCCCAATTTGACCTGTCCAAGTCCCATCTGCATGCCACCTTTTATTGGAATTAACATATCCTTTCTTTCAAACAACTTCACCCCTCTTTCAACTTCTTCATTTGATGGCTTGGATCTGATTTCACCTTAAAATGCTGGATTTAACCATGTCTTTTCTTCCTGATTGCAGGTCTGATCGTGATTTTTTCATGGAGAAGCTGATCTCCACCCCACTTAAATCAGTTTTGTTTTGGTGAGGAAATCTGGTTTACACCTTGAAACACCCATATTTTCATGTTAGGAACCACATGGAAACAAATTTGATCAATATAGGTGCGCAAAATTTGGGGGTTGAAGTCCCACTCCGTACTTGGGGAGGTCAGATTCTGACCTCTCCAAGTAGAAGTTTTCAAAGTTGCATCATGTCTCGTCTCTCGATCACTCTTCAAAAAACTTCAAAATTCCATGCCTTCCAGGTTCAAACTTTGTCGTATGGTTGCATCTTGTCTTGCGTTCTCTTGTAGTCTCCATACCAAAAGTTGCTTCATTTTCATCTTGATTTCAATTCTCCATTTCCAGTATACTTTCTTCTCTCACGGTAACTAGATTCAAAATTGATCAACTTTCCTTTCATCATCTTGAACTCAACCTTTCCTAGGACTTGACTAAATGTTAGATTTCTCGCTCACAACTCCACTCTCAACTGTCCTGACTCTTAGGTGAACATGACTTGGATCTAGAGTTGTTCCAACTTGTCCTAACAACTTGATGACCTCGAGATTACTACCAAGAAAGAGCCAAACAAAGACAGACTACCACTAAGCAAAAAAGAGGCCCACATTTGCAATGTGACGTGTAAGTTTTACATCACAACAAAACCCTAGGAAATAACCCTGATTTCCAGCAGAGAAGTGGTTTTGAACAGAAAAACAGAATTTTGAAAGATAGATTTGTGGAAAACTTGTTGATTTTAGGTCTAAATTCCTCAAATAAAGCAAGATTAAGGGAAACTAAAGAGACTTCAATCTAATTTAGGCTGCTGAACATCAGAAGTAAGGCTCTGAATTTGAGGCAACAATGTGTAAAAGTCAGAAAAATCAGAATAAGGGTGAAATTTCTGAATTTGTTTTTGTGCAAGCAAAGGATGAAATTTAAAGTTATAGCAAGGATGTGAAGGTTTTATCTCTTTTTGGATCAAAAATTATATATCATTTTGAAAGAATCTGAAAATGACTACATGTTTTAATTTCCAAATGATTAGTTCAAAATCCGAAAAAATGCAACATGTTTGAGGATCAAACATTGTGAATTCAACCTAGGAAGTGCTTCTTCAAAATAATATCATTAAATTTTCCTTGCAAGTGAGATGTCAACACCGACAACTAGAGGAACATCAAGGAGTGCTCAATGATCTCAAACGGAGGACCAAGTTCATTTCAAAATGGAAGGTTGGAGACACCAAAGCTCAGGCATGTCGACGTCATGGAATTCAAAACATGAGCATACAAGCACAATTCATCAAAGTTAATGAAGAGAATGGTTAGAAATGGAATTGTGCAAGCAACCACTTTTCCCCCTGCAATGCAATGTGTTGAATTAATGGTGGAGTGTGCCGAGCATTATTATCCTAAGACAAGGCAAGTGGTGGCTCCCTATGGGAGAATATTGGCCTATCTTACAGAAAGGACTATCAAGGAAGCATTTGACATCCCTAATTACAAGTCCACTGCCTACAAGACAAAATAGGAAGCTTTGAATTTTTTTAATGATGGACCTCAGAAATATATGGAGATTTATCAATGATGAATAGATGTCGAAGGCAAGAGACCAAAAATTTATAATACCAAAGTACCTTCTTAAATCGGACTTCAAGGAGGAGTATAAAGACCTTGTTATCTTGTTGAATGGAGTGATGGGAAATCCTCAATCTGCCTTCTTCGAGCCTTGGATGTTTTTCTTTGTGGAGGAGATATGCACTAGAGTGCAGATATTCAATTGGGCTAAGATGATCAAGAACTTGTTGGATTGCCAATTGAGGAACTTGGAGTGGTCATGAACATTCTACATGAGTTCATATATTGTCTACATGTTGGCAAGAAGTTATAAATATTAAAAACTATCTAATTTGGTTGCGGGTTCCAAGACAAGCTTATCTTATTCCTAGATTAGGGTTAGATCTCTTAACTGTACTGTGTTCCCTGTTTCATTTGAATTTGTGAATTTAGGGCAAAGTATATGGTGATCCCAAAAAGGGGACATTACAGCCTATCTGTAGCTTTGATGTTTGTTAGCCTATAAAAGAATGGAGGCCTTTTCAAAAATCCTCTTTTACCTTAAACCAAAAAAAGGTTTTCCTTCTGCAGTGTTTCTAAATGCATGAAAGACATACTTCAAAAAAGAAATAATTTACAGGGCACAAAATATAGCATATACAGGGTTTATTGGCCAGCAAGTAGCCATAGCAAAGGACTCCTACTCTAATTAGAATAAATGAAACCTAGAGTGAATTTTAATCTTACGGATTTGGGCAAGCAAATTTATTTGAACTGCATCTCTCCCATGTAGAAACATCATTTGACCAAATATCCTGTTGTCCAAAACACCAAAAAATTGATTATTTGCAGTGGACATAAAAATGTGCATGCATAAAAATTAACTCAACAGCACAGAAAGGAAGCAAATGTCTCTGTGTTAAAGGAAGAAATGAAGCAAAGAATTTACTAATCAAAACATCTCAAGGTTTTGAATTGTTTTACAATGGACCAACAGCTGATGTATATAACTGAAACAGATGAACTACTAATTATGGATGCATTTTTATATGTTAAGATAATCTAGTAATTTATGAAAACTGATACAACTCACTAAAATGAAGTTGTGGGTGTGACCATGTCCATCTCAATCCACCACTTCAATGTCAAGCAGGTCAGTTGACCTTTGACGAAGAGTTAGAGCACATACAATTCTAGAAATCCAAAGATAACAACTACCATCTAATATTTCACAGAGACGGTGCCCTAAAATGCATTACAAAGACAGAAAGATCCAGGTGTAATGTAGAGGGATTTACCTCCTTCACTACAGATAATCCTTTTCTACGCATTTTACTAATGCTTTGAATCTATTCCTACAACTCGATATAAAGATAGAGAAGGTACAATATGTTGAAAATGTAGCTGCAGGAGATATCTTTCTCTGAAAAATACAACTAAAAAATGACTAATGTAGCAGTCTTTGTTATGTGTTTTTTATTCATATTCTGTTGGTTTTGTTTCAACTAAGACAGCCGACCATATTTCATTTCATCGTCAGTGGCTTCCTTTTTTCTACGGGCATTTGAAGACAATGAAGAGCTTTCCTCTTGGTAACAGCAGTCGCTTCAGTTGTTTCAGCGGACTCTTCAAGTATTATGGAAGACTCTTCATTGGTAAGACAGCAAGGAGGCCACCTCTTCAGGTGGAAATTATATTCATTATTCTGGAGGGCATTTGCATCACGGAGGTTACCTTTTTTGATGATCCTTGCTGAGGTGATCAACTGTGGCACTCATTATTGTTAGCAGAGTCATAGGTGTGAATAATATATATTGCTGGTTCAATATTCCAATTTAGAGTAACTTTGTATTAGGGTAGAATTTAGTTAGTATCTACAGATTCAGAGGATTGTAAAAAACTCCTGTTTATCATTATTAAGTGATCTGTGCGGCTGGGTTTTTTTTCCCCCTCAAGTTGGAGGGTTTTCCCAGGGTAACAAGTGTGTTGTGTAATATATTTTTACATTGTGTTGAGTACTTCATTTCTTCTATAAAATCAACATGGTATCAGAGAAGGTTTGAGCAAAGCCAGGATTAGATTTTGTAATTTCCCCCCTCAATTGAAGTATCAAATTGCAATAATCACTTTGCTAAGTCTGTTTTAGATGGGCATCTCCCAGCCTTAGTCAATTTTATGGAATAAAAGGAGATGAATGCGTGGAGTAAGATTCACTTAAGTCACTTGACTCCTACTTTTCAGTTATCAGTCGAGGCTGTTATTCAAACCTTGTTTATTAATCCTAAGACATTATTGAAGGGGTGATGAATGTATCATCGTTTAATTTATGAAAGGCAAATTTCTATGTAATATCGCCTGATTTGTAGGGGCTAGGGTGAGTGCTGATATTAGGGTTGCTTGCCTTTAAAAGGCTTAGACGGCATGTTACAATTATGTATTGTTTTATTCCTCTCTGTCTGATAGCCACATGAAAGCCTGGGATGCAAACCCTGTGATTTTTCAGCTTGGGCGGCCAATCAAGGTGCTCTTTATAACCAACCAGTACAGCAACAGCACAGGCTCCATTATCTAGAGGGCAAGGAAGCACCGATCTCATCTGAACTCAAGGTCCACGAACACATCTGTAGGAGCTACAATTTCATTCAAAGAATCAAAGAAAGCTGCTCAGAATTAATAACAGGCCTAGATTTGTAAGGGTGTCTATCTTGTTCAAATAATATTTGGAAACCTTTTGGACACGATTTATTGAAAAATTGCTATCCCAATCAATAAGTTTCATTACTTGCTGAGTAGATTATTATTTAATTCAATCACAGCATTTGGAACTCAAATAAATTTATTAATTGTGTGAGATTAGAACAGGGGTTTTGCTTGTCAAGATTGGCAAGGGTTATTTCAGATTCATTCAAGCCAGGAAAGCCTTCTTATTTTCTTCTCATCTGAATTAGCCTTTCTTAGCATTCAAGATGGTGAATGGTCTCAGGCTTGAAGATAAGCTTGATGGTGCACCAAACTCTATATCTTGGATATTCAGAGTTCTTATTATATTGGAAGAAAATGATATTCTAGAATATATGGAGAATGATGTGCCCAAGCATCTGATGAGGCTGAGAAAATTCGATGAAGAATGACTAAGGCTAGGAAGTTTTTGATAGATTTTGTAAAGGATCATCTTGAGCCAATTATATCCTAGATGAAGTCAGCCAGAGTCATGTTCAAGACTCTTCAAGCTCTTGCCTTAGGACAACAGCTCCATCATATAAAAATGGCTAAACGAAAGCCAATCATATCCTTCTTCTTGAAGATTACTGAGTTAATGGATCGGCTACATGCCATTAGAGATATGGTTGAAGCTAGGGACCTAGTTTTGTTGGCAATGAATGGTATTCCTCAATCTTGGGAGTCCTTCATTCAAGGAATTTGTGGAAGATCTAAACTCCCCAAGATTGGTCATCTTAGAGCTGATTGCATTCAAAAGGAATCTAGACTGGCTGCAAGAGGAAATGTTGAAGCTCTTCTAATGAAGAAAATCATGTTCTTGTTGCTTAAACATTCAAGACGAAAGGCAGTGAAGGAAGAAAAGGCAATTTCAAATGGAATAGATAAAGAAGTTTTGATTCAGCTTCTCAACCAAAGAAGAAGGAATTCTCTCACATTCAGTGTTTCAGACATGACAAGTACGGTCACTTTGGTCAAGACTGTGTAAAAAGATCTTAACTTCATTTTTCTGCTCCAAATGTTGATAAGATGTCACCTAAAAAGGAATCCAGTGATAACTCAAAGGTATTTATCTTCATCTCAGATCTGTTTACCATCGTTCCAACCAACGGCAACACTTGGTTGGTTGATAGTGGTGCTTCACACCACATTGCAGGATATCGAGACCATCTTTCTCATTTGGTAGAAAGAGAAACCAATTTACAAAGATGATGCAAGTTAACCAGTAAAAGGTGTTGTGCTTCTCTTCATCTAGATTTTGGCATTCCTCTTCATTTGAGTGAGGACTTGTTTGTTCCAAGAATCAAAAGAAATCTGGTCTCAATTTCACCATTGGAGGGCAAAGGATATCAAGTTGCATTTTGTGAAGGAAAAGCTCTTGCTTGGCGAAAGAACTCCTGCATCAAATCTGCCCATGTGATTGGAGTTTGTCAAGAGAGTCTATACAAACTTTTTCTTCTTCCAATTCAAGTATGGTGAATAACTTCAGCAACTCAAGTGAGCTGTGGCATAGGAGACTTAGTCAATTACACTTCAAAGCTCTTGCTTTCATGGAGAAGACAGTTACTTGTTAATCAAAGCTCAGTCAAGAGCATGATGGCATTTGCGAAGGTTGTGCCCTGGGTAAGAATGTTAAAAGTTCTTTTCTAAGTAGTGAACGTAGATGAAAAGGAATATTTGATCTAATTCATTCTAATTTATGTGGACCAATGTTTGTGACTTCTTTGAGTGGTTTTTGGTATTATGTTATTCTCATTGTTGACTATTCTCGAAAGAATTGGATTTATTTGTTGAAATCTAAGGAATCTAAAGAAGTACTTTATAGGTTCAAAGAATTCAAAGCTCAGGTTGTGAACATGTCTGGAAAAAGGATCAAGGTTTTGAGATGCGATGATGGAGGAGAGTACACTTATGGAGGCTTTCAAAATTTCTGCATTGAGAAAGGGATTAATTGTGAGTTTTGTGTCCCTTACAACCCTCAGCAAAATCAAGTTGCTGAAAGGAAAAACAAATTCATAGTTGACGCAGCCAAAGCTATGATTCATGATCAAAATTTACAAACTTTTCTTTGGGTAGAAGCTTCCAGAACTGTTTTCTATATTCAAAACTGAAGCCCTCATAAATTATTAGAAAATATGACTCCTAAAGAGGCCCTCACAGGCGTCAAACCTGAATTAGTCACTGAAGAACTTTTGGTAGTCCTGTTTATATTCACATGCCTAAAGATAAAAGATCTAAATGAGAACCATTAGGAAAGAAAGGTATTTTTGTGGGTTACAGTCAATGTTCTAAGACCTACAGGATCTACATTCCAGAGCAGAAACAATTTTAGATCAGAAAGACTATGTCTTTTTTGAAGAGGAAGTTGCCTCCCAAAGATCAAAAAGGTCTTCCGTAGAGATACACAGAAAAGAACAAGAGAGAATTCAGGATATGAACATTTATCCTCATCATTTTCCTGTGATTTGGAGGGAGTCCACTGAACCAAAAGAGACTTTTGATTCAGCTGATCCCAAAGAACCAACTGATAGGCCAAGTAACATTTCTAAAGGTAAAAAGAGACCTCTATGGGCTAGTGAAGTATCCCAAATGGATATTTTCTCTGCTGCTGCTATAATATTTAATTATATAAATTATATTTTCCTGTAGATTTTTCTTTGATCTTATAAAGCTAGACAGAAGTTGCAGAAGAATGTTGTTTCTTTTTGTATTTTTCAGAATATAGGTATTACAATGAACAAATAACAACAACTGATAAATAGAAGTGATAAAAATAATATGCAGCAATACATACTAATCTGGAAATGATTCTGAAACCATACCAGCGAAGTCTGATTTATTCCAAAATAGTACCAATACAGATGTGCTTCAAACAAGAGGGATGCCAGCTGAAAATGGGATCCAGGTGAGCTGCTGTAATAAACGCCAGGCTGAACCAAAGTGGCCGCCTTCCCTAAAAATCCACTACCTGCAAAGTGTAACTGCAATACTAGAAACCGATCCACTGCCTTGATCAAACAATATGCGTAGGAACGTTCGAATTTGTGTCCCTTACAACCCTCAGCAAAATCAAGTTGCTGAAAGGAAAAACAAATTCATAGTTGACGCAGCCAAAGCTATGATTCATGATCAAAATTTACAAACTTTTCTTTGGGCAGAAGCTTCCAGAATTGTTTTTTATATTCAAAACTGAAGCCCTCGTAAATTATTAGAAAATATGACTCCTAAAGAGGCCCTCATAGGCGTCAAACCCGAATTAGTCACTGAAGAACTTTTGGTAGTCCTGTTTATATTCATATGCCTAAAGATAAAAGATCTAAACGAGAACCATTAGGAAAGAAAGGTATTTTTGTGGGTTATAGTCAATGTTCTAAGACCTACAGGATCTACATTCCAGAGCATAAACAATTTTAGATCAGAAAGCCTGTCTTTTTTGAAGAGGAAGTTGCCTCCCAAAGATCAAAAAGGTCTTCCGTAGAGATACACAGAAAAGAACAAGAGAGAATTCAGGATATGGACATTTATCCTCATCATTTTCCTGTGATTTGGAGGTAGTCCACTGAACCAAAAGAGACTTTTGATTCAGCTGATCCCAAAGAACCAACTGATAGGCCAAGTAACATTTCTAAAGGTAGAAAGAGACCTCTATGGGCTAGTGAAGTATCCCATATGGATATTTGCTCTGCTGCTGCTATAATATTTAATTATATAAATTATATTTTCCTATAGATTTTTCTTTGATCTTATAGAGCTAGACAGAAGTTGAAGAAGAATGTTGTTTCTTATTGTATTTTTCAGAATATAGGTATTACAATGAATAAATAACAACTGATAAATAGAAGTGATAGAAATAATATGCAGCAATACATACTAATCCGGAAATGATTCTAAAACCATACCAGCAAAGTCTGATTTATTCCAAAATAGTACCAATACAGATGTGCTTCAAACAAGATGGATGCCAGCTGAAAATGGGATCCAAGTGAGCTGCTGTAATAAACGCTAGGCTGAACCAAAGTGGCCGCCTTCCCTAAAAATCCATTGCCTGCAAAGTAAAATTGCAATACTAGAAACTGATCCACTGCCTTGATCAAACAATATGCATAGGAACGTTCAAATCTAATCTTGTTGAGGGCTACGTCCCAACAAATTTTCTCTCAGCACTAGGGTTTGCGTCCCAGGTGAGGAATGCTCTTCCAGAGCAATGGCATCCAAAATAGGATGATAAAATGATAAAAGATACTCCTCTTTAAGTTGCTTTCTCCTTATATCCCCTCTCCAAGGAAATTCGAACCCTAAAGTGGATTGCATTTGAACTTTATAATATAACATTATTTTCCTAATAAAAGCATCCAAATAGAAGGAAATCATTACATTATTAATGACAAATAGCTCCAAGCATCAAATAAGTCCCAGCAAGTGATAATCAAATACTAGAGACTGAGCTCTTTCCAACAAGCTATCACACATTGGCAAATCGATCCAAATGGAGCCAGAAAACTCTTTATTACTCCAAAATGGCTAAACACTTAGCCTTATTTAAATTATTAAAATGCTAACTTAGGAGAATATTTAAATATATTAAAATATTTTCCAAGTAGCCAAGGAACAACCCAAACACCTCTAAAACATGAAACTGAGTTTGTCACCTACCTGTGACTGACGCCGGACAACCTGGGCCAATTGGCAGTCACACCCTCAAATCTAGGGATACTCCTAAAATATAGGGAACACACCCAAATCTCTTGAAATTGAGACCAAAGGGTCATCTCATAGAATCTCCACTCTGGAAATGTCACCACCTCCTAAAAGGTAGGAATCTCCTCCTACATTCAAGGAACTGCCTCCTAAAATCAAGGAATTGCTCTCGACTGATCTACTACTGCCTGTAATACCAAATCCGGATGTTGAAAACCCTGACCGAGTCCCTGATCACCACTGCCAACCTACGAGACTCCATAATAGGCTAACTCTCATGTCACTGCTAGACAGAGCTAAAAAGGGGACATGACAGCTAGACAAACCATGCAACAAGCAGAAAATTATGCAGCTCCTTGTGGCATTTTTAGAGAAAGCAAGAGACCACAGCGATTTTCAGCATTAATGTGCACATCGTTGAGTCAAAGCCTTCTAGCTTTTAGGAAGCATCCAATCAGAAAGTTTGGAGAAATGCTATGTTAGAAGAATATCAATGTATCATCAAGAATGATGTTTGGGATGTTGTACCAAGGCCTAAAGAAAAATCAGTTGTGTATTCCAGGTGCTTTTTCAAGATCAACCATGAAGC
Source organism: Cupressus sempervirens (assembly GCA_028749045.1). Taxonomy (NCBI): domain Eukaryota; kingdom Viridiplantae; phylum Streptophyta; class Pinopsida; order Cupressales; family Cupressaceae; genus Cupressus; species Cupressus sempervirens. Next base: position 635,893,398 of record CM053785.1, read on the forward strand.
TGATGGATATATTGAGAAGTGCAAAGCAAGATATGTGGCAATAGGTTTCTCTCAAAAGGAGGGAATAAATTATGAGACATTTACTCATGTAGCTTGTTAGACATCCATTAGGACTATTATTGTTATTGCATCAGTTAAAGGCTGGAAGCTACATCAAATGGATTTAAACACTGCATTTCTTAATGGTGCAGTTGAAGAAGTGTTCATTGGAAGCTAGTTGAAGAAGTGTTCATTGGAAGCTACATCAAATGGATTTAAACACTGCATTTCTTAAGGGTGCAATTAAAGAAGTGTTCATTGAACAGCTAGATGGTTTTGTAATTCATGAGCAGTCTCATTTTTGCATTGAAGAAGACATTGTATGGCCCTGAGCAAGCACCTTGTGTATGGCATGAAAGAATTGATCAATACTTGACAAGCTTGGGATTCTCCAAGAATGATGCAGATTCGGATCTTTAATTTAAGATGGTTAATGATAAAGTCTTAAGTTTGTTCTTTACGGATAATTTATTTCGTACTGGAGTAGATATTCTCATTGTCAAATGCAAGAAAGTTTTAACATTTGAGTTTGAGATTAAAGATCTTGGATTCATGCATTACTTTCTAGGATTGGAAGTGTGGCAAAGACCCAGTAAAGTTATTCTTGTAGACACCTAAATTTGATTACACTATTTTAGTAATCCTATTTAGTTATCTAAAAAGGGCATTATTAATTAAATTTCTATTTAATTAATCCTTTGTCATCCCCTAGTTGATTAAGTTAATTAATCATCTATAGTCCTAATTGATAAATCAAATAATCTATTATTTATCAATTAAATCCTATTCTTCTATCTAATTCCAAAAATCCCCATTTATTAAATAAATCTATTTGATAAATGAAATCCTCAAATTCAAAAACCCCTAACCTATCTCTAATCCTCCATTTAGCCTAATCCACCCCATCCACCCATACTAACCAAGCTTAGCCACTAACTCACCCACCCTCATTAATGCCATCCACTTGCACATCTCTAACATCCCTAATCTAATCCTAAACCCAAGCCTAATCCACCCCCTAATGTTGTCACATTCCTTAAACAAGTTTAAGACTTTCCTAATCCAAACCAAAGTCTCCCCTCAAAAAAACCCAACCACTAAGTCATGAGTGCTCTTACAAAACATAAAGACTCTTACAAGCCCACTCATGACTCTTACACCCATCTTCCACACTCTTCCCTCTTCCACACTCATTCCTCTTACATCCCTCTTACATACTCAACCCCACTCATCATGCCCTTAACCAACCCTTAACCCTACCTTCTCACAATCATCCTCCTTGTGACAAGTGTCACCTTCCCATTGGTGCTAAACAAGCACAATCCATGTGCTCCCCTTTGAGTGCATCTTAGCCCTCCTTAAGCCTTCATCCATCCTTGCATCTAAGCCCTCCATCCCTCTACCCCTTAGCCTATAAATTGAATCCCATCCCAAGCCATTTCATCAACAATCTTTGAGCTAAAGTTACCATGCTATTTTGAGAACCAAAGCCATCAATATTACCCTTATAATGCCAAATTGAGAGCTCACAAAGCTACCAATTTGCCATTACCCATCTCCATTGAAGCAACTTTTGAGCATCTTGAGCATACATCCACAGCAAAAGGACACATCTACAGAATCAAGAAAGCATGGATTGTTTTCTCTTGTGAGGTTTGCACTTCTTGTTTGCTTTCTTTGTCTAAGCATATATGTGAATTTAGTTTTTGGTTTGTGAATGTTTACTTTATTTGTTAATGTTCTTTGCACACTGATTTTGGTTCTACAATTCTTAGTCAAGGGAGATACTTGATAGATATCTTAAAGAGGTTTGGGATGTTGGATTGCAAAGTCTTAGTCTACTCTCATGGAGACAAATTTGAAGAAAATGAGAGTTGTTGCAGCTAACTTTGATTTGGTAAATCCCACCATATACAAACAGCTAATTGGATCTTTGATGTATCTAACGAATACTAGACCATATATATGTTATACAATGAGTGCTCTTAGTTCATGTGTGAACCAAGACAAATTCTTCTAGTTGCAGCCAAGCATACCTTGGGATATTTGCATGACACAGTTGGATATGGTTTGAGATTTACTTCAAATTTAGATCTGAATTTACAAGGTTATTTTGATTCTGATTGGGTTAGGAGTGTAATTGATATGAAAGTCACTTCTAGATGTTGCTTTAGTTTGGGGTTCACCATGATTTCCTAGTATAGCAGAAAGTAGACCTTTGTGTCTCAAAGCACTGCAGAAGCTGAATACATTGCAGCATGTGTAGCAGCTTGAGAAGTAGTGCAACTTCAGAAGCTTCTTGTAGGTTTAGTTGGTTAGGCACTAGAGCCAATTGTGATTCATTGTGATAATCAAAGTTGTGTGAAGCTTTCTGCGAATCCAGTGTTTCATGATAGAACAAAACATGTGGAGATCAGATATCATTACATCAGAGATATGGTGATGAGGAAAGATATTCAACTCAAGTATATTTGCATAGATGAACAGACACTTGACATTCTCACCAAGCCTTTTTTTGAGGTGAAATATGTACTCTTTCAAGACACGCTTGGGGTTGTGGAGAATGTTGCTCTTGCTAAGAGGGAGTCTCAGCATTAGTAATACTTACTATGTACTAAAATGCATACTTCTCAAAAGACAGAGAAATATGAGGTGAAAGCCCTTAAGAGATGTTGCTCTTACTATATGCTAAAATGCATATTTCTATGAGACAAAGGAATATGAGGTGAAATCCCTTGAGAGATGTTACTCTTACGATATGCTAAAATGCATATTTCTATGAGTCAAAGGAATATGAGGTGAAATCCCTTGAGAGATGTTACTCTTCCCACACATGAGAGTAGCCATGGTGGACATCATGTTGACAGACTCTGTGACGACATCATGCTGAGTGATTTCGTGATGGGCACTTGTTGGAATAGCCATTGTGTACGTCATGTTGACTGAGTCCATGACGTCATCACGATGAGAGATTCTGTAATAAAAATCTTTTCCACAAATGGGTGTAGCCATTGTGGAGTCATATTGAGAGAATCCATGACATGGATATTTGGAAAAATAATTCCCTAGCTAAGAAGAAGTGTTGAAGATGTAGCTGCAGGATATATCTTTCGCTGCAAAATACAAGTAAATAAATGACTGATGTGGCAGCCTCTGTTATGTGTTTTTGATTCCTATTAAGTTGGTGTTGTTTCCACTAAGACAGACGACCAAATTTCCTTTCATCGTCAGCAGTATCCTTGTTTCAACGGGCACTTGAAGACAATGAAGAGGCTTCTTCTTGGTAACAGCAGTTTCTTCTGTTGTTTCAGTGGACTCTTCATGTATCATGGCAGACTCTTAATTGGTAAGACAATGAAGAATCCACCTCTTCAGATGGAAGTTATATTCATTATTTTGCATGGCATTTTCATCTCGGAAGTTACCATTTTTTATGTTCCTTGCTGAGGTGATCGACCGTAGCATTCATTATTATTAGCAGAGTCATAGGTGTGAATAATATATATTGCTGGTTCAGTATTCTTGTTTAGAGCATTCTTTGTATCAGGGTAGAATTTTCTTAAACATTTGCAGATTGAGAGGATTCAAAATCAGACTACTGTTTATCATTAATAAAGTAATCTGTGTGGCTGTGTCTTTCCCCCCTCAAGTCGGAGGGTTTTCCCAGGGTAACAACTGTTTGTTGTGTTATTTATTTTTGTACTGTGCTGTGTACTTCATTTCTGCTATAAAATCAACACAATGTAGTGCTCAGATATCTTCCATAAGGTATCATGATTGATAGATTCTCATTGCATCTGCTTCTATCATCATTGGAAGATTATTTAGTCTGTGTCTTATTAGATAATTGATATCCCCTTTGTTAGTGGTGTTCTCCTACCTGACCAATGGATAAGGATGTTGAATAAGTTTCAAGGCATCTCTTAAAGAAGATATTGTTGTAGTTTCCACTTGTTTTGGCAAAGCAAAATTAGATGCATGGCTTCCATAAAGGCAGGTAATGCTTCTGTTATTTTTACTAGTTACTATCCTATAACTTAATCACTTAATCTACATGAAAATAAGTGTTGCTTTTTTTCTGGAAGAAATATGAAAAATTCTCTAAACCTAATATTGTTACAATAATTGATTAATTTTTCAGCATAAGGAACCTCATCATTATTACATGAAAAAATTCTCAACCTACTGAAAAACTAAGAAGACCAGAAGACGAAATAAAATGATTTTGGTAAGTTTGGTTTTATGTGGATTCTTCTATTTCTGTGGAAAGAATGTATTTGAATGCCAATTGAGAGGAAAATAGAAAAATGAGAGTAGAGACTAGGTAATCCACATACACTTAAGTTTGCCTGAATTCCTTGTATCATAAGAGTGAGGTTAGAGTCATAAAAGTCTTTGACTGCTGTCTCAATTATCATATTATCCCATACCTGTTGGTATAACAAAAGCCAAAAAAGTTTATCAAAAAAAATGTCAATGTCAAATAGCTATCTTTTTCTTTAATAAAACTTCTATTTTACAATCAGTCAATCCAAATTAATCTTGGATTCAGCCAAATTTGGTGATTCTGTAAAACAAACAAGCTGTTACAGTGCATTGGGACTTTCATGGAAATGTTATGATTTGTTTGTGTTGAATAAAAGGAAAGGAACATGTACTACACAACTAGAAACTAAAGTCAAAATTATACAAGCATCAAAAGAAAGGTAACGTGTTCAGTCCTGCTTGAAATGAGATTGCATCCTTCATATTTTGTTTTGTCACTTTATTAGAAAGAAGTGAAAATGTCCACAGTTAGTCAAAGTAGTCACTGGATATGTAAAAGATAAATAACTTGCAGATAGTTTACAGAGTGTCTCAATAAATCATGTTAAAAAGTTGAAATAAAATGAAAGACGAGATAAAAATATTTCAACTAACATCCACAATATAGTATCAATGCAACAATCATAGAGATCTACAGCATCAGAAGTTGCAGTATGCAAGCCCGAGATGTCTAGATGCGGTGTGCATTGTTCGTGTGTGCATATAAAATGAACAATCATGTATCATCCACAACTGGGAATCTCCTGAAATTTTAGAAGCCTTTTGGCACCTTTAAAAGTTAACTTGTTTCTTGTTCAAATTTGTTTCAATTGATTGATTAAGACATCTAAATGTTATTTCTGGAAATTCATATGTTGTCAATCCAATTTTCATGTTTTATGTATCAGATACACAAATTCAATAAAAGAGGATAAAAATGCAAAATAAATGCTTAACTGTTTCAATATTTCCTAGTCCACTCAATGTCCAATGAAAATGCTATAGTCCCATGGACATCATTATTTGACTTCCTGATTACATCAGATTTGACCCCAACGAATCCTCAAACCAGAGGCCCAACTGATAAACTTAAGCCAATCCAATGCATTAAAATATTGATTGTTTCTCCTTTGCAATGGTGAATAGGATCCAATTCTGAAAAAAGAAATTCCTGTACTTGTGCTTGCACCAGTTGGCTTGCAAGCAAATAGCCTGAAGCTTCAGCCAGGAGAAAGGAAACTTGCTTATTGCAGATTGCATTGGCTTTATCTTCATCTTGTTTTGGTTTTTTTTTTCAGATTCACAATGCAATGAATTAGGGTTATAGTAAAGGACATAATTCATTTCTACTTTCATAAAGGTGAAGAGCAGTAAGTGATGAATGCATCTAGATAAGAATTTAACAAGTGATGAAATGTAACTGGCCTAAGTATCATTTCTACCAAAATGGGAACGTCTTTGTTTAAGTCACCTGTTCAGAACAAAGTGAATAGGTTTTGAGAGACCAACAGGACAGGTCTGATGTGAAGAGGCCAAACCATTTACCGGAAAGCAGAATGAATTAAAATAGAAAATGTTTAAACTAGTACGTTTACACAGACAGGGACAGTAGCAAACTAGAGACAAAACACATACCTTTCATAATACTTCGCCATTCCATGTTGACTTTACTGTATGACCTTTCATCCATAGGAATTCAATCTTATTATGTATGTTTCCTATATCTAAATTTACAACATGGTACGGTCACCAATATTGCCAGGATTGATGATGTCAACATACCCCAATCAAAGGTCCAACCTAGTAAAACACGGAGCATCACGTTGAAAAGAAAAACTTATGACAAGATGTCAAGAATAAACAGATAGTCCTACATACATTAATTTTTTTTTTTTAAATCTGAGTGAAAAATGAACTAGCTGCAGTTTTCCGTTTTTTCTCTGATCATCCTTAGATTCATTTATCCTTCTAATTCTCCCCACAACTAAATAGATTCTGCAACAAGCTTCTATACTTACATGATGCAAATTAGCCTTTCGCCGATACCAGTGTACAATTATTGTGTTTCCTCCTAAATCTCCAGTAAATCCGACATGCAGGGGCTGCAAAATTATTAGTTGCAGTTTTTCTGTTAATTTTCATAAATGGTTTCCTAGATGTAAAAAGATATTTAGAATACCACTGAGATCCTTGGGCAATGATCTCCCATTTCTTAGGAGCTAAAACAATTGGATAGTCCGAACAAGACCTGATGAATGTCTCCCATGAAGTGAGACAGAAAAAGCAATGATTCTGTCAAATTATCTGTGGAATTCAGGGATATCTATAAGTTTCCAAACTAGACATCTCCTGAATAAACATTTCCGTTTTAACACAAGCTGCCAATAAATACATTATTAAGATAATTAAGAAGCATCATTGACTATAAAAAGTAGAAAAGATCTGAGAAGCTAGAACAATTCCTAATGAAGAAACATACATTTCTCATCAGACACAGAGCCATATGTTGCAAGCTGATAAGTGTAGTTATTGATGGCTCCTGCCACACACATGTCTCTTTCTCCCTGTGCATTATGACAGTCCCCTGTACCATAAGTAATAGTGGCATTCAATTAATAGTGTGGCAATAATGAATGTCAAAGCATCACAATTTCTTGGTGAGACGGTGAATCAATCAACATAATCAGAAATTAGGATGATATTTCTCCTTATGATCTCAAGTGCAGAAACGCTCTACTTCTAGTTTGATGATGACAATATATAACATGATGATAAGTTACTTTAATTTTCTGAATATACTTTAAGTACTAAGAATCACATTACATATTGAGATTAAAACAATGATTTTATGTATTTGTACTTGATCACTATATGCTATTGATAGTAGTACATAGACACTTGTTGGAAAAGGTACTTACGAGAATAGTCATAGTTACACCTGAAATCCGGTGTATCAATGTAGTGCAAAGGGCTGGTCCAGTGGTATTTGTGCCAAAACTTAATCTCGTCAGGCCATGAGCAGAGGGATGCAAGATCACCCTCTGCATAGTCTGGAAGCAGTTGGTGCACTGCATCTGCTGCTGTTTTACTTAGAAGGGCCTGTATTTACATAATATGATATACAATGAGGACAAAGTTTCAGCTTTTAAAAACAGGAAATAGACAAATATAGCACTAGATAGAAGCATTGTAGCAGACCATAACCCCTACAAATATGTGGCAGTGTAACTCAGTTTAATGAAGCATGATCGTTTCAGACCTAAGAAAACCCTACAAGCATTTAAACATAGCCAGACGAGATTTTAGCCCAATCTTACCTCGTGCCAATTAAACATAGCCATAACCTCACCCATAATTAAGTAAGAAAAAATATATCTTTTAAAGATTGAAAAATAGGAAGAACAGAAAAGAAAACTTATCTTAGAAATTATGAATAGGACTAAAGCTTCAAAAGTTAAAAGAAAACTTCCATTGTGCAATGGTGGAATGGCAAGATGGGGCACTTAACTGCAAATAGAACCAAGAAAGAGGTTCAACGCCAATCAGTAGCCCTTGGTGTGTAGTAATGTTTGTGGAGCAACCCAGATCGTGAGTGTTCTAACATTGATGAGGAATTTTTTTTAAATGTTGCAAAAAAATTCAGGACAGTCATGGGGACAAAGCAGATTGGATGGAAGAAAGCTTACTATATCAAAGAGCATGGTGAAAAACATAGTTAGCCACAGCTATTAAGGAAAAAGCAAGGTCGTTGCTTGTCAATTGGACAATTGAGGTGGCAGACCGAGAGCCAGCTATAGCTATGGATGTGTAGGAAGATAAAACTTGGATGTTCTATAGTAAGGACTGAGTGGTGGAAGTGAAGTGGCAGTTTATCATAGAGTGTGCAGTAGGTATATCTATACAAACAGTTTGAAAGCTATTTAAGGAAGCAAAAAACAGCAAGATGGCTAGCTTCTTCGTCCAGATCCATATTGGAATATCTGAGATTGAAAGTTGTCCACAGATAATTTAGCCATGTGGTTCTTGTCCATTAAACTGCTAGATTTCATAGATATCAGTAGAAATTTAAAAGCTTTTAAACATTCAATCACATGGGTTTGTGTCTTGCAATAGTGTGTTCTAGTGACATTATTATTATTAATTAATGATGCCCGTCATTTAAATGTACCGAAAGTAAAATCAGAGGGTTATCCTTTGTAAAAGCACAGAAACAAGATAAACTTCAGCCATTGACTCAATTACAAGAATAAAAGGCCTCGAGGAGAACTTCCTCAAGTGAATGTAATATTTTTATTTTTATTTTTAATTTTTTTATATCGGTGAATATATAACTTTAATTATTTGTCTGGGTTATTAAAAAGAAAAAAACATCCTGAGAGCGATGGTCAGTGGAAGTGCAGATTACAGTCTGTTAAGACGCTAGATGACATTCGTACAAGAGAGAATTTGATACGCTTAAATTCAACGTACTTTTACTAACAGTTACAGTGCCTGGTTTGGCCATCATGTCTAACTAAGCTGATATTCTAGATTTTTGGCAATAGTATATTGTAAGTATTCTACAAATGCATTTGCATTTATAAACATTGACCTTTCGACATTGATCTCGTAGATTTTTCGATTCCCAAATTATAAAGTCAACAACCCCTTCCACATGAGTAGCCATTCCTTCTCATGAGCTTGAGTAGCCCACTAGGCTATCATTTTGGAAGGATTAACTTGGGATGCTATATTTAATTCCAAGCCATCCTGTAACCGTTTACCTGTGACTATCTCTTGATATCTGGAAAAGTCCATTTGTGACTTATTGGTTAAAGCCGTACAATTGAAACTAGCCAAATGAATCGTCAAATAGAATACACGATTGTCGTGCTCGATAAGAGGAACTGCTCCGACCCAGGAATTATAGCTCAAGCATACTCAATTTTTAAAACTGTATTTGATTCACTTATCTTCACAAACTGGTGGAAAATCGGTTCTCAATCTACTAACCTCAATAAAAATCTTGCACTTTTGGTTGTACTGCACGGCTAAGAAACAAGGTTGTGACCTAATTGGGCACAGTGATCATTTAAAACTTAAGGAAAACGGATCAATTCTTACCCCATGCCACTAAAAAGCAAGTCCATAACCTCATACAAGATGTAGAAAGAAAAAAGGGTCCGAGAAATGCACTTGTAAAAGAAAAGGGTTCTCACCTCAGCAATCTTGCATGTGGCATAATGTCCATCTTTTCCCCAACACAGTGCACCAGGAAGAGCCAAAGCCACAGAAATCGCTACACTCCACATTAAAAAGGGCCCAAACGTGTCCATCTTATTGCAATTTCCTCCGTTTAAAAGACGATAACTGGCGATTTACAGTACTCTCCGTGGGCTTTAGATGTGTAGTGTAGAATAGGGAGAACAGGCGCTTTACATTGCGTCAACTAATGGAATTGTCTGGTAGATCAAATTTGGATGCTATTCATTTGAAAATAGTGACAGGAAGGTAAAAGCAGGTAGTTTCAGTTGAAAAGGATAAGTTGTCAGACTTCTCGAAAAGAGACAATGCGTACTGACAAAATAGACAGATAGGAAGTGGCCAATTTTCAATTACTTCGAAATTGTAGATTTGTAGAGGGTTAGATTGTATCTCATTCAATTCAAGATTTAGATGTTTTGATTAGAGCACCAAGGGTAAGACTGAATCTTTTCATTTAATAGTAAAGAAATAGAAATATATATATTTGTGTCAATTTGCGTTCAAAACTTGAATTATTAATGTGGATTGACAAATCAAAAGTATATTGAGTTTATTATCGTTTTAAATGTTATCAAGTAAATAGAAAGGGTGATATAATATGGAAAGAATATTCTTGCACTTGAAGTACTTTATAGGGTCCATATCCATGTAGAGCGTCATTTAATTAATAATTAATAAAAATATAGTCATATAAGAAATAGAATAATAGACCCAAACACTTTAATTTGCGTGTGTGGACGCAATTTGTTACCTATAATGCTACTTAAAAGTTGAAAGAGTACTATAGTAAACTTGTTTGGACACCTAATAATTCTTAAGTCGAGATAACCCATAGAAATGTTGTGGGAGCAATAATTACATGTTCGTAGTATCACATGGTGAGCAGGTAGTTCATTATCCACAATTTCCACTACCTCGCATTTATGACATAACATCTACTATTTCCTTCTTAGCCAAACACTTCAACTATGTATCATTTCCCATTTACTAAAACTCCTTGGCACCAACTTGTAAACGATGTAAACGAGTATTCATGAAACTTTAATGTGGAATGCAGATAGATTGACAACGAACTAGACTAAATCCAAGAAATCGTTATCAAAATGTAAATTCTAAGAACGTCTCATGTTTTCCTAACTACAACTGCTAAGAAAGCTCTCAGACTAGCATCTCAGTGACAAATAATGAATGACCTGATATGATTTTGATTTGAAAGTTTGTTGTGTACTTCTAATTTTCTCCTCGATTTGCATTGATTGATTGGAATTGCTTTATTTAGGTCTTTGCCAATTTTGGGTGTCTACAAATGCCCTTCTTTGAGCTAATATGCAAAGCATATTAGTTCAAAGACTGTCTTGATTTTTTGATTTTAGGTCAACTTCTGATGATTGGATGTTTATTCAATGATATTTTGACATTTTATAGTTGTCATGATGTCTGTTTGTTCGTGGTTTGATGTTTGATCGTTGATGATTTGATGTTTTGGTTGTTGTTGATTTGATGATTGGTGTTGCGATATTTTTTTGCTTGGATACCCTGGTTTCGGTTAATTTGATGTTTGAAATTTTGGCTGGGGTAAAACGTTTTTTATTCTTCAAAAAATTTGGATGCCCCAGTTTGAATGCCTTGGTTTGATATGGATATATTGCCACCTCAAAAATGAAATTGGAAAAAAATATGGAAGTGTGAAAATTAAGTAAGTTCCAATTTTATTTCTGGAAGTTGGATAGTTGACGAATAAAGATGATCAGGTTGGTTTGATACAATGCTCATTCATGAAAGTGAGCAAAAAGATTCCAAGGGTGGGTAAATAGGTGGAAAAGTAATATAAATGCCCCTTAGGAGGGTTAAATAGGTCAAAAGACCTTTTACCCTTGTCATTTTCACACTCTCCTTTTGCATTTCGTGATTTGGAGCTCTGAGTCAGCAAGGATGGTGGTCCCTTTACGAGAGCACAGATTTGAGAGGGGTCATTGGTATGAGTGTCCAACAGACTGTGATGCCCCAGTAAGTCATCGAGAGCCTCCATTTTTTAGCTTTTTGTATTTGTACCTATGTTTTTAGAGTTTTGCATGTGAATTTTTATGATAAATGGGGTAGTTTTAGCCTTTTAGTGATTTATCTTTTCTTTTAGCGCATTGGAATGATCCTTTAGTGCATATGTAGGACAAAACAGCGCATTTGAATACCTAGGTTATAGGCAAAATAGCACATGTAGGGAAAGTTCAGCGCATTTAGTGGTTTTGGTAGTGCATTTGCACAATTTAGCGCATTCAACTAGTCTTATAGTGCATATGTCTGATGTTTTAATGCATTTGTGTATAATAGTGCTTTCACCCTATAAAATAGCGCATATGATAGTTTTAATAGCGCATAGACATATTATAGCACATATGATGTAGAAAAAAGCATTTTTGAATGTTGAAGTAGCGCATTTGCTTATTTTAATGCATTTAATTGATTTGGTAGCATGTATGTCCTAGGAAATAACGCAAATGATTATTGAAGTGCAAAAATTGAGTGTAGGGCCTTAGTTGAGCGTAAGATAACGTGAACGGCTAGATTCTAGGTCTATTAGCCAGGGATCGTTTGTACGAGTGAACCATAGGGATCAAGTATTCCAAAGTGATGTTGGAGGATCAGTCTTGATGATAGATAGGTAAAGAGTGATGCCCAACTCAGGATACTGAGTAGGGAAAATAAACCGGTCCAACTCAAGATAGAGAGGGACAAGTAACAGGTTCGAGATAGAACCAGTAGCTGAGTAGCTAGATATAGATAATAAACTGATGTATGATGATCACTCAGGATGAAAACTAACGGTGTTGTTTGTTTGATGGAAAATAGGTACGTGGGTGAAAGCTCATGGTATGAGGACTATATATGTGGCCCTTAGAGGCAGTAGGCCAATTGTCGAGCGCAGAACGCCATGTGATAGATAGATGTGGGTTCATGCATTTACTACAGATGCCCTAGTTATGAGTGAACAGGGGGCTATTGACAGTTGTGGTCGAGCGGTGGCACTCAGACCACAACACCTTTTGTTTGTCGATGGGGGAGATGACAGTGACTCCCGAGGATGTATATCGGATATTTTGGATCCCGACAGTAGGGGATTTGGTGTATAATGATCAGACTACTAATGGCACTGCTTCCAAAGATTTGTTCAGAGATGAGAGCATTAGGGATGACAATGTATCCTGGTTTCAGATGCTATAGTACAATCCACTATCGACAGTTTTGGCAAGATTGATAGGAGGGTTTTTGCTGCCAGATTAACAAGGGCAAAGATGTTCAGTTGGATGGGGCTGGTTGATATAGGACATGATTGATCATCCACGAAGATTTGCATGGGGTAGTTACATTTTGGCCCACTTATATCATGATTTACATCAGGTTGTGTATTTTGAAGCCTCGTTGCTATCAGCAGGGGTGATTTTGTTATAGCTATGGACATGGGAGCATTTGCCCATTACTTGTCCATTGTGTGTGTGACAGTGGCCTCAGGGTATGCCATACATGTATATTGATTCCAGTGTGATCATGTAGCCCCATTTGGGCAAGACAAAGTATTGGCAGTGGATTTTGGATAACATCAATGAGGTTGTGTGGAGACCTTACAGGTTTACAGAGCCATGGGCTGAGGACGATGATGAGATGGTATATTTCTTTGGTCTAAGGTATTTGTTGGGCCAAATAGCTACAGTGATAGAGCGGTTTTGTTTCAGGCGGGTGGTGAGGTAGTTTGGTCAGCGATAGGGCATGCCATAGGGATCAGTTCATTTTGCTCGAGTGCATTTAGAGAGAGTGGTGTGGGGGCTGACTTTGGAGTATGAGGCTTATCTAGAGGCCTTTTTGCAAATGATAGACACATCACAACCATAGGCATTGCGGGATGGGGTGGTAGATGCAAGGATGGAGGGGGATTATGCATAGTGGTTTTGGGAGAATACCTTTCTGAGATACACAGATCTGGCCGAGCCTATTCCTGGGATTAATGTGCCATTGAGTGGGGGAGAGGATGAGGATGATGAGGGTGGTCTGGGGAGAGGTAGAGGGAGACAGCGGGCCAGAGTCAGGGTGAGAGGTGTGGTTAGAGCACGGGGGAGGAGAGGCTAAGTAGCCATGGTGGTACCGCAGAGGGGTGTGGCACGAGGTCCAGTGCAGGGACTAGTGGGTGCAAGGGGGTTTGGAGGGATCTGAGGCTGCAATAGTGCAAGGGTGAGAGGAGGGATGGTTGGTGGGATGGGAGTTGGGCAGTAGGATAGAGGTGTTGAGCTGGGTGGGGCAAAGCAAGTCAGGGCCAAGTTGCTTGAGAATGTTCAGTTTATTCGGTGATAGAGGCCACGGGTATAGGGTCCTATCAGAGATCCACAGGATGGACAGCCACCAGGGCCGCAGTAGGGGCTACCAAAGGCGCAACCACAAGTATAGCCACAAGTGCCACCAAAGAGGCCAGAGGGATCTACTGATTTGGAGGCTTGGATGAGTGTTGTGGAGGCTTGACTGGGTGAGTTGATTAGTACCCTACAAACATTTATTGTTGTGATGACATCGAGGCCACCACTGCCATCGCCGCCACCGAGGACAGATGGGGCGTTGATGAGTCAGATAGTTGATGTTGCACCAACAATAGACGTGACAAGCCAAGTGCCCCAAGAGGATACAAGTGCCCCCAGTGAGCAAGGACCGTCGAATCAGGCACCTATGCATGGATGAGTTGATATTATGTATTGTGATCGTATTCCTCATTATGTATGATTATTCTTGTGTTGTTCATTTGGTACTCATGCTGATGTACTTGGTTGATCCTTGGATGTAAATGTTATGATTTATTGACATTCATGTTATTAGATCTGTTGGATGTTCTCATTGATGCAGTTTATCTGATATACATGTTGATTGTGGCCTATGGATATATTGTCTGATTGTTGTTTTTTTGCTTTATGAGATATCTAAGCTTATAGAAGTTCATATGTGTGCACTTGTTATATCATGGACTCATGTATGCATGTGATGGTTTGATTGGATGTATATGGTAGCAGTAGATGTTGATGTGTATATATGTGAATGATTAATAACATATGGATAATGATTAAAATAAATGACATGGCAATACAAATGTAATAAAAAGATGACGTGATAATATGAGTGTAATGACATGAAATGAAATATGGTAAAATGAAATTGGATTTAATGAAATGAGATGTAATGGAATGGAATAAAATGGAATATAATGAAACGACATATGGTATAATGTAACATGATGTAATGAAATGTAACGTGATGTTATAAAGTGATTTTTTTAATGAAATGAAATTAATCATGAAAAATGAATTGTAATGGGATGAATGTTGTGGTAATGTAATGAAAATGTGATGAAATGTGGAAAAAAATGATATGTGGTGAAATGAAATAGGTAATGAATTGTCTAATGAAAGAAATGATATGATGTAATGAGAGAACATATGATATGAGGTATGATAAAATAAGATTGTATGTAATGGAATAAAAATTAATGTAATGCGATGTAAGGTAATGATATGTAATGAAATGAAATTTGTTGGGATGTGATGTAATGTAATGTAGTGATATGTAATGAATTGAAATTTGAAAGGAAAATAAAAATGTAAATGAACGAATACGGGGCAAATATGATAAAATGAGAATAAAAAATGTGAAGAGGGGATGTAATGACATGAACTGATAAATAAAAATGCGGGAAAATGTAATGGAAGAAAATGTGATAAAATGTAATGTGACAAATGGAATGTGAATGAAGGTGAAAAAATGAAAGGAAATGAAATTGTCTGAGATTCGAAAGTTATGAGATGGGACGTCAACTTTTGAGATTCAAAAGCCATGAAATGAAATAGAGGAAATGTAGGAATTAAAGGTAATGTGATGAAGAACACGAAATGCAAGTCACAAATGTAGGAAAATAGGGGAAGTGAAATATAATAAAATAAAATGAACTATGATACAGAAGGAAATGAAATGGAAGGGAATGGTATGTGATGTAGTGAATAATGATAAGTGAAATGGGATGTGACGAAATGAGATTGTTTGAGATTCTAAAGCCATGTAATGTAGTATGATGGGGTGTGATGAGGAATGAAATTTGATACAAGGCAATAGTGACTAGAATTGTTTAAGATTCAAAAGCCACATAATGCAATAAGTGGAATGAAAATATAAGACAATTATGTGAAACAATGAAGTGTGATGCATGGTAGCGATATGGTGAGAAGACAAAGTCCATGATAGTTGAGTGCTAAAAGCTTGTCTTGATGTTGATGTTGTTGCCTGTTATTGGATAACCAGTCGTGAATTTGCTGCCAGAATGTGTGAAGGTCTTCTTGTGTAATCCTGATTTATGTGCCAACTATTTGTTTTTAAAGAACCCAAGATGAAAATGCAAACTAAATGAATGCAACTAACTATCACTTTGTAAAGAGATGCAAAATTAATTGTCATCATAAAGTGTTCAATAAAAAGTGATTAAGTACAATCACCACTAGCTTAGCTATGGTGATACAAATACTATGTCACACTGAGGAGTACCAACAAACATGAACAATGTACATGAAAAAATGTGACAATTATTAGAAAACAAAGTTATATCTGCAGAAGAACAAAAATAGGTATGCAAATAGTCACATATCAAAGGGAAAACCAATAAAATATCATGACTTCATCTTGACACCTCTAGTAAAACACATCATCGAGGCACTAGAAGTACATAATAGTGAAAAAGAAACATTATTTGTGGACCAAGCATGTTGCTAGTTGTGTGCAATAGTGTTGAGTTTGTTCAGTTCTATCTAGGAGCAATTGTTTGTACTAGCCAGATAAGAAAATGTGGGATGTTTCAGCGGTAATTTAGCAGCGGATTCTTTTTGATGATGTGCGTCGGTAGGAATTAGGGTGTCTAAGTGTCAAAGCCAAGGTTCAAGTGTACCTAGTACCAGTGCAACGGGATGCAGAGAGTGGATATGTGGTAAGACTAGTGGAAAACAAGTCTTGGGTGAGTGACGATTATAAGTAAGCGATTATCATGGGAATGGAACAAGGCGAGGTGGAGAGTAGAACATGGCCAGTGGATATATTGAGAAGTTACAGGAAATGTGCAAGTGGAACTATGTCGAGCTCACCATATCAGTCGTAATAAGAGGGTGATATTAGTCAGGGAAGGTGGATGAGGCAAGGGTGAAGAGCAAAGCGTGTTCGGCGAACCTCTGAGGAATTGGTGTATCAATTAGAACTACAAGTGGTAATTCTGGAGCCTAGTGAAGCATGTCATGTAGGACAAGGGTCAACGCAACTTGAATAGGTGGGGAGTAGGGTAGAAGAAACGCCCTTGTCGACATTAATGATATTGTTAGGGGTTGTAGTGCAATAGGCATTGTAGGTGGTATTGGATGACGAGCTAATGACGTAGGTGGAAAATAGTCTACCTGGGACAACAAAGAGTATGTCAGGAGCGAAGGAGGAGATATAAAATCTCTTGAAAAGTCCATGGGAGAAGCTCTAAAGGATGCAGGAGGTGTTAATGGGGTGAGGAGTGGACCATGTCGGTTGCTTAGCCTTAGGATTTCGGGACAAGGGTCAACGAAAAGGGAAGCAAGCGAGGTAAATGCGGAGGATCCCTAGCTAGAAGTGGGGGGTGGGGGGTGGAGATCAAGCATCAAGTGATGTGGAGGAATTACAAAGAATGTTTGCCACAGAGAGAGTCTGAGTGGGAAGTCACATTTTTGTTGGGATTGATGGAGAAGGCGCGGGAAGATGGAGTGTAAATAGAGGCAAGACGATTGCAAGCAGTGGTGGATATTGAGCGGGTGTGGGTGTAATCGCTAGAAGTGGAACTACGTATGGAGCAATCGCAGGTGGACAAAAATGATGTGGCAATGCAGGCAAAGCAATCGCAGGCTTAGAGGTTGCAAGAATCGCTGAAGATGGCACAAGTGGGTTTAGAAAGTGCTCAGAACAAGCTCGTGTTGTTGTTGTCATAGTTTGAGTCATTTAGGGAGGCGATTGCAAAAGCAAACTCTCTGTCATTGAAACTGCAAGAGAGGTTAGCATTGAGTGAGGAGAAGGTGAGATAGTTGCAACAACATTTGGGTGAGGCAAAAGTAGATGTGGAGCACTGGCGAATGGCAACTGATCAAATGTAGTAGGAGCGGGATGTAGCCCAATGACCGATCACTGCACCGAGAGTAAACAAGTTGGTGGAGAATGTGTTTGTGGAAATGCACCAGACGACAAAAGTACATTGGGAAGCCACTTATTTTATGGGGCATTTTCATCAAGCATTCTCGAATGATGACTGGCGAGAGATGCAATTCGTGGATAGGGAATTCACCCAATTGTTAAATGCATAATTATGTGGTGGGAGGTTTTCCATTCTCATGGATGCAGTGTGAGTACATAGAGGGCTGACACCAGGGGCTTCCTCTTCTGGAGCTGCGATGAAAGAAACACCATTGGTTGGATACCCTATCTTGCCACCTCCTGTAGGGAGGCTAGAATAAATGATCTGCCAAATGTTTATCAAATGTAAAGTTGTCATTGTCGTCGTAGTGGAATAATAGTTTGGGCATGTTGTTGTGGCAAGCAAAAGGGACAACTAATGTTGATTGTAATATATTGGCAAGTTTATTTTTGGTATTTTTAGAATATATTTGGATGTTTTTAGCATTTTGAGGAATATATGAATGTTTTTGGGATTTTTCATAGATATTTGTATGTTTTTGGGATTTTTTGAAAAATATTAGAAAGGTTTTAATCTTCATAAAAGTGGGAACAATATGATCCATAAAGGAAGGCAAACCCTTACTTATTTGTGGGGAATTGAATGTACGTGTGGGCTCATGATGAAAGATGAGTAGAGTTATGCATAACATTTGGAGAACTGTGATATGTAAGACATAATTTTACGTGTGCTAGTAGTTGTTACAGAGATTACAAAGCCAACATTGGGACATTTCTCTAGGTGCATGATGAGATAGATACTCTCAAGACCTATGGAATGGAGTCTAGGGGTTCAAAAAAGGTGCTTGAGGGGCTTGAAAAAGGTGTTTGAGCCTAAAAAGGCTCTTGAGGGGCCTAGAAGAGGCATTTGGGCCTAAAAAGGCATTGGAGGGGCCTTGAAAGGTGCTTGAGGAGCCTAAAAAAAAGGCATTTTGGCCTAAAAAGGTGTTTGAGGAACCTAAAAAAGGTGCATGGGCCAAAAAAGGCACTTGAGGGGCCTGAAAAAGGCATTTTGGCCTGAAAAGGCATTTGAGGGGCCTGAAAAAGGTGCATGGGCCAGAAAAGGCACTTGAGGGGGCCTGAAAAAGGCGCTTGAGGGGCTTAAAAAAGGCATTTGGGCCTAAAAAGGCACTAGAGGGGCCTTGAAAAAGGTGCTTGGCCTAAAAAGGTGCTAGAGGGGCCTTGAAAAAGGCATATGGGCCTAAAAAAGGCACTTGAGGGGGAGCTAAGCTCTCATGCTTATGCTTACTTATTCTATGCCCTCAGTTGAGTGAGGATGAAAGAGGCCGATGGATATCTGGGCTTTCGAGATAGCATTGATATATTTGTTGAAGGGGGCTAGACCAATCATAGCCACTACAACATAACTAAGACTAATGATCCATTGGGAATTGTTGTTTGTGACAAGAGGAAGGAAAAGAGGGCACCTCTTGTGTTATCCGCATTGTGCTAGATTTTCCAAAGCCCAGCGAGATGTTTCAGGATATTACTATGCTGCTTCTTAATATCAGTGAGGCATGTTGGATTCAAATATTTTATGCCCTGTTGTATAACCTATTTGAGCTTAGGTGAGCCGCGTTTGACAAGAATTTTGAGGTGTTGTTAATTTTTCAAGTTGTCACGATTATGTTTGGCAATTATGACCCCCTTTTGAATGGTTTTGGCAATTGGTGACAATTTTGAATTTTTTGAGATTTTTTTACAATTTCTAAATTTTTTTGATAATTTTCAGTAATTTTTGAATTTTTTTTGACAATTTTTAAAATTTTTTTTGATAATTTTGGATGATTTGTGGGTCTGTCGAGGTGGAATAGAGGATGTGAGTGAGATTTGTTGGAATACGAGGGTAACCAGTACCATGTGAGGTACCTAAAGAGGCAATGAAGGGAATTTGGGACATCAAATGGGTCAACTGGGGCCTAAAATAAATATTGGAGATCGTTGGTCGAGGTGGGTAGTTGAGATGTGCATTGATTTTCCTACAATTCATGTATATGACCCAGTATCTCAATACATAATAGGACTCCCTATTTCTCCCAATTTGTGGTTCTTCCCTTTGTTGTTATCATACTGGTTGCCTCTACTACTACAAGCTATGTTGGATGCTAAGGGACCATTGAACTGTAACCCATAAGTGTTTCGTAATTGGGTATGTGTGAAATTAACTTGACTTTGCTAGATAAGCCTCAAACAAGCAAAATATTGTCTTGATTTTTTTAGCATTGAAGGACTTGTGTTGTTTGGGGAAGTCCAAAGGTGCTATCTCTCGATCCTTTTTAAACCAATTTTTTTTTTTGTGAAATTTTCTGGTTTTAAATTTATTTTTTGGTATTTTTGATGTGTTTCTCAAGGCTCTAGACATAAAATCTCTTGAGATGGATGCTATTGATGGGTTTTGCTAGGTCTGTGCCATCACAATCTAAAAGTTTGTAAGTACTAGTCCCAAAAGACTCTGTGATAATGTAAGGACCAATCCAATTAGCTTCCCACTTACCTTTCTTTTCTCTAGCTGCTTTATTCTTAGGGTTTTCTCAGAGCACTAGATCACCAATCTGAAAAACATGGGATTTGACCCTTTTGTTGTAATGTCTTAATAACCTATTTTAATACACTTTGAGATGTTCATGTGTTATACGTTGATGTTCTTCTAACAACTATAGTTGCTCTAAATAGGCCACTCTATCATCCTCATCTAATAGGATGTCCTAAAGAGTAACTCTCAAGGATGGGATCTCAACTTCTAAAGGAAGAATAACTTTACAACCATAGACCAAGGAGAAGGATGTTGCACCTATAGGTGTCCTGATACTCATCCTGTAAGCCCAGAGGGCAGGGTTCAAGTGTAAATGCCAATCTCTACCAATAGTATTGACAGTTCTTTTAAGGATGTTGATAATGGTTTTGTTGGTGACCTCTGTTTGGCCATTGCCTTGGGGGTAATAAATTGACAAGGAATGGTGTATAATGTGAAATTTTTCACATAATTCATCAATTATTTGATTTTTAAACTACAAGGCATTTTCTGTGAGAATGGCATGAGGTATGCCAAACTGACAAATGATATAGTTTAGAATGAAGGAAGAGATTTGTTTTCCCATAGAGTCAGCAAGTGGCGCCGCTTCGACCCACTTGGTAAAGTATTATGTGGTAGTGATAATCCATTTATGTCCATTGGAGGAAGGTGGATGGATTGCTCCAATCAAATCAAAGCCCCACTGATAAAAAGGCTATGGTGTGTCTAAAGGGTTGAGCTCTTGGGCTGGTGCATGAATAAGGTTACCATGGATTTGGCATTTTTTGCAAGTTTAACTGGTGCATGAATAAGGTTACCATGGATTTGGCATTTTTTGCAAGTTTAACATAGTCGATAGAATCCTTTTCCATGGTTGGCCAGAAATAGCCCATCCTAAGAATCTTCTTTGCTAGTGTAAACCCACTAGAGTGTGACCCACAAATCACTACATGGACCTCCTGTAAAGCAACTCTAGACTTGTCCTTTTCAAGACATCTAAACAAAGTACTGTCAAGACCCTTCCTATACAGTGTATTGGCCACCAAAGTGTAACATGAGGTTTTTCATATGAAATTTCATTTTTGGTTACATGAGAGGTCAGAAGGAATGGTGTTATCATGGAGGTAAGTGATGATAGGGTTATAATAGATGGAATCAAGATCATCTAAGTGGCAAATGATAAGGGAATCAAGTTGAATAAACATGGGTTGAACCATCTCTTCTACTAAGAACTCATACCGCTCATGCTGCTTTGGGAGCTAGAGTAAGGAGGCCAACGTAGCCATAACATATGTTCCTCTATTTTTATCTCTGGGAATTTGTTCAAAGGTAATATGAACAAAACATGCCTTGAGGGTGTCGACAATATGTTTGTAGGCAATAACTTTTCATCTTTGGTTTGATAAGTGTCAGTGACTTGATTGATGATCAACTGGGAGTCTCCATAAACCTCTCGTGTTGTCAATTTCCACTCTAAAGCTAGTTTGAGGCCCAAGACCAAAGCTTCATATTCTGCCATGTTGTTGGTGTATGGGAAAAGTAGTTTGTAAGACTTAGGGATCGTAACAGCTAGTGGCATGATGAACAAAATACCAGCGCCTGATCCATGATGTGTGTAGGAACCATCAAAATAAAATTTCCATGTTACTAGCTCTGTTTGAAGAATGTGCATATATGGGAAATCAGTTATGATAGGATTTCAACTCTCTATAGGTGCCTCTTCCAATTGATAAAAAATGGCCTATCCTTTTATTACTTTCCTATCAATGTACTCAATGTCAAGTTCACTCAGGATCATCACCCATTTCGCCAATTTGCTTGTTAATATTGTTTTGCTGAGAAGATATTTGAGGGGGTCAATCTTAGAGATGAGCTTGACTTTATGTGTTAGAAGATAATAATGTAGCTTTTGGGAAGCAAAAACTACAACTAGACATGCCTTTTCAATAAAAGAGTAATTAAGGTCATAATTGACCAAGGTACGATTAATGTAATAGATAGCCTGTTCCTTTCCTTGGTTGTTTTCTTGTGCTAGGAGGGCTTTGATTGATTTATCTGTTAGAGAAATGTATAGTAACAAAGGTTTGTGTGATACTGGAGGTACTAACACAGGCAAATTCATCAAGTAGGTTTTGAGTAAGTCAAAAGCTTTCTAACATTGATCATCGCACTGAAAAAGTATATCTTTGTGTAGTAAGTGGGTGAAAGGTACACACTTTTCCATAACTGAGAAATGAACTGACAAACTGATTTCTTGAAGAGAGCATAACTAACTCGGGTTTTTCAAAGATTGCATGTTGATTATGGCTTGGACCTTTTCAGGATCAACTTCTATTCCTTTGGCTAAGACAATGTATCCTAGAAGCTTGCTTGATTTAATGCCAAAAGCACATTTCTTGGGATTGAACCTAACTATGAATGCTTCTAGGCGAGTGAATATCTTGGCTAGTATGAGGAGATGTTCTTCTCAACCATGAGATTTGGCGAGGATGTCATCCACATAATCTTCCATAAAGATATGCATCATATCGTGAAAGATAGTAGTCATGGTGCGCTAATAGGTGGCCCCAACATTCTTTAGCCCAAAGTGCATCACATTCCAACAAAATGTGCCCCATGCACAAGTACAAGTTGTTTTCTCTTGATCTTATGGTGCTATCCTGATCTGATTATACCCTGAAAACCCATCCATGAGTGAAAACATGGAATGGCCTACTATCAAGTCTACAACAGTGTCGATGTTGAGAAGAGGGAAGTCATCTTTGAGATATGCTTTCTTTAAATCCTAGAAATCAATGCAAATGTGTATGCTACCATTCTTCTTTGATATGGGAACAATGTTGGATATCCACAACGTGTACACCAAGGGCCAAACGAAATTGGTGCTAATTAACTTCTCTAACTCTACTTTGACTAGTAGAGCTATATGGGGATGCATCTTTCGAAGCTTTTGTTTTACTGGTTTGACCTCTGGAAAAATGTTGAGATGGTAGAGAATTAAAGTTGGGTCTAATCCAAGCATGTTTGTGTAAGACCATGTAAAGTTTATTTGTCATTCTTCAAAGAAGCAAACAAATGCATTTCTTTCCTTTGTGCTTAGGGACTGTGCTAAATAAATGACCCTTGGTTCTTGCTTTGTACCAATATTGACTTGTTCTGTTGGTTCAATCAAAATAGAAGATCTTTCCTCGGAGTGTTTAGGTAAGGTATCAATCGCCCCATTCGTGGGTGCCATAGTTGGGTTTTCACTTTGGGATGTGTCACTTTTATTTGTTTCTATTTTTTCTCGAGATCAGCTACAACTTGGTAGTGATCATTAAGGCCATGAAATGCCTAACCTTTTCTAGCCTGACTGAGGTGATTTATATTAGATCCAACTATATATGCCTCTTCTACTCTTTGTTGACAAGATGGTTCAATTGCATTATGGTAGATGAAAACATGATGGTCAGTGTCAAAATGAGGAATGTGGTGAGGCTCAGTTGTATCCTAGCTAATAAGTTTGGGATGGACTAGGGAGAGTGGTTCAAAATATGGAAAGGGTTCAGTGGGGCTTAAAGACATGACTTTGTTGGATAGATCATACATTGTATCTATTAGATCTATGACATGAGCTTCTTCTAGAGTATCAGGAAAAGTAGAGCTTGCAAGAGGCTCGTAGTAGTCATCTTAAACTTCTATTGGAAAGAAGTTAGGGAAGGGTTTGAAACTGAAAACCTTCAACATGTCCATCATCTTCTCAGCTGCTCTGTTGTACACTGACTCTCAATGAAGTGGGTCTCGGACAAGAGGTTGTTCCTTGTGTAGCTAAACTGTCAGATGTGGGTATGTGAACAACATCACATTCTTTATCATGGAGAGACTCCTTGGATAATGATTCAAATTTCCATTTAGTGGAATCGTCATCATCTTCGTTATGAGTGGGATGTGGACCTAAGAGGGATAGATTTACATTTATGATGTCATTTGTTGTCTAGCAATTATCATCCCTTTGTTTAGGTACCCACATCAAGGTGGAAGAGGAGGAATCACTATTCTTAGGATGACCTCAGGAAAGGTTTGTGTCTTATCTTGTTCATCATACCCTACCCCTATTTTGGACCTTTTGGACTTGAATTGTGCTATCAGAGGTTTGACAATGCCTGTCCCTCTTCCTAAGGGACCATATCTCGTATATCCCATTTTTTTCATGAGATCAAAACCTTTTCTATGTAGGTGGGGGGAGATATCAACGTTTCTTTGGCTGATTTCTTTTGTTGAGTTTGGAGGTGCTCCACTTGCTTTGATAAAATGTGCATGATAAGGTTCAGTGGTAGATGATGGTTTCCCATGAGACTCCAAAGAAAGTGGGGGATCAAATAAGGAGATTGAGTACTCGCCCACTCCTTTGCGTTATAATTTACACTTTCTATCAAATTCTTTCATCAGTCTATCCATTTCTTCATAGCGTGACTATTTAAGGTCTTTGGATGATGATGGTGAAGGAAGGGAAGGACCCAAACAACTAGCTTTCTCTTTTCCCTTAGTTGATGTTGATGAGTGGTTGTCATTTTGACTGGTAGAGCATGAAGAATCTATAGATATGGACTAGCTAATGTTACCTATCAGTGTGCCAATTTCTTCCCTATTATGAGGGACAAGGGAATTACAATATTGAGCAAAATGTTGATCTTTGGGTATGGTCACCTCTTGACCCATGTAAGGAAATTTAAGACACTGATGGTAGATAAAGGGAATGGCCTGCATGTCATGAATCCACGGTCTTCCCAACAGGATGTTATGAGTTAATTGTAGTTCTAAGACCAGACAAACAATTTCTTTCACAACTAGTCCTACTTTGATAGGTAGAATGACCATGCCTTTGGAGGATCTCTCTTCATCGTCGTAGGCTTTGATGGTGATTTTCTTTCTTGGGTCAGCAACATCCTCTACATACCCTAGGGCTTTTACTAGATTGAGTGTACAAATATTGAGGGCTGCCCCACCATCAACCAATGCTCTTTTAACTCTATTTCTATAGATAAAGACCTCAATATGCAAAGGAGAGTTTTGTGGCTGAATGATAAACTGTTGGAGATCTGATTGAAAAAGCTCATTGTTGTTGAAGATCAAAGAGGGAGATTGTTGTAAAATAATGTTTTCAATCATTTTTTTGTCATTGATGTCAAACCTACTATTTGTAGGGATGATATTTACTTATAAGATCCAAGTACTATCACTTAGTTGATTGATGAAGAGGATTTGATCAACAAGATGTAACAAGAGCACCTAAGGGAAAGGTTGAGTTATGATGTTGTAATGAAGTGCAAGGATCAGTTAAGACAATGGTTAAGTAATGTATTGATGACATACTCAAAGACACAGAGGGTGGTCACACTTAGAAACTTTGGAGAAAGAAGTTGTAATAAGGTTGACTACAAAGCTTGAACTAAGATGATTAGTGGGTGCCGAGCAAGTTAGTTGAAACTGAGCAAATTCTCAGTAGAAGTCATGTAACAAAAATTTCTCTGTGTGCCGAGTGAAGATCAGGTGTCGAGCATCAGAAAATTTTCAGTTGGTGTCAAGTGATCTTCAGGTGCCCAACATCAGGAAAAACACAATTGATGCCGAGTAACACAATATGTGTTGAGCACTAGTATTTCAATAGTGTCGAGCTATTGCATTATTTCAAATGATGAAGATTCACCAAATCTAAGCTGACATAGTGGTTACATTGAATTTTGTGAATGAGTTGGAAGATAAGGATGATGAGTTGGTGGCATAGAATCCTATGTAAGCCGTTTTGGGCGAATTCTAAAGGATTATTCAAGAAGTTTCTAGAGGAAACATAATATGGGTTAGATGTAATAAATCCTACTTAATCCATGCGAATTGAAATTAAAAGAATTGAAGAATTGAGTGGAAAAGGTACTCCAAGACTTCTATTTAAGAAGGCATAGACTAAGAAGCAAAGAGCTACTAATACTGTTGCTACTGAAGAGCCAAATCTGCAAAGTTGTTAGAAGGGTGTCAAGGAGGAGACATCTAGGAGAAGGAAGAGCATAGAGGCTATGCTTCTATGAGTGGTCATGAAGAGATGATTGCATTGGTACATTGAGTGTGGAGACTCAAGGAGACAAAGCTTGAAAGAAGGGCAAGCTGTCAAGAGTTTCAGAGATTAAAAGCCAGGCAAGGGTATGAGCTGAGAAGTGATCTGAGATCTGCAAGATAAGTTGTATGTTGTAGTCAGGTCAAGATTTTCTAATACTCTCTGGCAATTGTATTAGATCTGAAAATCCTATGGACTTAGGTTGGACTAACAACCATTTGTAAATCCTTTCACAGGGTGGCATTCCAAGCGAATGTTCTAAAGTCTTCTAACCAGGTCCACTTCTAACAGGGTGGTTAAATCCTCTAACAAGGTCACATTTAACAGTGTGTTGTAAGCCTTTAACACGGCAGGTATTTCACAAGGCATCACTTCAGAAGAGTGAGAATTGAGTAGCATGTTATTGGTGGTTTTTCCCAAATTAGGTTTCTACATAAATCACTGTGTCATGTGTTGATTTCTTATGTGTTATGCTTGCATGTTGATTTACAGTAACCTGCTGATTAAATAAGTTAAAGCTTGAATGGTTGAATGGGTTCACTACACTTAGTGAAAAGTTTGAATAGGACATTTGGACATTGAATAACTAATTCACCCACCCCCCCTGCCCCTGCCTCTCAATTATTCTAAAGGATTTCTAACAATTGTTATCAGAGCCATTTGCTGATTTAGTTTCAAGGTACTAGAAGCAGAAAGATCAAGATGTCCAAGAGAGAAGTTCCCAAGCTCAACAAAGACAACTTTTCTACATGGCAGAGTTTGATGAAATTGCACATTGGATCAATAGGTGACTATGCACAAACCTTAATTGGAACAGAACATGTAACTCTAGCAGGACCTCTAACTGCAAATGATTTGAATAAAAAGAAGGAGCATAACCAAGCAATGTTGGAGATTGCCTCTGTACTCAGCTATGTAGAATGTGATGACATCAAAGACTGTGACACTACATTCAAGATGTGGAAAAACTTATCAGAAATGTATGGAGGAGATCAAAATGTCTAGAGAGCAAAGAGAGAAAGTCTAAGAGGAAAGTTTGATGACATGGAGATGAAACAAGGTGAAAATGCTGCTGAATACGCTGCAAGAATGAAATAAGTGGTGAGTGCAATAAGAAGTCTAGGTGGACAATTAGAAGAAGAAATTGCAATCAACAAATAATTAAGAACTCTACTTCCTATCTATGCTATAAGAGTTTCAGCCATCCAAGAGTTGAGGTGTGTACAAGGGAACACACTAACCTTTGAAGGAATAGTGGGAAGACTTACTGCATTTGAGCTATCCAATTTTGACAACTACATACCTGAGAACCTTGAATCTGCTTTCAAGGCCAAGATGACAATAAAAGAGACTAAGGAGGACACATCAAGCAAGAACATAAGAAAAGAAAAACATGCATCCAATGATAGTAGCATAGATGAGGAGGATGTGGAATAGTTAGAAGCACTACTGGCTAGGAGATTCCATAGAGGTAAAGGCAAATTCAAAGGTAAGCTCCCTATCATATGTTTCAATTGCAATGAAGTAGGTCATATAGCTACAAGATGTCCATAGAAGAAGAACTACAAAGAAGGAAACAAGTATAAGAACAAAAGAGAAGATGACAACAAAGAAAAAAGCAAGAGATGCTACATTGTTGAAGAAGACTCTGATGAAAATGATGATGAAGTAGTCTATGTAGCAATGAAGGATGAATCATAAAAAGATGAAGATGAAGCAACAACATTGGTTACCTGTGTGAACAAAAATGACAAGTGGATCATAGATAGTGGATGCTCACATCACATGACAGGAGATAAAAGTAAGTTCATTATCTTTACTTAATATGATGGAAATAGTGTTAGATTTGGTAATGATGCCCCATGTCAAATCAAAGGAAAAGACTCTATTAAACTCTCAAAGAAAATTTCATGTGATAATGCATAGTATGTTGAAGGATTGAACTGCAACTTGTTGAGTGTATCATAGTTAGGCAATGTAGGTTGCAAAGTTGAATTTGGAAACAAAACTGCCAAGATCTATGATACTGATGGAAATTTGATAGGAAAAGGTGAACAAACTAGGAGTAATCTATTTTACCTAGATATGGAAGATGTAACATGTCTTGTTGTTAGACTTGATGATGTGTGGTTGTGGCATAAAAGACTGTGTCATGTTAACTTTGATAATCTGATTAGTATCAGCAAGAAAAAGAAAGTCAGAGGATTGCCCAAGTTGAAGAAACCTAAAAACACAATGTGCAAACAATGTCAACTAGGGAAGATGACTAAGTTTCAAAAGCAAAACATACACTTCCAATAAAGTACTAGAGTTAGTTCATACAGACTTATGTGGTCCAATAGAAGTGCAAAGCTACCTAAGAGACAGATACATAATACTATTTGTAGATGACTACTCCAAGATGATGACTGCTATATTCTTAAAGCAAAAAATTGATGCATTCCAAATTTTTAAGTGGTATTTTGCTAGAATTGAGAAGGAAACAAGAAAGAACCTAAAATGCCTAAGGTCAGACAGAGGAGGTGAGTTCACATCAAGAGAGTTTGAAATATTCTGCAATGACAAACGTATCAAAAGGCAAATCAACACCAAGAACTCCACCACATAATGGTATTGTTGAAAGAAGGAATAGGTCAGTAATTGATTGTGCTAGAACCTTGATGATGGAGAAAAATGTTGCACTAATATACTAGAGAGAAGTTGTAAGTACTGCAGTCTACACACTGAATAGAGTTCAAGTCAAGAAAGGTACAAATGCAACACCTTTTGAATTATGGTATGGTCATTCACCTAATGTTAAACATTTCAAAGTATTTGGTTGTAAATGCTATATTATGAAAGATACAAGAAATGGCAAGTTTGATGCAAAAAGTGATGAAAGCATATTCCTTGGACACTGCACTAGAAGTAAGGCATATAAGTGTTTGAATGTTAACACTAACAAAGTTGTGGAGAGTGAAAATGTAAATTTTGATGAGCATGTAGAAGTTTAGGTTGATGAGTGAAAACAAACAGAGGATTATAGATCCTTTGTATACTTCTATGAAGGAATGATAATTGAAGACAATGCTGCAAATCAAGTTGGAAATCAGCAATAAACTTTAGTATCTTTCGAGTCTTAGCCTGTGAATGTCGAGCTACATTCAGAAGCCGAACTACAGAATGTAGAGAATGCACATTCTGATTCTGAAAATAGTATGCAAGAAAGGAATGATGAAATGCCAAATGAAGAAGAACAAAATGACTCTGAAGCTGAAGGATCAAATATGGAAAGAAGGACTGAACCCAGATTAGCCAAGTATGTGAGAAAACATCACCCTGCAGATCAAATCATTGGTGACAAAGATGCTAGACCAATGACAAGGAATAGGCTTAGAAATGAATAGTGTCTACTAAGCAAGGTTGAACCCAAAATAGTGAAAGATGCTCTACAAGATGATGACTGGTATAAAGCCATGGAAGAAGAGATAGATCAGATTGAGAAAAACAAAACATGATCTCTAGTTCCTAGACCAATTGATAAGAATGTGATTGGTACAAAATGGGTGTTTAGAAACAAAATTGATGAGAATGGTGAGATAACAATAAACAAAGCCAGACTAGTTTGCAAAGGCTATGCACAAGAAGAAGGACTGGATTATGGAGAGACTTTTGCCCCTGTTGCAAGAATGGAAGGAGTAAGAACATTACTTGCATATGCTGCATATAAAGGTTTCAAAGTCTACTAGATGGATGTGAAGTCTGTTGTTTTGAATGGTATACTAGAAGATGAAGTTTACATAGAACAACCAGAGGGATTTGTTGATGAGAAGAACAAGGACATGGTCTGCAAGCTACACAAAGCACTTTATGGATTGAAACAAGCATTTAGAACATAGTATGAGAGGTTGCACAAATATCTTGTGAATATAGGATTTGAAAGAATAGATGAAAACAACAACTTTTACATCAAAGCTAAGGAAGGTAAAGACATTTTGATATCAGAAATCTTTGTTGATGATATAATATTTGGAGGAAAAGATGTTTTATGCAAAGATTTTGTTGATCAAATGAAGCATGAATTTGAGATGTCAATGTTTGGAGAAATCAAATTCTTTGTTGGATTATAAGTACATCAGTCGAAGCATGGCATATTTGTGATCCAATCCAAATACATCAAGGAAGTACTCAAAAAAATTGGGCTAGAAGACTCAAAACTAGTCAGCACACCAATGGCAACAGGCCATAAGCTATCCAAGAATGATGAGTGTGCTAAAGTAAATTAGACATTGTATAGGTCTATGATTGGAAAGCTGCAATATGTTGTATACAATAGACTAGATATTGCATTAGCTATTGGAATAGTGGCCAGATTTTCTGTAAACCCAAGAGAAAATCACTTAATGGCAGTGACGAGAATATTGAGATACCTGAAAGGAATTGATGACTTTGGTTTGTACTACAAGAGGAGTGAAAAAATTGAGCTGAAAGCTTACACTGATGTAGATTGGGGAGGTAACATTGATGATAGAAAAAACACTAGTGGGGGAGCACTTTTCTTAGAAAAATGGTTAATTACTTGGACTAGCAAAAAGCAAAGCTGCACCTCACAATCCACTGCTGAAGCTGAATATGTGGCAGCTGCTGTAAACTGCACCAATATTGTATGGATCAAAAATTTGCTACAAGGTACGAAGGAAGAAGTAAATGAGCCTGTGATACTTTATTGTGATAATACAAGTGCTATCAATATATCAAAGAATCTAGTAATACATGCTAAAACTAAGCATATTGCAATCAAGTATCACCATGTAAGAGAGCTGGTGGAAGACAAACAAGTGAAGATGGAATATGTTAGCTCAAAGGAACAAATTGCTAATATCTTCATAAAAGCACTACCAAAAGATGATTTTGAGTATTTTAGAGGTAAGTTAGGGGTGATACCCCTAGCTAAGGCTACTTAAAACAAATAGAAAGTATGCCTTGCATCAAATAAGCTAAATGTTGAAGATTTTATACATTGATGCAGAGGATTTTTACTTTGGGATCCATGCCTAAAGTAGTAGAAGTGCTAAAATTTCAAATCAGTCACAAGCAAGGCGACAAAGGGAGACATTGAATAAACCTGTAAAAGCTACACTTGCATATTAAAGATGCTAATATGTCTTTGGCATTGTTGTCAAAGAGGGAGAAGTAGACAACTGATTAACAACTGTTGAAGATTTTTACAACTGGTCAAAGAAGATAGAGGGAGAAGTTGACAAGAATAATTAGAGGTTGATCAGAACAATAGAAGATAAGCAATACTGAGGGAGAAAGACAAAGAACAAGGATACAATAGCAAAGAGGGAGAAGCTGAAATAAAGCAATCAAAATAGTAGAAGGAGATGTGATATTACAATTTACTTTTTGGCATTTGACTTACTATTCTAACCTAGTAAGCTTGTGCTTGAATAATTTAGTTTGATGGTTGATCATTTTGGTTTGCCATCAATGCCAAAGAGGGAGATTGTTGGAGATCTGATTGAAAAAGCTTATTGTTGTTGAAGATCAAAGAGGGAGATTCTTCTAAAAGAATGTTTTCAATCATTTTTTTTTCATTGATGTCAAACTTGATATTTGTAAGGATGATATTTGCTTATAAGATCCAAGTACTATCACTTAGTTGATTGATGAAGAGGATTTGATCAACAAGATGTAACAAGAGTACCTAAGGGAAAGGTTGAGTTATGATGTTGTAATGAAGTGCAAGGATTAGTTAAGACAATGGTTAAGTAATGTATTGATGACATACTCAAAGATACAGAGGGTGGTCACACTTAGAAACATCAAAGGAAGAAGTTGTAACAAGGTTGACTGCAAAGCTTGAACTAAGATGATTAGTGGGTGTCGAGCAAGTTAGTTGAAGCCGAGCAAATTCTCAGTAGAAACTGAGTAACACAAATTTCTAGTGTGTGCTGAGTGATCTTCATGTGCCGAGTGATCTTCAGGTGCCGAGCATTAGGAAAAACACAGTTGATGCCAAGTAACACAGTATGTGTTGAGCACCAGTATTTGAATAATGTCGAGCTATTGCGTTATTTCAAATGATGAAGATTCACCAAATCTAAGCTGACATAGTGTTTACATTGAATTTTGTGAATGAGTTGGAAGATAAGGATGATGATTTGGTGGCATAGAATCCTATGTAAACCATTTTTGAGTGAATTCTAAAGGATTATTCAAGAAGTTTCTAGAGGAAATAGAATATGGGTTAGATGCAATGAATCCTACTTTATCCATGCGAATTGAAATCAAAAGAATGGAAGAATTGAGTGGGAAAAGATACTCCAAGACTTCTATTTAAGAAGTCATAGACCAAGAAGCAAACAACTACTGATACTATTGCTGCTAAAGAGCCAAATCTGCAAAGTGGTTAGAAGGGTTTCAAGGAGGAGACATCTAGGAGAAGAAAGAGCATAGAGGCTCTACTTCTACAAGTGGTCATGAATAGATGATTGCATTGGTACATTAAGTGTAGAGACTCAAGGAGACAAAACTTCAAAGAAGGGCAAGCTATCAAGAGTTGCAAAGATTAAAGGCCAGGCAAGGGTATGAGCTAAGAAGTGATTTGAGATCTACAAGATAAGTTGTATGTTGTAGCCAGGTCAAGATTTTCTAATACTCTCTAGTAGTTGTATTAGATCTAAAAATCCTATGGACATAGGTTGGCCTAACAACCATTTGTAAATCCTTTAACAGGGTGACATTTCAAGCGAATGTTCTAAAGTCCTCTAACCATACCCACTTCTAACAGGGTGGTTAAATCCTCTAACAAGGTCACATTTAACAGTGTGTTGTAAGCCTTTAACAGGGCAGGCCTTTCATAGGGCATCACTTCAGAAGAGTGAGAATTGAGTTGCATGTTAGTGGTGGTTTTTTCCAAATTGGGTTTCCACGTAAATCACTATGTCATGTGTTGATTTCTTATGTGTTATGCTTGGATGTTGATTTACAGTAACTTGTTGATTAGATAAGTTAAAGCTTGAATGGTTGAATGGGTTCACTACACTTAGTGAAAAGTTTGAATAGGACATTTGGACCTTGAATAACTGATTCACTTCCCCGTCTCAGTTATTCTAAAGCATTTCTAACATAGACATGTCATCTAGGCTGAAAAAGATACATAGTGAGGGGCAACTAGATTGCTGACCATGTTCTAAAATCTACTCACATCTAGGTCATTTGGCACTAAGGCTTTGGTGAGTATTTCTTTATGCTCCGGGGATATTTGTAACATTTCAAAAATGGAGATGTGGGAAAGAGTCTTAAGTAATTGGTTGACTAGGTTGTACTTGGGCAAGGAGGAACTTGTAGCTATGTGGTCAAGATCTGTCACAAGTTTTGGTAAGACAACTTTAGAGGCTTGACCTCGGGTAACGACGTTTGAGGATTGTTTTTTGTTTTTGTCCTTAAATATGATAACACTCATGACATCATCAAAACTAGAGATCATATTAATGGTGTTTTTGTAATGATGCACGTAATTAACCTTAGTCTGATTAGCTTTGGAGGATTCCCCCTTTTCATGGCTCATGAAAGGGTTCTTGAAGGCCATGTGGTCTTCATTATTGCTAAGGTTGTTCACTTTGATGATTCCATCATTGATTAATTGTTGTGTTGCTCCCTTAAGGGAAAAAATATTATTTGTTAAGTGTCCCCTATTTTGATGGTAGGCACAAATGTGCTTGTCATTCCACCACTTCATCTTGACTTGGGGTTCATAGGGTTTAGCCTCAAGAAGTACAATGAGCTCATCAACCAAGATGGTTTGCAAGGCATTTTCGTAAGACACCTCAATAGGAGTATACACCTTGGGCATATCGGAGGATTGATATCTACGGGGAGGAGGAGCTTGATTGTAAGAAACTTGTTGATTGGTTGTTGAGGGAGTTTCTACATTACGTCGATAGAATGGGTTGGCATTGTCTTGTTGGGGTGTGTTGGAGTTGGTGTTGTTGATGACGAGATGTGACTGAATTAGATTGGTTTGAGGTTTGACATGGTTAGCTTTGACCATCCTAGCATTAACGATGTTCTTGTTATTATTTCTCCACCATGACTTTTGTTTATCGGTTGCCCAATCAAAGGAATTATGAGCCTGTGTGGATTTATTTGAAAAGACCTTACCATCTTTTGATAATTTAATGATGTCATTATTTAGTAAGGTCTCTTCTACCTTAGTAGCATTCTCTAAGGTGGTTTTTAAATCTTTAGGCCCTTGGAGTTAGAGCCAGTAATTCATTAGTTTGGAGAGACTATTAATGAAGATGGTAGTCTTCTCTTTGTCTAGTATGTCTCTATGATACTTTGCGAACATGTGTCTCCACCGTTGTAGGAAGGTCTTAAATGACTCGTCGAGGAGTTGTTTCATGTTGCATAAGTCGATCATTGTGACTTCTCTTTCGATATTGTAGGAATATTAGGAGATGAACACATAAGCCAATTGGTCAAAGGTCTTGATATTGGAGGGTATCCTGGAGAATCACTCCATGGCTTGCCCTCCAAGGCTCCTAGGAAACAGACACATCAAGCACATCGTATCATGGACAAACTCCATACTCAAAGTATAAAATTGTTCGAGGTGGTCTTGCGGATATGATGTACCAAAATATTTATCTTATTTTGGTATTTGTACATTTTGTGGGAAAGGTGTGAAGGTAATGTTCTTATCGAATGGGAGAGGACACACTTTTTCGAGGCTAAATTCTGCGGGTTGTGTTTTTCCTCTCTTCATTCCTTCCATTTCCATTTGTAGGTCTTGTAATTTTTATGTGACAACTTCTAGGAGTGACTCTTCTTCATCTTGTTTCAAGTTGGTTACATCAAAATTGGATGGCAATTTCGCACCTTGTTGTGCTAATGCTAGTATATAACGCTCCTTGTATTTCTCGAGTATCTTGTCCATGATGTCGACAAGTTCAAGATTTTGTTGAAAATCTTTGATTTTAGTTTCAATACTCCTATCGTCCCATATGTTAAATGAAACCACTATGGCTAAGGATTTTGAATTTTGATTGAACAAGGGTGATTTGTGAATAATTGCATTATGTGAGGAATCTATTGATGTAGTAGGTTCAAGGAGATTTAGAGGTTTTGTGTGTTTGATGGTTCTGTTGGCTATTCTAGCACTCACTCGTATAGGCGATCATTTCAATTTTGTAGCTATACTAGTTTTATGTAGTGGCATGAAATGTGAATTGGATTCCTTTAGTTCTTAGGCATTTCCAAAATGTGAGGGTTTCCATTGATTGTGATTCATCTGGAGTAACAAGCTAGGTTGGCCAAGGTTCTTGCTAATGTCGATAGGATGAGTTTCACTTTCGCATAGTCAGGTAAATGATGGATGTGTGTCACTAAATATCTCTGGCTTGATGTGAAAAATGAAGCAATGATAATTGTTGGGTTGATAATGATGTTTGTAGCTCTACTTGTTTTGGAAAGATGTTTTTGGTCAAATATGGAATTTCTCAGACTTTGTAAAATACCAGTGAGGAAAAGGGTATCCAAATTTGTCACTTGTTCGTAGTTATCATACATGTAGATGGCCTTTGTTTTATGTTTTCACTCAGATGCAT
Organism: Cupressus sempervirens; assembly: GCA_028749045.1. Classification (NCBI taxonomy): domain Eukaryota; kingdom Viridiplantae; phylum Streptophyta; class Pinopsida; order Cupressales; family Cupressaceae; genus Cupressus; species Cupressus sempervirens. Next base: position 635,929,432 of record CM053785.1, read on the forward strand.
CACATGATTGGTCAAATGCACTATTTTACTGACCATATGCACTTTTTAAATTCTTAGATGCACTATTCTAATTGTCATATGCACTATTTAATATTTCAGATGCATTATTTTACTGTGCAAATGTGTTGTTTAAAGGGTCAAATGTGTTGTTATGCAAGAACATGCATTATAACAAAGATCAAAAGTATCCTAGGAGTGTTCAAATGCGCTTTTGCATACAGTATATGTGCTACTTCAGGATTGTTCAACAATGTTCTTGTTTTGGACTTGGTTTCTCAATGTTCAATTTGAAGTTGCATCTTTTGGAAGGACAATGATCAACATTGGTGTTCCTTATTTAAATTTTAAAATACACCCAAGAAAAATAGTAGTATAAACCAAAGTATAATATAAAGCCACACACACCTATAAAGTGAAAGAAAAGAGTTTCCTAACAAGGTTATCTAAAGTTGGTGACTAGTGGGTCTTAGTGTTTAACCATCTATGTTCATATTTACCTCTCTTGTGACAAAGAGCTTCCCACCAATGCTAAGGAGGTTCGGCACAATACCTTACGGGACTACTAGAGGAAGGCTATATTTTGAACATGGATGGCTTGCATTCAATTGGAAATACAAGATTGGGAGGCAAACCCTCTCACTGGCCTTGCTAAGGCAACTCAGGAGGTAGTCTTTCTATAGCTAGATAATTCTACCTAATGAAAAGCAAGAAATGGAAATCAAAAATAGGTTTCAGAATCTGATCACTTGAGAAGAGTGAGAGCATATCCCTACTGTTTTGGCTTCCCAAACAAAATAGACACAAAGGTTTAATCACCAACCCTTATACTACTAAAGACAGAGGGGCTCCTAGTTAAGCTATGTGTGGATTCTTTCCTCGTTCAATTATAACTAATCTTTACAGAAGGTCGAGCATTCTGATCAACTCGAAGGATTTGATAGCATAGGCCTACTTTTGTTTTGGATCAACAAGATTGAACACTTCTATTAAGCAATGTTTGGAACTTTGAAATGCCGCACTTTATATTAACAAGAGCCGAGGTCCACTTACCTGATTCAAAGCTAGCAAAGGCTAGGCGCATTTAGGAGGGTCTTCATTCCTGTCATATGCTGTCTGTAATTTGAGAGCTTTTCCTTAACTCGAAAGGGACCTGTAAGGAGATGATATTCGAATCTGGAAGTTAGATTTAGGAAACTATAGTTTTTACCAGATACACTACAAAAATACTTATATGCATTACATAAAGCTTTGTATGTGCTATTTAATCTATCAAATGTGCTATAGTAACATCAAATGTGTTGTAAAACACTTTATATGCACTTCAGAAATGATCACATGCATTACAAAACTGTTCAAAGGTGCTGCAAAAAGATGTAAATGCATTATAGAACTATTCAAATGCACTTTAGAAATATTAAATGCATTAAAATAGAGTTCAAAAGCAACAAAATATCTCTCAGAAGCATTAAAATAGAGCTCAAAAGCATAAGAAGATTTAGATCTAACCCTTATGTGTTCGAGAAAGACTTTGGAACTTTATTCTCATTGATATGAAGCCTCCAGAATGCTATAGAACCTGCAATCAATCAAATCTACACAAGGAAATAATGAGAAACACAAATCTATACTAAAAATGAAAGATTAGATTGAAAGATTTGAAGATAGAGAGGCTTTGAGTTCAAGCCCCATGGTGGGTGCCAATTTGTACATGGTGTAAACGTGTATACATGAAACTTTAATGTAGAATGCATATAGATTGACGAATGAACTAGACTAAACCCAAGAAATCATTATCAAAATGTAAATTCTGTGAACATCTCATGTTTCCCTAACTACAACTACTAAGAAAGCTCTCAGACCAACATCTCAGTGATAGTTCTAGAATGAGAGTATGCTTAGAATGTAGGTCTACACGAATGGATGCAAGATCTATGACTATAATGTAGATTATATGAGGGTAACAACTCTTAGAATGTTATGACAATGGACATAAAATGAGCTAACATCTAATAAATGATGCTAAATGACATAAAAACAATGCTAAAATGATAACTTAGAGTGTGCCTATAGTGCAGATGCCTAAAACTTGGGTCCCTTGGCTCTTGGATTTCCCTCCCATTTATAGGATTTTAGAAGGGGTCGGGATAAGAATCAAGATTTTTACCTTTGACTAGTGGATGAAAGTGAATCTAAAAATATCTCATAAGAGACCAGGAGGAAGAATCCAATAGACTTGGTTTTGAGGATAAATGGGGATATTTCTAATTCTTTTAAATGAAAAAGGGAGATTTTCTCTTTTGTGAGGATAATTGATTTAATAAATGTTTATTTATTTCCAACACTTTGTCTTTTTCTTCTTCCCTTTTTGAATTTCATTTTATGAATTTGAATTACTTTTCTCCTCTTTTTAAGTTGATTTAGGTCTTGTTGATTTGATAGATAATTAATGACTTGATGCAATTTTGATTTGAAAGTCTATTGTGTACTTTTGATTTTCTCCTTAATTTGCATTGATTGATTAGAATTGCGTGACTTAGGTCTTTGCCAATTTTTGGGTGTCTACACAACTTTAAATGCATTTGACCATTAAATTTTTCACAACCTCGCATATATCACTCACTCATTCCTCATTTGCAACATGCATATTCTGAAGTGTTTGTCTTTATATGCATCAATATGTATTTGGCTTTTCTCTATGTTCATCTGAGTTAGCACCAATCCATGCTCAACTCTATAATTATGAGAATGATTGGTTGATGCAACTTCCTTGTCTTTATGGGGATGAAGTCATGAAGGTAAAATCACGTTCTTTCCTTGAGTAGCAAAAATTACTATGAACTTATTTACTTCTTATTTAGCCTTACTAGATGCTTCTTTATCTAGTATCTTTTTTAATTTCATGCTATGGATTAGATTGCATATTGGTTGTGTTTTTCATGTTCTCATCAATCTACTTTTGATCTAGGAGAGTTTGTATTCCCGCACAAAAGAAATGAATCAATGAATTTTTACTATATGTTGTGGGTACTTATTTATGATTTTTTGATTTGTTCACCTCTTCTCATGCTCTATAACTTAAGGTTGTGTTATTCTTGGGTGCTTCTCTAACTAATGATTAATGGGTTTTATGGTTTATAGTTTTCTTACAAATTGAATGTGTTAGGGTTTAAATTTTTCTAACTCTATTAAAAAAGGAACCAAAAGTGTTTTTCATTGGTCTTTTTAAAATTCTTTTTGGGTTAACTCGTCAAGCATTTCCCAAGGTGGACTCATCAAGTATGTTTAGGGTTAACATGTTAAGCCCATATGAGTCATATAATATTGGATTAGGGTTAGCATTCTCTAAAGAGAATATATAGCTTCTTGCAGTGGTATTGAGTTGTAAGGAAGATTGAAAATTGTGATAGGTTGAAGTTGCTGGATAATAAAATTGGACTCTCTATTTGGTGGACATTTCCCAAGATTTGGTAAATAATGTTTAATATTTGTGTCTTCCATTCCATTTATGTGTACTTGATTCCTTTGTGTTATTGGTTATATTTGAATGTAATTGTTATTTTCTATCTAGATAATCCTAACAATTTGATGGTAGAATATTAGTCTGGAAGTTTTGGTATGTGTTAGCTCACTTGATTTCTTATTTTATTACATGATATAATCCTTGAATTATTGTATACATGGTCTGGATGTTATCCAGATGAATTTTGTGCTCAAACTCATGATGGAGTAATAAAAAATTTGGTTAAGTTTTGAATCACCACATATCATTGTGAATGTGAGTTAGTACTATGCTCTATATTTCATTGCATTGCATCATATAGTTGTGCAATCTTGGATTTAAAATTTGAATGGTTTTAAATGTCTACTATCAATATTTCAAATCATAATTTCTTTTGCATGAAAACTTATAAGATTTTGAGCTCTAGATTATATTCTATCAACTTAAGGTCTTCTAGTTGGCTCATTTGATTTCTCTATGTTCTACCACAATGATTGGTTTGGATATGTAGTTTTGGGATGATGTTAAGGAGACACTCATATTGGCTATTGATCTTGTTGAAGAATACATTCTCCACCCAATCTACATTATTACTATTTGTTTAGAGAATTACTTTTGAACACTGATTGTTAGTTTCCTTAGAAATTATTAAAAAGAGCCTATTGATGTTTACATGTCTTGTATGGTGGTCCATGATGTTCTTGGTTTCTCCTTAATGATGAGATGACAAAAAATTAATAGTGGTGTTGATATCCAAGACATCTAGGTATGTTCCTTCAGTTACAATTTATCCCAACCTATTTCATTAGTTTTGAAGAATCTAAAATGACATGTTTGGAGGTTAAATTAAGTATTGCTTAGTCTAAAACCCATTTTTAATAACATTGAAGGAAGACGAGGTTGAATGATGATCTGTTGTGCATTTTATTGATTAGGGTTTGTGTCAACTTATTCAATGCTTTGAGATGTTACAAAAGATTCATGAAGTAGAATAAACATTTTTTTTGTGAGAAGTAAGAGTTTATGTAAGGTTTTTCAATATGTGAACATATCTATATGATGTATTAAATGATTGTCAAGTGCAAAATTAACATGATAAAATATTTGTGCTACAAAGAGAGCTGCACTCTAAACATTTTTTAGACGTGTCAACTATTATAGTTCACATTAAATATTTCATTGTAATCTTATTATATCTTGCTTTGGAGAAGTGATATTTAGTTTGCAAGTTGTTGTATGTTGCCCTAGGGCAATGTACCTTAACCTAGAAGGCTATTTACCAAGCGTTGGGCCACCCTTCCTTAGCATTGAGCCTAAAATAAATCTCATAAAAACTTGCTTAGTATATTGCAATTTGATCCTCACTGTGATATTTCTCTTCTTTGGTTTTATAAATAAAAATGTTACATTTGTATATGGTGCATGTTATGTATTTTCTCTTTATTTCTACACATGTGATTAAATTGATAATTTTTTTATTAAATTTAGTTTATGTTGATCCAACCTCATCCTCTTAGCATTCAAGTGTGCTAATTTATTTATTTTTATGATTAAAAAAAAACAAATTTTCATTTTATAAGTAAGTATAAAATTAGTATGTCTTCGAATAAATAAACTTTTGTATACAATTTCATTTACAAGTCAAAAGTTTATGATATGATAGAAGATCATGATTGTGAAAAACCCCTATCTATCAAGTTTGACCTTTACTATGATTTAACTTTTCTCTATTGTTTCCTCTATGATCCACCTTTTTTTTTAATGTGTTATGGGTTTGTGTGCACATATCAATAATTTTAACATTTTGTCTTGTTTGTAATCTTTTCAATATCATGTCCAGATTCATTATTTGCCTTAAAGTAGGGATAACTTTAAGAAACCCCCTCCTCGAAAAATATATAAATTCGTGGCAAATCCAACATTAGTTTTGGGGGGGGGGGATTAATTTCTATTGGCAATTTTTTCTTTCAATGTCAGGAAAAGTTTAATGTTAGAGGCGATTTTGTCCTTTTGATATGTGTGTGTGTGTGTGTGCGCGCGCGCGTATGTGTATGTGTATATATATATATATATATATGGTAATTTTTCCCATTTATTGGAAAAACATATATATTTGATTAGGTAATTTTTCTCGTTTATTGGAAAAATATACATAATTGATTAGGCAATTTTTCCCACCTATTGAAAAAACATATATAATGCGTTGGCAAATGTGCTAGAAAATGATGTGATTACTCAATGAATCAACTACTAGAAAATAATCGTATGTTATTCAAATTAGTTGTCAAATTATCAAGAGATTATGCTCAGTATTAAATCAAATAGTGAAAAGAAAGTGAGGTTTCTATAGGATGACATGTATGTGGAATGTCCTATTGCATTTATGGTATATTGGAATCTAGTTGAAAACACATTCTTTAAATTGTAGACATCCTATTCAGTGGTTGTCATTAAGAAATATAGGCCGGTTGCCAAAAAGGGGAGTGCTTGTGGAAGAGGGATCATTGAATGAAAATACAAGCTCTATTGTCAACCCATATTTGATTGTGGAGAAGGATGAGGAACAAAGAGATCTTACCACTAGGCATATTGTAGCTCTATAGGTTTTCTCTACTAATTTCGGGGATGCCATCAAAGAGCTCAAAAAGGAGTAGGAAAAGGAAAACCTACGAATGATGTTCGTTGAAATGGGTCTCAACCCTACTAATTTTGAACAACAAATTACAAATGTGGTAGAATAGCAAAACTAGAACTTCAACACTTTTGGGATGTTTTTTGAAGGATAAAAGAAGTGTTACTCCAAGAATCATTGGTTTAGTTAGGGCTTATTTTGTAAAACATATTATTGAAAGTGTATCAATTTGAAACATAACGATTTGAAGCTTTGTCGCTTCCCTTTTTGAGGGAAACAACAAGTGTTTTTGGTGTATATATACACACACACATGAAGAATCATCGACATTCTTCGATTTAGTTAGGGTTTATTTTGTAAAACATACTATCGAAAGTGTATCAATTTGAAATGTAACAATTTGAAGCTTTGTCACTTCCCTTTTTTAGGAAAACCACAACTATTTTTTGAATATATATATACATATATATATATATATACATATATACATATATATATATATATATATATACATATATATATACATATATATATATACATATATATATATATACATATATATATATATATATATACATATATATATATATATATATACACATATATATACATATATATATATATACACATATATATACATATATATATATATACACATATATATACATATATATACATATATGTATATATATGTATATATATGTATATGTATATGTATGTATATGTGTACACACACACACACACACACACACACACACACACACACACACACACATAAAGATGAATGTAAAGCAAATACAAATAATATAATGCAAAGTAAACCCCTTTTGTTGACATTTTATATTTTAGTGGGCATGGTATTTTCTTTTGGGCTCTAGTTATTTTACAATAATCGAATGATGTATTTAACTATTACTTTCCAAATTTGTGTGAATCATAATTTCATTTTCTAGCAAGTATATACTAGTTAGTAGTAGTATACAATACATACTACACATGTTGCATGCGAGCAAGAATTGATGTATGAAGTAATAGATTTTTGGGAAATGTTTCTAATAACATTTCATATCTCTAACATACCTGTGTAACCGGTAAAATCCATCTACAAACTATCATCTGGCGATAATATATAAATGGTTAAAGCTTTATTTCGGGCCAAACATTTCAATTGAAGCCTCAACCTTATTCAAGTCTCTAGAATGTTGACATGTTTCCTTCCACCTTGTACCACTTGCAATGGATAGTAAATAGATGTCTTGTCACCGTCAGTGGCATTCCCTCTTCCATCGGCTTCGCACACATTACAACTTTTTGGGCACAAACTTGTATTTATGTTGTAGATTTTCAAAGAGTTAAACATTTAAAATAATTAATCTGGAAGTAGGACATACAAATGTGTAGGGACCATCACTCAACCACTTAGCTTATTTATAGGCAATTAAGCTTCTTCTTTTGTCATTGCTCATCTTTTTTTTGGTAGTCAATAGTCTAGTAATAGGTATACTTTTAGTGCTTGTTCAATTCTGGTCTAGTTTACTTGGTGTGGTGGACTAGTAGTCATTGCTCTATAGTCAAGATATACACTCTAATTCACTTGACATGTAAATTGGAAGAGGAACATAAGGCCTTTTTAGGTGATGTCCCTAATGGAAACCTCTTGTCAATTTGGTATGAGGTAGTTCCAATTGTGAATTTCATTATCCATGTTGCAAAAATGGTTTTGGGGCATGAGTTTTTGGAGAATGAGAATAGGCACTGTGTCAACACGAACATTACATCCCATTTTCTAGCGTCTCTGCTTGACCTCAGAGAAGAAAGGGTCGACATTTTTCTACTCTTGAGAAAGAATTTTAAAGAAGAATACTTGGTTGATGACATTGACATTGTTGCTCATGCAAAATTAGGGGTGGGATCCCTTGGGTGGGTGAAATCCACAAGCTTCTGGAACTTGGCTAGAATGTGGCACTGAAACCATTTATGTTGGGCCTGACTGTTGGGCAGTTGAAACACCATAAGAAATGGGTACAAATTGGCTTAGATTTTCTTTGAAAATGCTATAATATGGATGAAGTGGCATAGGACAACTTGTGGCTACAAGAATTCACAACCTTGGTCAGGTCTCATACTTTCTACAATGACTAGTGTAGTAGTACTAGGGTTTTCCCCTGTAGTTTGGTTTGACTTTCTATTTTGTTTAATCAAATTACTATAATTTTACTTGTGCCTTCCTCAGATTGTAATTTTCAAGGAATATCAATAAAATTTCTAGAGTTCCATATAAAATTGTATTTTATTGTTATGCTTACTTTTGCAATGTTGTGGCATTTAAAAAAAATTCTATTAAATTGTTAAGAAATAATATAACGTTAACATTGAATTAAAATTAACATATTGAGGTTTAAAATTTAACAATTAATTTAATTAATAAATCACTTACTTTGGTGTTCAGTTTCAGCAGTACAAAATAATAGAATATGTGGATCAAAATCAATAGTTATTTTTAGAATAAGATTTAATTCTCCATTGGATAGGCTTGTTTTACAATCAAATTTAGAGTATCATTGAAAATCTATTTTATTTAAAAAACTAGAAATATTCTAATATATTTAAGAACTATGTTAGTAATATTATAAAGGTGATGTCACAATTACCATTGGATGAACAAAGATCAACGACTCTAGATGTTTTTCAGGCCGAATTTAGCAACAATGAACTAGCTTTTCCAAATTCTCTGGAAAGAAGACATGTGACAAACATGATCAAGTGTGAAATCACTATGTTCATAACAACACCATTTGATCAACTTAGATCAATGACTAGAGATGATTTTTGGGCAAATTTGGGGAATGCTCAACCATTTTTATAAATGCACTTGGAAAAAAGACACCTTTCATCTCTAGTCTCTAATAACTAATAAATATGCTATATGAAAACTTTATGCTATGAACGCTCAATTATTCATATTGTAATAGCTTTTAAATTTTAATTAAAAGTTTAAGCATGTTATATAAATTAGAATTATTTAACTATATTGTATTAGGTCCTTAATTATATTTTAATCATCATCAACAACATAAAATAAGATAATTATTTTGTTAATGTAAATGGTTCAATTTGAAATTCAATGCATAAATACATAGATTCCTTTTTATATTTAATTTGTTATGAATATCTTCTTATTCAATCAAAAAATAATTAAAAAAACATAATACAAATAAGTTAAATTGTTTCTTAAAATAAAACATAAAATATATTTATTCAATTTATTTTTAATTAGTAATTTTTATCTTTAACAAGAGTTAATATAATAAAGGGGATGCCCCGACCATTGTTGGATGAGCAAGGATCAATGGCTTGAGATGTATTTTGGGTTGATTTGGGCAACACTCAACTTGTTTTACCAAATCACCCCAGAGAGAAGACATGTGGCATACATGTAGTACCAATGACTGTTCATTATTCATTTCAATGTGAACGGTGGACCTGTGGCAAATATTATAGTGACACACATGACACAAAATCATTTAGGTTGTATGAAAAAAGAAACAAGTTGACCACCATTCGATCAACTTAGATCAACAACTCCAAATGAATTTGGGTAAATTTTGGCAACAGTTGACTTGTATTCCCATATTCTTTGGAAATAGGACATGTGGCATACTTGACATAACATCTATTGAGGCATCAACATCCTTTACACACCATTCGATCAACAAAAATCCAATGCCCCTAGTTGTGTTTCGAGATGATTTTGGCAAGAGTTGTCTCACTTTTTCAAATGTTGTAGAAAGAAGACGCGTGCAGGTAAGAAAGAAGACACATGGCATTGATGTAGACCATGGTGCAGTAATGGGATATGTAAATATCGATGGCTACCACTATTGGAGCATCAACGATCAACGAATTGAGATTTATTTCAGGTCGATTTTGGCTACCCTCATGTTTTTTTCAAAATTTCCCTGGAAAAGAAGTCTTGAGAAAGAAGTGAAGTCACCGACTTTTCATAAATTAGCAATAATTACTAGAGTTAATCCTAAATTATACTATAACATTGTACATTTATGATTTAACAAATAATTATAATACCAGTTTTCCATTGTATAATGTACATAAGAATTAATATCAAACACATGCTCGACTCTCTCAATTTTAGAATTTCTAAAATTTGCTTTTGTGTAGATCATAAGGTTTAGTTTTTATTATTCAATCTTCAATCTTTGCACAAACTACCAATCTAAGATTCAATAAAAGCATTGGAGCATCAGAAAGGGGTTATGAATCACAATTTACATGTTGCAATATAAACCCAGTCTTCCTAGATAGCTCACATCATCACAAAAATTATTTATCACTTAAAGTTTCAAAATTTTGGGTAAGATCCTGAACATATTTTTACTGAAAATTTAGTAACTAGTACCAGTTGTAAAATTCACAGTTTAATTTTTAATTTATCATGTCTTCTAAACCTAAATTGTTTACTTTCTAGCGGCTAGGTAACTTGTAAAGTTAAATATTATATACAACTTTGGGTTTAAATGTTAATTGGGTTTGTAAATTATAATTTGTGTATGTTTATAGTTCTATAAAGTTTTCAATGATGATGAAAACATACAAGAGGAGTGGCACTGGCACTGGTAGTGGAATTGCAATCCAAAAGAAAATACAGAGGATTGGGAAACTATATTTTTCCATGCACAAACTTGTTAAAATACCAAGTTTTATTGATGAATTCCATGATATTTTGAATCATATTATCTATGGAAGGAGTATTAAGGTAATCATATATGCAATTGAAGATAAGTGGAATGATCCACAAAAGGAGTCAAAATATATTAACTCAAGCAAAATGAGAGGGTGCATTGTAAATAAATTTGCAACGTGGACTGGGGGAATTGCTAGCTTGGGGTTCTCTCAAGTATTCCCTTGTCCAGAATTTATAATGTTTTGTGTTGAAAAAATATCGTGAAAATAGATATGAATTTGTGAATCCAAATACACAAGAGGTAATTTTATCGATCATGCAAAATGAATTTGGTAGACTATTGGACTTAGGGTTTGAAGAACAAAACCAAACCCACATTGACCTGGAAAAACTGGCCAAAACATATGATAACTTGGGAACAAATAAAAAATTGTTTTATATCAGAGGGTTATGGATGGATTAAATCTAACTCATGATCATAAACCTCCTTATGAATTGGATTCTTTGTCATAGTGGATTCAAGATACTATATCTCTGCTATCAATGTGTTTAGGTTTGGAAAGTAACGAGAAAGTGGGTGTCATCATTTTGGAAATAATTTTCAATATTCATTATCTTAAATAACGCTTAAGATATAATTATATTGGGCACATTGTATAAAACATCAATGAACAATCGTTAATGATTAAAAGAGGTTTAGACTCACTATCACAAAAGACATTTAGATACACAACCTACTTGTGTTATCTTCTATTATCAAAGCATCATCAAATTTTTGAAACAAACAAGCTTCAACTTAAGTTTGATAGACCAATATTTGAATGAAATCTATGATTAGGATGGGTGATCCCTAAGGGAACTACAACCACTATGAAGACTTCTTTTTAGCACTACTTTATCATAAAATTACAAGCACTTCAATGCCTAGATTGTTTGTGTCTTGTAAATGATTAATTCAATTGGGAAGTCAAATTTAATTGGCTGAATAGTACTTTATGGAAGAGTACATTGTATTAAGATTTTAGTGTTTAGTTGTAGAACCCTACTATCGAAAATGTAAGAGTGTAACTGAGGGGGGGGGGATGTGAATTGGTTACCACAAAAACAAATCCTTGTCCCTGAAATGTCAATACAAACTTCCACAGATCATGTAATACATAACAACTCATATAACACTTAGAATATTATTGTTACTCGGTTAACAAAGCAATCTTAAGATTTATTAAAATTTTTAATCCTTTAGTAACTTAGTTACATTAACATAAAGCATAAGAAAATAACATGAACACATATGACACTAGGATTTAACATTGAAACCCAATTTGGAAAAAAACACCTTGTAACTAGTCACAATATTTTTCACTCATCTAAAGTGAGCCCTATTAGGAGCCAACCCTTTTAAAGGTTACAAAACACACCGTTAAGTATGATCCCGTTATTGAAAAGAGATTATTTGAAATGTAGAAATTGTAATGGAACAATCATTATTTTGTCAATGATATCAAATCTGCTACTTGTTGGTGAGACAATTGCTTTTTGGTTTGAATGCTATCATTTGGTTGATTGATGACGAGGATTTGAAAAGAGGAGATAACAAGAGAACCCAGAGAAAGGTTGAGTTATTTGGTGTATAAAAGAAGCATTAAGACCAAGTAAGACATTGATACTATAGTGTATTATTTATCTACTTAAAGTTTGTAATGAAAGATTTACTCAAGCGAAGATTGGAAGAAGATCAAGTAAGAAAAGTGTCTACTAAGCCTTGTAGAGCAAATAGTGCAAGCCAAGTATAAAATAGTAGAAGTCGAGTAAAAATCAATAAGTGTCGAGCAAAGATGAAAAATAGTGCAAGCCAAGTGAAAGTTAGTATATGCCAAGTAAATTTTAGTTGGTATCGAGCATCAATAAACTTTAGTGTATGTTGAGTGAACTAGTGTTGGCCGAGTGACAAAATAGTATAGATGTCAAGTGACAACAAACAATGTTAAATCAAAGATTTGACAAATCTGAGCCGACTAATTGGATTTCTTGAATTATGTGAAGCATGTGGAAGATGACTATGACAAGTTGGTGGCACAGAACTTAAGGTAAACTATTTTGAGGTGAATTCAGGGAAGATTGTAGAGGAATTTTCTAGAGGAACTAAAATGGAAAAGTGGTTAGATTCATTGAATCTTATCTAACTCTAAAATGGATGATTGTGGTTAAGTGGAAAAGTATCTAAATTCTCAATTTATAGAAATAGTTGGCTAAAAGCAAAGGTTATCATGTGAGAGAACCTAAGGAAGACAAGAAGTCTAGGGTGTTGCTTCATCTAGTGGCTGAATAGAAGAGACTATACTTGGCATACAAAGCAAGAAGATTTAATGGGATGAATGCTTGAAGGGTTAACAAGCTACCAGACTTGAAGGATATGAATGCTAAGAAAAATGGAGGACTAAACCAAAGACCTATAATTTCTAAGTGAGCTGTAAATTTTTATTAAATCAAGTCCTACTATTGCTTTCTAACAACTATACCAGTGGGGATAAAATCCTTTGGATTAAAGTTGACCTAACAGTGATTTGTAAATCTTTTAACCAGGTGATATTCTAATGGACTTTTCTAAAGTCTTGTAACAAGGCTCACTCCTAATGTGCTAATTGAATTCCTCTATCCATGTCACACTTAACATTAAAGGGTTGGCCTTTTATAGGGCATCACTTCAGAAGAGTGAAATTGGGTAGCATGTTACTGGTGGTTTTTCCCAAATTGGGTTTCCACATAAAATCCTTGTGTCAAATTGTGTGAATGTGCTTATGATATTTCATATTTACATTTTTGTAAAGTTATTTTGACCTAGGATAGTAACATAAAAATTTAAGGTATTGTATGATCTAATAGATGCATGAATATTATGGTTTTATGGATATGGATTTGTTAAGCACTGAAAAGTCTTATTTGTAGATTTGGACCTTGGATAACTAATTCACCCCCCTTTCAATTATTCTAAAGAATTCCAACAATTGGTATCAGAGAATTGGTGCTTGAGAGGAATAGTTTGAAGGTACTAAAAGCAAAAGATCAAGATGTATAGAAAGGATGCAACCAAACTAAACAAGGAAAACTTTCCTGCATGGAAAAGTTTGATGAAGTTACACCTAGGAGGTCTTGAAGACTATGCACAATCTACTATCACTACTAAGCATGTTGATCATGCTAGAGCCCTAATTTTTGATGATTTGAAAAATGAGAAAGAACACAACTAGACAATGTTGGAGCTAGCATCTTCCCTAAGTTACTCATAGTTTGATGACATCAAAGGATGTGACACTGCAAAGAATATGTGGGATGCTATACAAACAATTTATGGAGGAGATACAAATGTTTTGAGAGCCAAAGTTGAAAGTCTAAGAAGGAAGTTCAATGACATGAGAATGCAAGAAGGTGAGACCATTGTCCAATATTGCACAAGAGTCAAAGATGTTGTGAATGTTATCAGAGGAGTTAATGGTATTATTGAAGATGTGACTTTAATCAAAAAAGTACTAAGAACATTGTTTCCTATCTATGCTATTAGAGTCTCTTCCATACAAGAACTAAGGTGTGTTCCTAGTAGTAATCTTACCCTTGAAGGATTGATGGGTAGACTCACATCCTTTAAACTCTCTAATTTTGATAATTTCAAAACTGAGAAATGTTGAATCCACTTTCAAAGCTAAACTATCATTAAGGGAACCTAAAGAGAAAAATAAAAAGGTCAAACATGTTTCTAGTGATAGTGATATAGATGAAGAAGATGTAGAAGAGCTTGAAGCATTGCTGGCAAGGAGATTTCACAGAGGCAAAGGAAAATACAAAGATAAGCTACCTATGATGTGCTTTAATTGCAATGTGGTTGGTCATATTGTTGCTAGATATCCAGAAAAGAAGAACAATAGAAGTGGAGACAAATACATAAGTAAAAGAGATGAGAGAAACAAATATTATAAAGACAAAGGAAAGAAGTCTTGCTACATTGATGAAGAGGAAACAAAAGACAAATCTCATGGCCATGATGATGAAGTTGTGTATGTTGCTATAAAGGATGATTCTGATAAGGATGAGGTAACTGCACTGGTATCTTATGTGAACAAGAGCGATAGATGGATCATTGATAGTGGATGCTAACATTATATGATTAGAGATAAAAGTAAGGTCATTATCCTTGATTATTATAATGGAAATAGTGTAAGATTTGGTAATGATGCACCATGTCTGATAAAAGTTAAAGGGTCAATCAAATAGACAGAAAATATCATGTGTGACAATGCTTATTATGTAGAAGGACTTAACTATAACTTGTTGAGTGTGTCACAACTGATTAATTCAAGTTGCAAAGTTGAATTTGAGAAAAAAGAAAGAAAAGATCTATGAAATTGATGTAAAACTACTTGGAAATGGAGATCATACTAGAGGTAATCTATTTTATCTTAACATGAATGATGCTACATGTCTTGTAGAATTTGATGATGTGTGGTTATGGCACAAGACATTATGTCATGTTAACTTTGATGACTTAGTTAGTATCAATAACATGAAAAGAGTCAGAGGTTTGCCTAAACTAAAGAAACCTAATAATGTGATTTGCAAGCAATGTCAGTTAGGCAAGATGAAAAAATCTAGTTTTAAAAGTAAGACTCACTCCTCTAAAGAAATTATGGAATTAGTTCATACTGACTTGTGTGGACCAATTGATGTGCAAAGCTACAAAGGTGACAAGTAAATTATCCTATTTGTTGATGATTATCCTAGGATGATGATAGTTATGTTTCTAAAATAAAAATTTGTTGCTTTCCAAATGTTGAAGTGGTTCTTGGAAAGAGTTGAAAAGGAGACTGGCAAAAGCTTGAAATGTCTTAGATCTGAGAGAGGTGGAGAATTCACATCAAATGAGTTTGAGATGTTATGTAATGATAGAGGAATCAAAAGATAGACTCTGCACCTAGAACCCCTCCACAAAATGGGATTAGTAAAAGGAGGAACAAATTTGTAATGGATTGTACTAGAGCACTTATGATGGAGAAGAATGTTGCTTTGAAATACTAGAGAGAAGCTATAAGTACAACTATCTATACCTTGAACCATGTACAAGTCAAGAAAGGTATGCCAGTTGATGAAGGTGATGTGAAGCAAGTTGTAAATCAACAACAAGAAGTATCAGTGACTGTCAAGTCACATACAATGGATATCGAGTTGCATTCAAAAACTGAGTTACATTTAGAAGCCAAGTTGCAGAAAGAAGTTGAGGTACATTATGATTTTGAGATAAGTGTACATGAAAGGAATGTTAATCTACTTGATAGAGAAGTACATAGTGATTTTGAAGTTGATAGACCCATTGAAGAAAGAAGAGCATAACAAGATTTTCAAAGTATGTCAAAAGACATCACCCTGCTGAAAAATTTATTAGAGATAAAGAAGCTAGACCAATGAAAAGGAATATGTTGAGAAGTAATACATGTTTTTTGAGCATACATGAGCCTAAGTTAGTAAAAGATGCATTAGAGAATGAAGACTGGAGTAAAGCAATGAAAGAAGAGATTGACCATATTAAGAAGAAAAAAGGACACTAGTACCTAGACTAGAGAACACGAATGTGATTGCTGTAGACACCTAAAAATCTTTAGAAAATAAAGTATTTTTATTTTCTGAAAAATTCTTGATGACATCATCATTAATTAATTAATTAATTATTTGATTAATTAATTTATTTTTATGCCATTAAATCCCTTTATCTTAATTAAAAATATTTAATTAAGGAATCCCTCCCAAAAATGTTTAAATCTTATTTAAACATTATTTCCTTATTTATTAATTATTTAATTAATAAATTGACCAAAAAACCCAAAATAAATAAAAAATTTATTTTTTGCCCAAACTTGGCCAATTTCCTTAAGACCACTAACCCCTTCCAAAATCTTCTAATCCTTCTTTAATTTTGATTAAAGGCTAATCCCATTATTTCCTGCCCCTAATCCCAACTCAAAATATTTAATTAAGATTAAATATTAATCCTCATGTTTATTAAAAAAGTTTTAATAAATATCTCCTCAACCCAAACCCTTGAAATAAATAAAACTTTATTTATTTCTTAAAAATCTAATTTATCCTTATCCTAAGAAATTCTAGACTCTTCTAGAAAGTCTTCATCCTCATCCTAGGAAGTTCTAGACTATTCTAGAAAGTCTTTATCCTCATCCAAAGTCTAGACTCTTCTAGAAGATGTCTTTAAACCTAATCCTAATCCCCTCCTAACCTTTTCACATTCTCTAAACATGGGTTAAGACTTACTAACCCAAGCCAAAGTTAACAAATATCTCCTCCTTCACCCACCCTCATTAAATGCCATCCACTTGCCTATCCCTAAGCTAATCCTAAACCATCCTAATCCATCCTCTAATCATTTGCACAATCCTAAGCAAGCTTAAAACCTTCCTAATCAAGCCCAAGTTGAAATTCCTTTCATCTCCCTCAAAATATCCCAACCATAAAACTTTATGAAGCCCACTAGGCCATAAATGACTCTTTCAAGCCCTTTTATTGCTCTTACAAGCCATTATGAGGGCCTTTATGAAGATTTTATCCCTTGAGCCTCCTTTGTTGACTCATCCTTCCCCTTTCCTCCATCCTCTCACCCTATGACATGTGTCACTCCCTAATTGGCTGTAAGGAAGCACAATCCATGTGCTCTCCTCTCATGCAATCTGAGCCCTCCATGAGCTTTTTCCCATTCTTGCATCTTAGCCCTCAATCCCTCAAGCCTCTTGCCTATAAATTGGATCCTTCCCCTTTGCAAAACAACACAATTCATGAAGTAAAGTCATAATGCCATTTTAAGAAGCCATTTTACATCAAAACCATACACTCACACCCAAATTCCAACTCCATTTGGAGCCCTTTTTGAAGCATAAGTTTGAGCATACATCCTATCTATTTAGACAAAGCCACTCAAAAAGAGAGCTTCTTATTGAGAGAGCCCATTAATGGCTCATATTCTTAATTGAGAGCTCATCTTAGTCTATCTTGAAGTTTATGAATTTTGTTTAGTTTGTAGAAGCTTTATTTAAATTTGGTTTCTATTAGCATACTAACATTGCTTATATACAATTGCAACCAAGTGGGCATAGAAAAATAAGTTAGATGAGAATGGTGAAGTCAAAAAGAATAAGGAAAGATTAGTTTGTAAGGGGTATGCACAAGAATAATGAATTGACTATGGAAAAACATTTACCCCAGTTGCTAGATTGGAAGGAGTAAGAACTCTTCTTACTTACTCTGCATACAAAGGTTTCAAATTTTATCACATGGATGTGAAGTTAGCATTTCTGAATGATATACTAGAAAAGGAGGTTTACATAGAACAACCTGAATAATTTGTTGATTCAAACAACAAGAACATGGTATGTAGACTACACAATGTTTTATATGCTAAAAAGAAATCCCCAAGAGCCTAGTATGAGAGGCTTCACAATTATCTTGTGAAGATTGGTTTTGAGAAGATTGATGATAACAACAATCTATACTTAAAGACAGAAGGAGGTAAAGGTATTTTACTAGCTGATTTTTTTTTTTATGATATCATATTTGGAGGTCAAAATGCATTATGTAAGACATTTGCAAATGAAAAGAATAAAGAATTTGAGATGTCTATGTTTGGAGAGATCAAGTTCTTTGTTGAATTGCAAGTATATAAGATGAGATATGGTATTTATATCACTCAGTCTAAGTATGTAAAGGATATATTGAAAACTTTTGGTTTGGAGGATTCAAACCAGTTAACACTTTTATGGCGACAGGACACAAACTTGCAAAGACTAATGATTTTGCTGAAGTGTATCAAGCATTGTACATGTCTATGATTGGAAACTTGCAATATGTAGTACATAGAAGACATAATATTGCATTATTTGTTGGGATTGTTGCATGATTTTCTACAAATCCTAAGGAGAATCATTTGATGGTTGTTAAGAGAATTATGAGATATCTGAAAGGAACAAAAGATTATGGACTATACTACAAGAAAAATGATAAATTTGAGTTAAGAGCCTATATAGATGCTGATTGGACTAGAAACATTAATGACAGGAGGAGTACAAGTGGTGGAGCATTTATCTTAGGAAAGACATTGGTCACCTGGACAAGTAAGAAACAAAATTGTATATCTCAATCTATTGCTGAGGTTGAATATGCGGTTGCTATAGTAAATTTTACAAATGTGGTATGGATCAAACAACTACTCAAAGGGATGAAGGAAGAGATTACTAAACCTGTGGTACTTTATTGTGATAATACAAGTGTTATAAACATATCAAAGAACCCTATGATATACACTAAGACAAAGCATATTGCAATCAAGTATCATTACTTGAGAGAATTGGTTCAAGGCAAAGAAGTGAGAATATAATATTTGAATACAAAAGAATAGATAGCTGATATATTCACAAAATCTTTACCTAAGGATGCACATGAATATCTTAGAGGTAAACTAGGTGTGATACCCCTATCCCAAGCTACTTAAGAAGCATGAGTAGTGCCCTACATCAATTGAGTTGAATGTTGTATTTTACAACTTGATGTAATGGATCTTACTTTAGGAGCTATCTAAAGTAATAAAGGAGCCGAATTAGAAGATTTACATTCACATGTAAGGTGACAGAGGGAGAGCCTAAATTGATTATATCTACATGAAAAGATGACAAATCTTTGGCATTATTGTCAAAGAGGGAGAAACAAACTATAGAGGTAGAAAAGTATCTGACAAGGGATATAAAAGAGATAAATTGAAGGATATTGACAAAGAATACATTACCCTATATAGTGGAAAGACATATACTGATAGAGGGAGAAATTTCAAAGATATTATTTTCTTTTTTGGTATTGTTGTTGGTATTGGTTTGCCATCAATGACAAAGAGGGATATTGTTGAAAAGAGATTGTTTGAAGTGTAGAATTTGTAATGGAACAATCATTATTTTGTCAATGATGTCAAACCTACTACTTGCTAGTGAGGCAATTACTTTTTGGTTTGAATACTATCATTTGGTTTATTGATGAAGAGGATTTGAAAAGAGGAGATAAAAAGAGAACCTAGAGAAATATTGAGTTATTTGGTGTATAAAATAAAAATTAAGACCAAGTAAGACATTGATACTATAGTATATTGTTTATCTACTTAAAGTATGTGAAGACTAGAAGAAGATAAAATAAGAAGTGTCTACTAAGCCTTGCTGAGAAAATAATGCAAGCCGAGCAGAAAATAATAGAAGCTAAGTAAAAATCAATAGGTGTCGAGCAAAGATGACAAACAGTACAAGCCAAGTAATAGTTAGTATATGCTAAGAAAAGTTTAGTTGGTGCCAAGCATCAGTAAACTTTAGTGTTTTTCAAGTGAACTAGTGTTGGTCGAGTGACACAATAGTATAGATGTCAAGTGATAACAAATAGTGTTAAATCAAAGATTTGACTAATTTGAACTAACTAATTTGATTTCTTGAATTATGTGAAGCATGTGGAAGATGACTATGATGAGCTGGTGGCACAAAACTCAAGGTAAACCATTTTGAGGTGAATTCAAGAAAGATTGTAGAGGAAGTTTCTAGAGGAACTGAAATGGAAAAGTGGGTAGATTTTTTTGGAAATATAAAATAGGCTAAGTTACGGAGACATGAGGGGTGAATCAGTAACCAATAAAACTTAATCTTAATTCATCAATTAATCCTTCATGTGAATTCTAATCTAATTGCATGCATGAAAAACTAGAAGCATTAAAACATTCATGACACTTTGACACACAATATGGTGACCCAAAAACCTTCCAAATAGAAAGTAAAACTAGGGTGGGGATGATACTCACAAGCTTTAGTACTATAGTATAAAGTTGGCCTATTAAGGCTTACAATGATCACTTCTAATGATCTGCCCTGTTAGGAGCAATAAGGGCTACTAGGTCCACCTTGTAAAAAAGATTTACAAACATACAGTGAAGTATGCACTTAGTAAAGAGATTTACAAAAGACTATTAAGTTTACCTTGTGAAAGGGTTTAACTATTCCACCTATTAGGATGAGCTAGTGGCTAATCTCTAATCTGCAACCTCAATTTTTTGAATGAGATTCCTTTGAGTGTAATGATCACATTGTTGTGATAGATAAATCTTTGCTACTCTTTATATTGTTGTAGCCCTTTTTACTTCACTCTTCTATGTCTTTCTATACACATATAATAATTCTCATATTTGGATGTGATACAATACATTACATATACCAAACCAATTTATAATTCATCAAAGTTAGCTACAATACAATTTTCACCATAATTCACAAAGTTAGCCCAACTGTTGGTACTTGGGTTATGAAGACAAACTTGGTGAGATTGTGATACTTGGCAACCATTATCAATGCTCGACATTATCATGCACTTGGTAGACATAGAAGCTTGGTTCATACTAATCACTTCCAAGTAGTCTAAACTTAGTCTGCATTGGTGACTCGGTAAACACGATAAAACTTGGCATATAAACTGAATCGCTTGGTTCACACTACTTAGCTCGGTCAACACTATCTCTTCAAGCTTGGTATAAACTGAATCACTTGGTTGACATTGGATAGCTCAGTCAATACTGGATTCACATTATTAAAATTGCAAGCTTAGTACACACTAGAAAACTCAATTTGCATAGAGAACCTTGGTAAACATTATGAAGCTCAGTTTACACTGATAATTACTTGCTTGGTAGATACTGCTCGATGCAAACTAAATATTATTCCTGGAAATTGGTAACAACTGTAGAACTTGGTAGAGCCTAATTTACTTAGTTAACATTGTTAACTGTACAATAAGCTCAGTAGCTACTAACCATCTGAATAAGTGTGTGTGTCACTAATAAACAAACTTGACTGTAAGGTCAACAATCTCCCCCTTTGGCATTAGCGACAAAAAACACTTATAAATCAAAACTGAATTCAAAAATTCAAAAAAATATTTAGTCTTTATTCCATGTCTTCAATTCGGTAATGTACTCTATTTTTAAATTTTTTCAAAAATTTCTTTAGTTAGAGATGTTTATCTTAATATTTGTACATGTATATGTTATGATGCTCCCCCATACATATGTATTCAATTAACTAGATACATCTTCTTAATGTCTTATCTTCTCCCCCTTTATATCACATCTTCTCCCCTTTATATATCACATCTTATATTACATCTTCTCCCCCTTTTTGACATAAATACCAAAGGTCTATTTTACACGGTAATGCCAAAATGTGACAAGAAGTTAGAATGTACCTTTAGAATTAGTGACATTGTCTTGTCCCGATTTTCTTGCAACACCTTTTGCGTGCAATCTAATTTGAACTTCTGTTGATAATTCCATCATGTGATCAACTATAGAGAATTTGTAGAGTTTTGGCATGTGCAATATGTTTTTGCAATGTATCCATGTTTGGAAGAATCATGCCTTGTATATCTACAAGTGTAGCCCTTATCCTGGCTTCTTTCCTTAGTAATTTTGCTTGCATATCAATCAGAAATCTAATTTTTGCATAATGAGCAGAACTGTAACTTAGGTCAAGTGACAACTATTGTGCACTTTCCTTAAGATCTTCATCTATTTTGGAGAGTTTATCTTTGATTTCCTTTGTGAAGATAGATGTATCATAGAGTTTACCAGATATCGATAGATGTATCATAGAGTTTATCGGATAAAGAAGTGACATTGTTGGCAGAGGTTTCCAATAAGCTTAGAATAATAGACAAGTCTACTTGATATATTGCAATCTTTTGTGCAACTAGCTCCAATACTTTATTTTCAAATTTCTTCTCTACTCTCTGCAACAATTTCTCTTGTCCATTCAAATCTTCATTGAATTTTTGGACTACTTTTACTGGTTGAGCCAAAATAGGTTGAGAAGTATCAACCTCAAAGCTGAGTGCATCTGCAAGAATATTCTTTGCATCTTCTATCACTTAATGCTCTTTGTTTCTCTCCTCTCTAAGCCTTTGTTGCTTAGCTTTCTTCTATAATGGCTCACCTACTATATGCATTTGATCAAGATTCAAAGTAGAGATATCCTAATTTGGAATAACTATATCTTCAACAAGATCAATGTCTTCTTCCTTATCTTTGCCTTTGCTAGACACTTTTGTACTTGGTCGAGGCTTGCTCTCAACTATCTTTGTACTTATTATTTGAATACTCAAAATAGTAACAATAGTCGAAATGGAAGGACTGGCAACAAAAGTAGATATTGCACTGATTGAAGAAATACCTTGTTGCTGAGTAACCACAATTGATGAAGAAGGAAGCACTGGTTGTTTGGTAGATGAAGTGTTGATCACTTCATTCAATAAAGTACTAAGCTAAACAGGTGCAAAGATTGGTTGAGTGCTTGGATTTTTAGTGCTTGACACAACCAACTCAATAATAGCTTTCTTTGAGCTTGATGTCTTTAATGCTTCATTTAGAGAGTGAGGAAGTGAGGATATAACCATTGTTGCAATCTTTTCAGGGTTTGTTTCCTCAATGCTCTGAATCTTAGGGAGATTCCCCTTGGCTTCCTATTCTTATTCCTCATCATCTTTATTCTCATCAATTGATTCTTCTTCATCATCTCTTTCCTCTTCTTGCTTGTTATCTTCATCATCACCTTCTTTATCACTGACATTAACAAAAAAATCACTTTTCTTATGAAGATTATAGATATTCTTCCATGTACTAGTGGCATTCCTCACCAAATGTTCAATGTCATTGACCAGTATCAAGCAGGTGTTAAATTTCAAAGTAAGTTTTACTTCATTCTGCTTGATGGATTCTTTTACTTCTTTGTCATTGAGACTCGGCATGAGTTACCTCAGAGTCTACTCATATATGTATTTTGTAGTTTCTTTGGCATGTTCCCATCTTGGCTTGATTTTCTCCATCAGTTCAGTGGGAATCTGTTATACAAGTTGGTTTAGTGAATACTTCTATTGCCCTAGATTAGACATAACCATGTCTTTAAATTACTACCTCTCCTCTGCATTTCTAGTCTCATACCTCAATGACTTAAAATTTTCCATGCCAGTTCCTGCATCAATCTCTTTCAATTTCTCTTAAAATGTGGGTGGAGGCCATTTAAAAATTACATCCTCTACTTCTTCACCCAATTTCAGTTTCTTTCTAGATGTTCTTCTTGTAAACATTGCAGTAGATGACTTGGTAGGTTTGGTTATGACAGCCTTACCTTTCTTCTTGACTGGCTCTTCTTCTTCTAATTTTGCTTCATTTGCCTCATCTTCTACATCATCTTGTTCTATGTCATCTCCTTTACCTTCTATCAATAGGAGAGTAAAACTAGCTTGTCTTAGTTTTGCTATCCTCTTCTTTCCTTTACTGACTACCTAAGGAAGCTTTATCTCTAGTTCTATTCTAGCTTTAGCTTCATCACATGTACCAAAATATGTGGCCTTGGGATCCATAGGTTCATTCAAAAATGCTTTAATAATATCCATAGTGTCATCAATATTTACCTCATAGCCTAGTCACTTGACCCATACATTTTAGGTCTGACTAATTGTATATACACTTTGTCACAATCTACCATAAAACAAATATCATCCTTGTAATCTTCTACAAGTTTCTTAGGAATTCTAAATCTGTTATTCATCTTTTCTTTAAAAGAGTCAAAATAATTGTCTATGATATTGACATAATTTCACCCTTCTTTGCTATATACTCATTGATTTGATATAGTACACACACATCTTTTCTTCATACAACTGTACCTTTTGAGGGGGAAAACTTTTGCACAAAGAAGAACAAACAGGTTATAAGTGAGCCAAACTTACATAGGTTATTCTTCGATGTCCTGATGCTTTCCATGTTTTTGTTGAATTGGTTCAACATCAACCTGGCAAGGTCGAAGGACATGTTCTTCACCACCTTGAAAGCAAGATCCACTGGTTCACATGATACACTATTGAATCAACTAGAACTATATATCTTGTGTGCAATTACATGAATTTCAAACTTCACCTCCATGTTAGCTACATAGTTGATCTTCATACCTCTTCCATCCCATTTGGTAAGGGTTTTCTTCTCCAGTTCTACTGGACTTAGGGTCTTGGTGGTTTTTTCCTTGGCCAACATTGGAAGTTCTATGATCCGATGAACCATTTTCTTTGTTATCAAGAT
Organism: Cupressus sempervirens; assembly: GCA_028749045.1. Classification (NCBI taxonomy): domain Eukaryota; kingdom Viridiplantae; phylum Streptophyta; class Pinopsida; order Cupressales; family Cupressaceae; genus Cupressus; species Cupressus sempervirens. The sequence continues at coordinate 635,954,459 of CM053785.1, forward strand.
AGGTTGCTCCAACCATAACTGCCTATTGTGTACATGGCTAAGGATAAATCTTATCCATTTTATCTGAAAATCTCAAGGCATGTGAGGAATATGGGTTAAACCCTTGGCTTCCAAGTGTTGATGTTCGGGTTTCAACACACCATTCACACATAAATTTTCCAAAGTTTCATCCATTTCTAGGGCTCCTATGTCTTGAATTGAATAAAAAAAATGTGAGCAAATGCCATTTACCAGAAGTACATTTGATGGAATTTGTGATTGAGCTCTAGTTGGATCAAGGGTTTCTGCAATTGCCAGACTCGATTTGAAATCTGGTACCTTCTATTCAACTCCTTAGACTAACATCTCAAACCCCTTCTTGGTTTTGTTGCTAGATGATGCCATTGCTTGGTAGCATTTGGAAAAACATGAAAAACTTCAACAACAATTCACATAGATTACTTGGATGCACATAAATCATTCTTTGCACAAGCTCTTGAAAATTCACGGTGACAAATGAATTTGATTTTGCCCTTTTTATCAAATTTCATCTTTCAATCACCATAAATGCTTAGTATGTTTTCTTGGTTGATGATAGACTATCTTTCACTCAGCTTGAATTAATTGCTCGGTAGGAACATTCATGACTCGATGTCCACACAACAACTTAGTTACTCCTGACCTTGCTTGAAAGGGTCTTGCAACCCAACCTCGCTCGGTAATGTCCAGAATTTCTTTATATTCTTGGTGATTCCCTTACATCTAGAATGCTGATATGGATCTTTCCTTCTAGATGGATGGAACTGATGTAGGATGATTGCTTCAAAATCTTAGTTCTAGTTATCCTTGTGGGAGATCAAGTAGAAACTCTTGAGTCACCCAATTCTTGAGTGACATTTTCTTCATTACTTGGACTTGCATTCTCAGAAGATTTCAAAATCCACTGCTATCTCATCTATTTTCTGATGTTATTAATTTTGGCTTTCTTTTCATCTTCAATTCTTCTAGTGTTCATACAATTCTTGGCAAGATGTCCAAGTTCTATACAAATAAAACATCTTCTAGTAGTGTCTCTTGTCCTCATGTAATGTTTTACACAATTTATTTCAAAGTGTCCAAATTCTCCACAGTAGTGACATCTGCACCAAGTGTTGTAGTCCCAACCAAATATAGCATTTAAAATTTGTTCTGTTGGATTTAATATCTTAGTTTTGCATTCAAAAGATTTGTGCCCATGCTTCTTGCATTTGTGACATTTCCCCTTAAATTTAGGTTTCTCTTTGCATTCATTAGCTATATGCACATGCTTATTGTAATTGTAGCATTTTCCATTGAATTTTTCTTTACCAGGACTCCAACATTTATTTGATGTATGACCCAACTTACCATACTGCTTGCAAGTAGGTCTTTGATTCTTTTGAGCTTCTTGCTTAGATGATTCACCTTCTTCTATATATCCAATTCTTGCTTTTCCTTTATGTCTGTATTGGATTTTCTAATTCAATTGATCCATGTATGCTTGAGATTTCATCATCCTCTCATTGGTTTGCTTTGCAATGTTTAGATCATTCTGCAATCTTTCATTTTATGATCTTAGAGTCATGATTTCTTCATTTTCATTAGTAAGTTGATCAATGAAGTCTGTTTGTTGAAGAGATAGATGCTGAATTTCATTATTCTTTCCTTCTAACACTTCTTTTATCTTTTTTTTCTCTTCCATGACTTCACACAATCTTACTAACTGAATTTCTTGTTCTCTTTTCAACTTTCTTACTTCTTCTTGAAGTGTACCATTCTTTTCTAATCATTCTTGTCAATAGCCTTATCAAGTCTAATTACCTCCATTACCTCTAATCTTTTCTCAAGTTGTTAAACCTTTTTCTTTGAGAACCACAAAGCTTTGATACCAATTGTTGGAAATATAAGATAGGCTAGGTTACTGAGAGGAGAGGAGTGAATCAATAACCAATAAAACTTAATCTTAATTTATCAATTAATCCTTCATGTGTATTATGATCTAATTGCATGCATGAAAAAATTAAAGCATTAAAACATTCATAACACTTGAAAACACAATATGGTGACTTAGAAACCTTCCAAATAGAAAGTAAAATTAGGGTGTGGATGATACCCATAAGCTTTAGCACCATAGTAGAAAGTTGGCTTGTTAAGGCTTACAATGATCACTTTTGATGATCTACCCTATTAGGAGCAATAAGGATTTCTAGGTCCACCTTGCAAAAGGATTTACAAACATACAATGAAGTATCCACTTGGTAAAGAGATTTACAAAAGATTGTTAAGTTTATCTTGTGAAAGGAATTAACTATTCCAACTATTAGAATGAAGCAGTGGTTGATCTCTGATCTGCAACCTTGATTTTTTGAATGAGATTCCTTTGAGTGTAATGATCAACTTGTTGTGATAGATAAATCTTTGCTACTCCTTATACTGATGTAGCCCTTTTTACTTTGCTCTTCTATGTCTTTATTTACACATACAATACTTCTCTTATTTGGATGTGATACAATACATTACATATATACCAATCCAATTTATAATTTATCAAAGTCAACTACAATACAAGTTTCACCATAATACACAAAGTTAGCCCAACTACTAGTACTGAAGTTTAGAAGACAAACTCGATGAGGTTTTGATACTTAGAAACCATTATCAACACTTGACATTGTCATGCACTTGGTAGACATAGAAGCTCTATTCATACTAATCACTTCCAAGTAGTCTAAACTTGGTTTGCACTAGTGACTTGGTGAATACTGCGAAACTCAACATATAAATTGAATCACTTGGTTGACACTGCTCAGCTCCATCAACACTATTTCTGAGCTCGGTATAAACTAAATCACTTGGTTGACATTGGATAACTCGATCAACACTAGATTTACATTACTGAAATTCAAAACTCGGTACATACTAGAAAACTTGGTTTGCATAGAGAACCTTGGTAAACACTATGAAGCCCAGTTTACATTGATAATTTCTTGCTTGGTAGATACTGCTCGGTGCAAACTAAATATTGTTCCTAGAACTCCATAGCAATTGTAGAACTTGGTAGAGTCTAAATTACTTGGTTAACACTGTTAACTGTATAATAAGCTTAGTAGCTACTAATCATCTAAATAAGTGTGTAAGTGTGTGTGTGTGTGTGTGTGTGTGTGTGTGTGTGTGTGTGTGTGTGTGTGTGTGTGTGTGTGTGTGTGTGTGTGTGTGTGTGTGTGTGTGAAATGTCAATAGATTCATTGAATCTTACCTAACCCTAAAATGGACAATTATGATTAAGTGAAAAATTATCTAAATTCTCTATGTATAGAGATAGCTAGCCAAAAGCAAAGGTTGTCATGTGTGAGAATCTGAGGAAGACAAGAATTCTAGGATGTTGCTTCATCTAGTGGACAAACAAAAGAGACTGTATTTGGCATATAAAGCGAGAAGGCTTAAGGGTATGAATACTTGAAGGGTGAATAAGCTATCAGAGCTGAAGGATATGAATACCAAGTAGAATAGAGGACTGAACCAAAGATCTATAATCTGATGTTCTTTGCAACTTATCTTTCACACTTTCTTATTCTGCCTTTGTTCACATATCCATCTTATTCCACATCTTACCACTTACACATTATCCTTGCTACATGACCTTTCTTATATATCATAAGCTTTGATAAGTTGTCTTGAATACCTTTTGAAACAATTATTAAACATCCAAATAGTCAGCCTCAATCAATTAATTATTTGACAAGTGTATTCTAATGTCACTCGATCAATACTAAGATTGATCACTTGGTTGACACTATGAATCCTATGATGCCCAACCAGTTGGTCAATACTAGGAGTGAATACTTGGTTAATACTATGAATCCTTTAGTGCCCAACCACTCGATCAATACTATAAGTAGGAATCCTTCACTAACCAACTTCTTGATTAATACTAGAAATTCTTCTTTGCCTAACTACTCAGTCAATACTGAGATATACAAGGTTAATACTACAAACTCTACATTGCTTAGTTAATACTGACATTTGTATAACATCAATGACAACATGCAACTGAAGAATTTCTTTCAACACCTACAAAATTATGATACATGTGATAGAGAGGGTATTTGCATTGTAATATATACAATAGATGGAAAGCACAGATGTACTCTTTCATGGTCAGAAAAAGAAGACCATTTTCCTTCCTTGGCCATTAGATATGGAAGGTTCACATTTGAGAGAAGAGCATTCAACATTGTACAAGAATTTCTTGTAGTTTTTAAAATTTGATGTTGCTAGGCACTGCAGTATGATCCACTAAACATAATTGGTATAAAGCTTGTACAAAATGGGAACTCCACAAGAAAATGTCAACATGAGAGTATGTCATTGATTGAAAGATTTAAAAATATGCAATCATGGAAAGAGATCAAAATAGAGATGGAGAAATTCTCTAGTGAAAACAATATTTCAATACATGAATTATTAGGACAAATAAATAATTACACAGATAGAAAGAAAAAATGCAACCAATGACATCCTACAATTTCTACTAGATAGTGGATCATCCAAGTAAAAAACATCTTCCAGATGCCATAAATAAAGATTTTGTAACTGTACATTGGTGTCGATAAAAAAAAATGTGTTTTGGGAAATGAGGAAAAATCTTGGTGAACCTATGACCTCTGCAAATTTTGAAGACTTTCTCGTGGAGGAAACATTTAGAAAATTATGGGATAGTGAGCATCTAGATGTAGCAACAATACAACATGATGCAGATGATGAAGATAATGAGTATTGGATTTGTAAGGATCCTTCATTCACCGCCATAGGTATTGAAGATGATTAAAAAAATGGGTTTATCTAGGTGATGGTTGGTTGGGCATAATAGGTCAAGGAAATTGGTATCCATTCCTAATACCAAAGCCACCAAAATTTGGTCATCAACTAATCATTGGAGATGAGTCAGATTATCCATCAGGTTCTTCAAAAAAAGGTGAACCCATGACATTATTCATACACTGTGGCAATGTAACCTTCCATGTTATTTCATCTTCAAAAAGTACAATGGGATTGAAAATTGAGTAAGATACTATAGTTGAAGGTCATTGTGCAAAGAAGAAAAAGGTTTCAGATACTCATATTAATAAAATGCCAGTCACAACTCCCTCAGGACAAAACCTTTAGAATAGACCAAAAACTCCACTTTTTAGTGGTAGTGGGGCATGATTAGGAAGGGGTGATGCCATTGGTAATCCTCAAAATGTAATTATTACAAGCTTGGGTGTTGGTGGAGACAAGTACAATGTTGCAAGTGCTATTTCTCATTTCAAACATCATATTGTATCAAGAGACCCAAATTTTGAATTCCATAATTTTGTAACAAATTTTCAAGAAACCACAAAAATGAATAGGAAAAAAAATAGAAAAAATAATAAGGCATTAAAGAAGGATGTACTTGAGGTGGCTTATTCTCAAGAACCTACATCAAGTAGGATATTTCCAACATATAATAAAAATAAAGAAATGATGGAATTTATAATTGTTTCACCCCTATAGCTAGATATTAATCCACCATAGAGTGAGATAAATCCAATAGATTTTCATGTTAGCATACTATCTATGGATTTCTCCAAAGTTAAAAAGTGGACAAAATTAGTGTGGTAAAAAAGACCAACTGTGTGGTCTACAATTCACTGTTCGAGAGAGAGAGAGAGAGAGAGAGAGAGAGAGAGAGAGAGAGAGAGAGAGAGAGAGAGAGAGAGAGAGAGAGAGAGAGAGAGAGAGAGGGCTAGAGAAGGCAATTGAAATGTTAAAAGCAGACCTGGAAAATGTAAAGGAAAAGGAGAAAGTAGTAGATAATAGGTGCAAAGAAATAGAAAAAATATTACAAGTGCTTCATTTCAAGAAGCAAGTGCACAGTCTTAGGCAGAAATATGGAGGCAAAAATGAAAATTCTAAAGGAACAATTGGAAGAAAGAAAGAAAATCTATGTGAAGTAAATGTAGAGAGAGAAGTAGAACTTAAGATGTTGAAGGAACAATTAGAATAGAGTAATAAGAAACTCAGTGATACTCTGTATCATGTTAATATGGATGTTGAATTAAAATTCAAAGAACATAGGGACAAATTGCAAGAATCAAATAAACAACTTGAGGATGAAAGAGCATCTGCAATAGATATTTTATAACATTTGGAGTCTAGTGGACATACAATTAGTAACATAAGTAAGAAATTGGACAATGAGACGGTAAAAGGAAAACATTGGGAAGAGAAAGCTGGGGAAATAAAGAAACAAAGTGAAAATTAGTTGTCACAAATGGTGCAAGAGGTATAGAAGGCAAATAAAACAATCATAGCCTACAAGAACAACTTGTTTGACTCAAATGAAAAAAATAAAAAATTAAGTCAAGCTAATTAAAGAAAAAATGTGGGGGGAAGTTATGGAAAATACAGATAGGTTGTGTGATTGGTTTGAATTGCATAAAAAATTTTGAGCTGTTTGTGGGAGTATCAAAGATAATATTGAGAAGAACAAAGACCTTTTTAAGCTTGAGAAGACTGCAAGACAAATTATACACATAATCAACACACATAGTGATAGGTATTTGGTCTGCCAAGGAGTTCATGATCGCATTAGTACATTAGTAAAGTCATCAACTATCTTTCAAAAATGCTAGAGTATAAGGGAAGGCGAGGAATATTTGAACTCAATTGGGAGAAAGCTCACCAAGATGGTTGATAGAGAAAAATTAATAATAAGTCTTGGTTTTCCTAATCTTTTCTCTAGTAATTCATTAACGACATTCATTGGAAGGGAGCTTACCAAAAAGAGGTGGAGGCAAAAATGATGTTTGAAGTAGTTAAGATTCCTCAAGATTCAACTCCTGAAGGCATTTTGAAATGCATCAAACCATTGGCAAATCTTAATGCACTATTGAATGCAGCATTGGTTTCATGTAAATATTCTAAATATGGAAGTTTGACAAAGTTAAAAGTCATCTACTAAAATATAACAAATCTTCAAACTCCAAATGAAGCAAAATTCAACATCCTAAAAATGCTAACCGAATCTTCAATCATATCATAAAACATCCATCAGGTATTAGAGTATATAAAACTTAGAAAGTGATTTTAATCATCTTTGTAGTATTTACTTTATTTCTATTTGTAAATGTTTGATATGATTTTAAAGTTTGAAATTTGTTTCTTGAACAAGATAAATGTAGTAGAATCCAAATGCTATTTTGCTTAATAGGCCTATCAAATGAAAAGACAAAATATGTTTGTGATAATGAATTTGATGCTACTTTAAGACTCTTCCCATGAGGAAAAATGTCTGAAGCTGTTGTTGCTCCCTTATTTCTATATTTATGTAGAAGGGAATTAAGGGTCATTTGCTAAATGTAATGGTTGTAAATTTAGTACTTTTAACTCATGATTATGAAATTGGGTATTAAATTTAACTTTTGCAAATTGAATTCATTGAATTTTATCAATTATCATGTGTTAAAAAAGTATTGAGAATGAATATGAATTTCATCATTTCAATTTTTATATTTTCATAAAAATCATCAAGGATTTTACCATAACAACGTATCATATGAGCATAACAATGCAAATAAAAAACAATAGTCATGGTAAAATTTGAATGAATCTTGATTCATGGCATCATCTAACATAAAATGTACATGTTGGTTTGACATTAGACATTTACAAAATGATATGAGTTATTATGCATGATAGATGAATCATGATTAGATTCAGAGAATATTGTCTAGAATCTAGAATGTAGACTAAACTAATTACTAATAAGTAATAAATTCAGAATTGACACATCATACCGTAACTATTAAACTTGCCACATAATTTCATCATCTGAATCTTTGGATTCCTCACCATCAAGGTCAAACAATTCATCATGCTCCATATTTTCTCCAAAACTTCACTTGCTTGATAGTGATCCTCAGCTTCAACATCAATGCTACCAATATTAGTACCACTACTTGAGTTAGTGATCTTATTTTTTGAATGTTGTCCAAACCTTTTCTTTGACATTTCATCCATAATTTTAGTTCCCTTTCATAAGGAAAAGTATTGACTTCATATCTGGATGTATACAACCTTTGACAATTTTCCAAATTCTTGTCTAGTTTATTTCTTACCTTTGTCTTTAGGAACTCCAAAGAATTGAAAACTCTCTCATCCTCCACAGACCCCAATATTATGGTCAAACATAATTCAACAAGCTTGAAAAATTCTAATATTGAATCCCACAACACTTCATTCTAAGCTACATTTCTCCAAAGTTTGGTTACTGGTCCTTCTTCTCTAGGGTTCCACATAAGATCATATTATTCCTTCATTGTACTAGAAAAATGATGGGACTGCTCTCTCAGAAAATATTCATCTAAAACTCCATTTACAACTACCCTATCACAATTTTTTTTCTTTTATAAAATTGATCCATCAAAACCAATAACTTGTATCTAAAATCTTTAGGACTTCTTAAACTCCAATAATGGGGAAACATAATACACATTAATTCAAGTAATTCATGTCAAGGAAATACTTCATTAATTTATGGGGAAAGATTACAAGAAATATCCTCCATAGAATTCATTACAAACTCAACAATCTATTCAAACACTTCCTTTGTAATAGTTAATTTTGGTTGTGTGGGCTTCTTTCCTTTTCTCATGGACACGGGCCTTCTATAGTAGTGCATTGGTATCTCAACACCTTGTATATTGGCACATAATTCCCCCTTTGCATAAATCTTTAAAAAGTTATCAGGATTATCCAAATTTGTGATTCTCATTTACCTTGAAAGTTTTTCATCTACAGAAGATGAATATGGATTTTTATAGATATTATCGAGGGTCGCGCATGTCATTTTATGCAATGTATTATATTCTACAATATACATAAATCTTTGTTAGATCTTCTTCATTATATTTCTCATTTCCTTTGACATGGGGAGAATGAATGCTAACCTTAGAGTGCCTCTACATTACTTAACCTTTCAAGTAGCTCACCATATTTCTATTGACCACCCTGACCATCACGAGTTGAATCCATTATACCAAGAAATGATGAATATTCAAAAAAAATTGATGAGTTGGTCCATCCAAAGAGATCCATCTGGTACCATTATCCTTATGCAACTTTCTCCCATTAGTTAGTCCCTCAACAAACTGTTGAAATTCCTTGAATTATTTAGATCTTTGACAAAAGTTCCTATAGATATCTTTAATTAAAACTTCAACTCTATATATTTCTAGAAAGTTGCTAACAATTCCAAAAGATAGATTCATTATGTGGGCCATGCATTGAATGCCAACAATGTAAGGTGCAATAAATTCTTTTAACTTTGTTACAAGACCATTCTTGTGGCCTTGTATTACTAAAGCTCTATCTTCTCCAACACACACCACCTTTTGGGCAATTATCATTTCATCTATACCTCCATATTCAATTAGAGAACTCTTTAATAATTCAAATATGTTTTCCTCTGTTGAATTATCCTTCATTCTAATAAGAGTTAGTAGATTGGGTTGGCAAACAAAATTGTGGATAATATAGACATGTATGCATACCTAGGGAGTATTATCTATTGTAATCACCTCATCTAAAGATAATGCAATAAAATTTGACTCTTTAATTATTGCTTTGATATTTTCCTTTTCAACCTTAGCAAGACAACTTGCCCATTCCCATTTGTTGTTTACTGACCAGCGACTCCTTGGATAATAACGAACTTTCACAAAGTGTAATAAACCACTCAATGATGGGTAGTCTATCATGGAACACCCTTTGCTCAAAATATAGAAGAAAACAATTAACCGAAGAACTTTACCCATTTCTTGAACTTCCATTTCTTTTCTAAGAAGAGATTCAAATGAGCCCTTTACTTCAATAGATTTCATCTGTATTTTCTCCTAAAATTCTAAGATTTCTACATTCTTAACATGACATTCTGATCTAGGTGGATCTACCACTAGAAATTTAAGTGTTCCAACATCTCTTGGAAGTAGTGCCAAATTGAGGAACTCATTAAATTGAACTTGATGGAACTTGGACGTGCTCAAAAGGAGTTCATTTGCTCAAGTTATGGCTAGTCAAATTTTTGGTCAAAACCTTGTAGCAAGGCCATCAAAAAGGTGAAAAAATGATCATCTCAAAAGTGGTCAACAATGGATTTCAAATTAAATATCTTGCTGATAGCTTTCCAATGGCGTTCATTTCATAAAAAATGAAGATGGGATGTGAGAGTTATGGTAATTCGAAGTTGAGGTGAAAAACATTATTTTGATGATGTCAACATATGTCATCATACTAACATGGTAGAAAATGATGTGGCTTATCCACCAATCAGTGTTTGACATGTGGCATGATGAAGATTTGGCACATTGGTCAACTTTGTCCAATCAAACTTGGACACAGGGCATTTGAAGAATGAATAGGAGAGTGCCATGTGGCACCACCATGTGATGCTGCATAGGACCTTGGGTATAGGATAGGTGAACTATTATAAAAAATTTGCCAAATGTGGATTCAAACCCATGATGCCTTGACCTCAAGCAATTGCCTTTACCACTAAACCAACCATCCACCTTTACTATTATTGGGAATGGATTTTATATTAACCAACATGCCCAAAGAAGGAATGAGGGTAGTGCGATGTGATCCTCCAACTATTGCACTACCAAAACTATGCATAACCATTGTGCTATCTATAGGACATAACCAATTTGCAGGAGTAATTTATTTTAACCATTACTTATCTCGTTGATAGGGTTTAAAACAAACCCCTTAAATTACATGGTGGAGAATTGATTGGATTTGTTAAAGGGGATATTAATGGGACAATATGTTTTAAATAGAGATTTTATAGTTTTGGAGGTTTTGGCCTGTTTTGGCTAACTTTTATGTATAAAAGGGACTTATGCAAAGCATTCAAAGGGTATTCACATTTGATTTAGTCAATGCCAAGAGGAATGTGAGAGTTTCTCTAATCAGAATAATTCTTGAAGGAAATGGTGTAATGGTGTTTTATCTCTGTAGTAAATCCTTTTAAAGCAAAGTCTTTCTTGCTCTTTAGAAACCAATTTTGCAACTTTGAGGGCTTGTATGCAAGGTGGTTCAAGTAAAGATTTGTATAATGACTTTATGGATGGACTACAGTATGTTGTAAATCAACTTTGGGAGCATCAATAATACATCAGTCAGTCAGTTGAGCTAAGCCCCAAGACATAGTTTTCTTAGATCACATGGACTTCATAATCAAATTGGTTCTCTTCTCTCTCTCTCTTTCACACACACACACATCTATCTCTAGTGATATAAATCTCTCTTTCTATTGATCATGTTATTTTAATATTTAATGTCTTTTTAGTTATATAATACATATTAAGTATTTGTACACCTTTATGCAATTTCACTTAGCATATAATTATCTAGATCCTCAAATCAGATCAAGTGGAATCAAAGCCTAGCTTGGCAAGTTTTACAAGAAGTGATTGTAGGTGTACTTTCCACAATGACATCCAAAAAGGGGGAATCATCTAAGATCAAATTAACTCCATCTATGGTAACAAGCATCCACTCTATCAAAGATAAATTGGAACTAGTCTTTCAAGACCACCAGGAAGAGGATGAGAGATTTTAGAAGTTGGAAGAAGCTAATCAGTGACTTCAATTAAAGAATACAAATCTTTGAAGGCTTCTAGAAGGGGCCAATAGAGTGAAGTAGAACTTGCATGAGATGTTCCAAAGGGAGCATATTGGAAGAAGGCCTCTTTGTTCAGAGAGTGTTGGGATGTTTACATTGAGCTCACGATCAAAAGGAACTTCGTCATACTCTCCACTCACCCCACTTGGGAGTATGGATGCATCATTAGCTATGAAGTCCTTACCAAAGCAAGGAGACCCTTGTGGTCATGGAAAGTAGGCAATTATGGCTCAAATGAGAATGAAAGCCATTGTGTTTTTTCCAAACATATAGAGTACTTGAGACAGTTTCAAGCCCCTACCAACCAAAGTGGTTGAGTGGAGGTATCTTCTGCATTAGAACAGAAGCAGGAACCTAAACAACACTCTATTGGGAGCTTTGAGAAGCACACTAAGGGCATCGGTAAGAAACTGATGTTCGAAATGGGATATAATGGTAGAGGCCAAGGTATCCATGAGCAAGGCATGACCCATCCTATTGAGGCAAAGCAGACACCTCGAAAGCAAGGATGGGATATGGAGGAAAAAAGAAGTACTCTAAGGCTATTGAATTAAGTCTTCACTAAAGAAGAAGGTCAAGATGTATGAAACAATCCAAAACTTCTACAACCATTGTTAGATAAGTGGTCACTAGAGAGGTAAGTGTTTGAAGTTGCATCTAGAACTCCAACGCTCTCCTAGGTTCATTGTAGAATCTAGTTAGCCCAAAGTTGAGAAGGTAGGAGTTAAGGTGGTACCTAACACCACCATGCAAGAGACCAACGTACAAGCAATACCATTGGTTTCCATTGGTCCTGAGGCAATCCTAGTGGAAGTGCAACAAAGCAGTGAGAAACCCAAGAAAAGAGGTTCCTTTAAACAACTCCATAAGTGTTGGGAACACCTTTCAAATAACTAGTAATATCAACTTTGTGTCTATTACCTTTTTTAGAGTAGGGTAATTGTTGGTAGTAAGCTAGTGTATGTATGAGTATATGACTCTAAATAAATTTTTAAGCAATAAAGTTATATAATCCTATGGTTGAGATGTTTGTACATCTATTAAAAGCCATATCTTTTATAATCCAAAAAGGAGAATACTTTGAACTTCTAATTGCAGACTTTGTTTAGTGTGAGGCTTTTAGAAGAAGCACTTGTTATAGTGAGTGTGATTCAAAGTTATAGAGAATGGCTAGCTAATGCCTGAAAGTTCATGACTCGGTTAAAAATTGTTAGTTGATGACCAATGTTCCTATAGGTCTTTGTCATGACCTTGGTGTATATGCAAATATTTGGAGCTTTTTGGTGATGCCTTTAGTTAGCCATTCTAAAGTACAAAGGTGAAGGAATGTTTCAAGCTGAGGCTTTTGTTACCATCACTTGTGCAATTTGCAAGAAAGAAGGAGCATCAAAAGTGACTAGGCTAGAATGCAGACGTGAGCTACCATTGTAAGAAGCATTGAGTGATAGGTTTACCATGCTTAGTTATTCTTCTTTCTTTATAGTTTTTCAAGTTTCGTTTGAACTGCATCCCTCTTCTTTAGAAGCCCTAGTGTGGCCAAAGTACAAGTTCCCTTGAGGAAAAATATGACATTGAATTCTTTCATGATATTGTCAAAATGTAAGACCATGAGAAGGTAGAATGGACAGTATCAAGGCATAGATGAATTAGACCAAGACCAGAGCTTGATTCAATTATCAAAGGTGAAGTAAGTAGTAGCATTACAATGAAGATCCAAAGGTGGCAACATAGTTAAGATCTATGACAAGAGAGATAAAGGTTCTACTATATACACTTTTGGAGGACCAAAAGCCTTTTTAGCAGGGAAGTTTAATCTAGGTGGATCTGCCACTAAAAATTTAAGTGTTCCAAAATGTCTTGGAAGTAGTGCCAAATTGAAGAACTCATTAAATTGAACCTGATGGAACTTGAACAGGCTCAAAATGAGTTCATTTGCTCAAGTTATGGAAAGTGAAAGTTTTGGTCAAAATCTCATACCAAGGCCATCAAAAAGGTGAAAATATGATCATCTCAAAAGTGGTCAACAATGGATTTCACTTATACATTAGAAATTAAGTATTTGTACACCTTTATGCAATTTCACTTAGCATATAATTGTCTAGATCCTCAAATCAAAACACATTCCTCCTTGGTTTTTCATCTTGTCACCGAGTTTTCCACTCCATCTATGATTTTGTTCTCATAAACTTTACCCATATGCTTTTCTATGGTGTCAATTTTTAGTTGCAACCTTTTTTCCTTTTTATTTATCCTTGTCCATATCATGCATTTGCATTCTACTGGAGGCTCACCTTCTTTTGAATTGCATATAAGTTTAATGAATGGATACTTTGAGGCCCATTCTATTTAAAAATTACTGATTGATAGATCCCAATGCTAATCTTTTTTGGATTTTGCATCAATTCTTACATTGTATTTTATTTTTTCCTCCTATTCGTGCACCATCACCATCTTTGGAATTATCATCCAAGTCTATTATATTATTCTAGCTACTCTGGGTATTGACCTAAAGATCTTGGCTACTCTACGTATTTACCTGAATATCTTCTTCAAATTCATTATGATTAGAGATATTAGGTTTGCCAACTTCTTCAATATGTGCTAGTGGAATTGGTAGTGGAAGTGTTTGGGAATCTTGTAAATGTACTTGTGATGTTGTAGCTTCATGATTTTGGCTACCAAAATATGATGACAAGGTTTTGCGAGTGTTCTTGGTTGGCCTTTCTTCATTTCCACCACATGTAGGACTCTTACCCTTGTTCATGTTTGACATCTCCCAAGAAATACAGGTTGCCATAAAATTCAAGTTGTTCAAAAAGTGACGGTCGACTATAGTCTATTACGTATATTTATCTAAATAGTATTCATTGGTTATATGACCTACACTATAAAATATCAATGTCTTAGGTCTCCTTAGTTACTGCATGACTTGGTTGTACTGATCACTAGTCCTAATTGATAACTAACCACTAACAATCTAACTTGTATCTACTAGATAAGAATGAACTAAAATTATAGAGAATAGATAGATAGGGGTTTGAGTTACTCACTTGACAATGATCTCGACAATATGTGAAATTGAGACTTCATTATTAATTGGAATTGAGACAACCTACTGATCTATGAATGTATTTATACCACTCTTTTTTGGCAAATTTTGTGGGAATATTATAGCCCATACAAAATATTTGGTGAAGCCCACATAAGAAAAACACGTATTCTGAAATTTTCAAGTTGAATATGGTTCATCCATTATAACATGCATAATATAGTTAGTGAAATTGAAATAGTTAGTGACACACTTCCACATATTTTGGGGGCGAATGTTGTCCCTCTCCTAAAACATTTTTTAAAACCAAGGGCAAATTGAGGCTGTCCGAAAAGTTTCACTTTGGAAATCATAGGCGAATGTGTTTAATTTTCCATGTGCAAAAAATATTTATGATTGGATATTTCATTTTGAAAGGAGATTTGATGGCATAAATCCTCTAGGGATGGGCTCGGGGGTTTGCCTTATATTTGGTTAACTTGGGATGACAAACCAACCCACATATGCATTAAAAAATTGCTAAACTAACGTTGGTTGATGGGTGAGGTGAATATTTGTCACTAAAGTGAACCATGCCTTAAAGTTGGTTTTTTTTTGTCAAAAATCATAATGTTAAGGTTTCTAAGTGCTTGGATGGTATTAAGGAAAGTTGAATGAAAATAAACTAAAACTTTTAAAATTAGTGGTGTAAAATTGGTATTAAGCATCTTTGTGTTGGAATTCTTTAGAATAACTGAGAGGGGAGGTGAATATGTTATCCAAGGTCTAGATGTATAAATAAAACTTTTCACAACTTAGTCAACCCATATTCATAAAATATATTCATGCATGCATCCATTAGATCAAAGAATCACTTATACTTTGTATGTTACTGTCAAATCAACTTTGCAAAAATGTAAGCATGAAACATAAAAAAATTCAATAACACATTTGACATAATGAATTTACATGGAAACCCAATTTGGGAAAAACCACCAGTAACATGCTACTCATTCTCACTCTTCTGAAGTGATGCTTTGTGAAAGGCCAACCCTGTTAAAGGTTACAATACACACTGTCAAATGTGACCTAGTTAGAGGATTTCAATCACCTTGTTAGGAGTGAGCCTTGTTAGAGGACTTTAGATCATTCACTTGGAATGTCACCTAATTAAAGGATTTACAGATGACTATTGGGTTAACCTTAATCCAAAGGATTTACCCTAGACTGGTATAATGTTTAGAAAGTAACAATAAGGCTTGATCTAATAACAAATTACAACTTACTTGTAGATTACAGATCTCTATTTCAGTTCTCCATTTTGCTTGGCTTTTACACACTTCAGCTCTGATAGCTTGCTCACCCTTCAAGAATTCATACTCTTAAATCTTCTTTCTTTTCTTGCCAATAACAGTCTCTTCTGTTCGGTTTTTGAATGAAGCAATACCTTAGACCTCTTGTCTAGCTTAAGTTCTCAAATATTGACCAACCTTGCTTCCGACCAACCATCTCTATAAATAGAAAATTAATATCTTTTTTCGTTCATCCTCTATCATCCATTTTAGGGTTAGGTAGGATTAGGTAGGATTCAATAAATCTACCCATCTTTTCATTTTAGTCCCTTCTAGAAACTTCTCCTTCAATCCTCTTTGAATTTTCTTCAAAATGGTTTACCATGAATTTTGTGCCACCAAATCATCATAGTTATCTTCCACACACTTCACAAAATTTAAGAAAATAAAATAGTCAGCTTAGATTCATCAAATCTATGATTTAACATGAATACTATCACTTGACATCAATATGCTATCACCTGGCTTCCATAATGTTCTTCCACTCGTCATCCACTAGATAACTTGGCAAACACTAGAGTTTACTGGTGCTCGACATCAACTAAACTTTACTCGGCTTACACTGTATCACTCAACATACACTGAACTTTGACTTTTCTTAGCTTCAACTAATTTTTTGCTTGATTTGCACTAACTTTTCTTGACACCTACTATCCACTTGGTCAAGTTTGGTAGACTCAATTTTTCTTACTTGTTCTTCTAGACTTAATCAATGTATCCAACCTTTGCAACCTTAAGTAGATAATCAATGTACTATATCATCACTATCTTAATTGATCTTTGTACTCCTTTTTACATACCATAACTCAACCTTTTCTCTAGGTTCATTTGTTATCTTATTTGATCAAAACCTCCTCATCAATCAAACAAAAGATAGTACTTAAATCAACTAAGTAGTTGTCTTACTAGCAAGTAGCAGGTTTGACATTAGTGACAAAACAATGCATATAAGGAAAAGTACATATTTATATACATGTAAAGAGAGATATGTATAGGAAGAAGAAAAACAAAAACAATTTTGAAAAATCAAAAACAAAGTTTTCCAATTCAAACCAAGTTGCAATCTTTACTGAAAATCGAGCTATAGAATAGAGCACATTCAAAGGGGGAGTTTGACTAAAGAATTTTGATTTCAAATTTTGTGCATGATAAGTATTTTTGTCACTAATACCAAAGGGGGAGATTGTTAATCTCATGGAAAAATATATTGTCAATTAGTGCCAAAACACTTAGTCAGTTTGAGAAGTCAATAGTAACCAAGCTACCAGAAAAAAGTGTTAACCAAGCTGTAGTGTCAACTGAGTTGATAGTATCTACTGAGCTCTAGTGTAAACTAAGTCAATAAAGTGTTCTTGTTTTAGAATTATAACCAAGCATGAAGAGTAGTGAAAACTGACCCAAAAGTGTTCGTCGAGTGATCAATATGGATCAAGCATCCAGTATCAACCAAGTGCCAAAGTTAGCCAAGGTGACAATGTTGCCTGAGTGTCTTCAGTATCACCCAAGCAATCCATTGAACCTGAGTTACAACTCTAAGTCAACTTGGTAATTATTTTTTGAACTACTTAAGTTATAACTGACCTATAGCGTAATTATTTGAATGGATATAAGGTATTTTGATTATCCAAAAAGAAGAACAAGAAAATAAGTTAATATGAAAGAAAAAACACTTAGAAGGCTATAAGAAGCATAATGAAAAGAAGAGACTCATCTATCATAGTCAAGTGATTAGTTTACTTTAAAGGATCTTCATTAGCAATCAAAGTTGCACATCAAAGATCATGCCACTGATTAATCCTAACAGGTGCATTAGTTCTATATTGTTAAAAAATGGAAGCACTTCCATTTAGGACTAGTTTAGCCCTTTGAGTAGGTGGTTTGGGGTTATGTCAAGTGCCTTGAGTGGGTATTTGATTGTATCTAGATTTTTCCCCTTGTTCTTCTCTCTCCCTTGCTTCCACATCTTTTCTAGCAACCTTTTATGAAGATCTAAGATCTTTGACCTAAGGGTCAAGGATGACCTTCTGGGTCGAGGTCAACCATGACTTAGACCTAGGTCAAGACCCTAACCTAGGTTAGAGTTGACCTTGACCTTGACCATAGGTCCAAATTTCAAGTTCCAAAGGCTTCGAGATATCGGGCTTTAGAAAGTCTTATTTCCCACTTCTAGGTCAACTGTTTCAAATTTTGGAATGGTAAAATCTTAAATTGTATTTAATTTAGGTCCATTTCTAGGGGTTAAGGTTTAATTAGAATTTAATTCTCCTATGTTGGCCTCTCTAGAATTTTGTGTCCTAGATTAGTATAAAATGAAGCCTTTCTCTCTCATTTTGACGAATCTTCAAATCCATTATTCCATAATCAAGTATCCACCTTCCATTGAATTTGAGTATAAGTGCAATAAAGTGATCAAGAAATAAAGGAGAATGAAATAATTCAAGCATCTAATTCATCAAGGAGATCCACTGATAGCTGTTGAAGGGTTCAATCTCTTTGGAGCCCTCTTGTTGAAGATTTTAACATCAACATTCCATAAAGCTTCTTTCTATTCCAAGATCCATTCAAGATCAGTGTTGAAGACCTAATGCAATTTATTTGAGACATCCTATATTCAATTCTACATTCATTTGGAGCATCCATACTTGTGGATTCACGAATTCGAATCCTCCACAAGGATTTCAAAATAAGCAAGGTGAATAGTTCCATTTACTTTGTTATCTATATTGTAATTTCAATTCTATTTGTAAAGGTTAATTCCAAATCAAGTTTTGACCAAGGAAAACCCCTCATCCAACAAAAGAACCATTTTTCTTGAAGGAGCAGGTGTGGGAAAATGAATATCAGTGCGGATTTGAGTAACCTTTTTGGTAAACTTTTAGGATTTGCAAACATAATTTTCATCAGAGCAATGCAGGTCAAGGTAAAAAATAAAGGGGTAAGATCTTACCCCCAGCTTTGGGTCAAGGTTGACCTTCCTTGGAAAGGACAAAGGTTTCTAGGTTTTCTCTGTTTTTGCATTTCTAGCCTAGATCTAGTTGCATAATTTCCCAAAATTGTACATAGACATTAGAAAACAACATTTTCTAGGTTTACTCTACTTTAAGGTTAGTATTTTTTTTCAATTCAATCAAGATTTTAGTATATAATTTTCATAATAAAATATAAGATTTTCTTCTCCATTCATATTCTCCATAGATTGATTCTTTTGTGCATTAACCTTATTGGTTGATCATTTGGATCTCTCCTTTCAGAATTTGGATTTAGTAGTAGATCTTATATTCCTTTCATTCCTTTACATTTCAAGATGAACACCTATTGTTCATCTACAAGTTCTAAATCCTTTAAGAGGGTGGACTTATAAATAGTCCTTTTCTAAATCTCTAAATAGAGTAGATACTTCATTGTATTGTATAAATCCTTTCACAAGGTGGACCTAACAATCCTTCTTACTCTTAACCAAATAGATTACTAGAAGTGATTAATTGCAAGCTTTAACAGGCCAACTTTATTATTGTAGTAGTGAAGCATTGTGGGTGTCATCCCCACCCCAATTTTAAGTTCTACTTGGAGGGTTTCTGAGTTACCAATTCTTGTGTCAAAGTGTTATGACGTTGTTACTTTATTGCTTTATATTCCATGCATGAAAATAGATTAAATAACAATAACTAAGTGGATGAAGTTTTAAGTGGTTCCTAATTCACTACCCCTTTCAATCACCTAGCTTTCATTACATTTCTAACAATACCAATATAAAACACTGACACTCAATCATTACCAAATATTTAACTTGGTACTTCAGCTCAAACATTAACATTTTCCCTTATACATCTTCACTTTTGCTGATATGGATTTCAATACATTTTATGCTAAGAACTGGTGTGGGATTTAGCAACTTGAAACATAGTTCCATACATACCCTTTATGTTTAGTTTGTGGTATTTTGATCACCTAATCCATTGGATTAGGGGGCCTCAACATCAGTTTTTTCAATATTGCTTCCTTCTTCCTTCTTTCTCCAGGTTTGATTCATTTGGTTGTTCATTTTTTCAATTTCAACTATTGTTTTCCTTACGTTTTTCTCAACATTGAACTCTGGTACTTAGTTCTTTCATTTTTTGCTCAAATGACCAATCATATGACATTGATAACAAACCATACTACCATTCATCTAACTTTTGGATTTACCTCTGGAATTTGTTCTAAAATAATTAGCTTCAATATGTCCATACTCACCACATAGCTGACAATTATACCATGTATTATAATCCCAATTGATTGTATTACCTTTCTTTGATGCTTTGCCTTGTCCTTTGGGTGTCCAATTGTTATTTTCCTTAGATCTTATATCTTGTGACTTATGACCATACTTTTGACATGTATAATAGTAACCTTCAAATCTAGAAGAGGTTGGTGCTTTGTTGACCTTTTATCTACATTCATGTGCTTGATGACCTTTCTTGTTTCATTTAAAACAATAGCCATTGAATTTTGGTTTAAGGTTTAACTTACCAATCTTTCTCCTGCAAACTTTTTCTATATGGCCTAGTTTTCCACAATGATAACATACATACTTCTTGTTCTTTGGCTTGGCATTCACATTCCTTTGTTCTCCTTTCTTTGATGATTCACCTTGCTCAACACCTAATAGGAACTTTCCATATCCTATTCCATAGGTTTCATTAGGTCTTCTAGTGCATTCATTAGATCATTTAGTAATTTCATAGTCTCCTTAGGTTTTTTAGCTTTTCCTTGAAATCCTTTTCACCTTTCAGTTCATTCTTCAATCTCTTATTTTTAGATTTTAGACGTAAAATCTCAAGATTCTTTCTAGCCAACTCATGGTTAACGCTCAATAATTAATTTACCATGTCAAACTAATTGTGTGTTAGGGTTTCTACCTCTGTGATCTTTTTATCCAATCTTGTAGTCAACTATGTGATGGTTTCTTCTAGCTGAACTTTTTCATCCTCATCCTTTACCTTCTACTCCATGGCTTCACATAGTCTTACTAATGTCACTTCATGTTCTCTCTTTAGTTGTTTTAATTCCTCATTTAGATTATTTTTTCTCTCCAATAAATATTCTATTGTTTTATCAGTATCACTGGATCTAGCTTCATTTCATATGGCCTCAATTCTTTCCTCCTTGTATTGTGTGTCATTTTCCCTAAGTCCCATCTCCTTCCTTTGATCCAAGAACTTCCTCCTCTTTAGAGACCTTGACTTGATCCAAGGCAATTTGTAAATCATGATTTTTTTTTCTCAATAATCTTTCCCAATTTATAGGCTTCCATCTCCAAGATCTTGTCTCTCAAGTGATTAGACTTCTGATAAGAAAACCAGTTCTCTGAGACCAATTATTGGGAATCTAATGGGGAAAGTAAGTTATTGAGGGGGAGGGGGTGTGTGAATCTGATCTAGAGGATATTTTTGCTAAAATTTGAAGTATCTCCAAGACTCCAATAATCAGTACCATTCTGAAGTCCTCAAAATTTTGAGTCCAGAGCAACTTGAATGGACGAAAATAGAGTTTGCACGCTCAAGTTATGGTCAGTCAAAGGTTGGTCAAACCCTAGGTCAAAGGCCTTTAGAAAGGCAAAATTTTGAACTCTCCAAAATTGGTTGAAGTCAAAACCAAATTGAAGGTCTCGTCGAGAGCTTTTCAACGACATTCATTTCATTAAAAATGAAGCCTGGATGCAAAATTTATGCTCAGTCAAAGTCTAGTTGACATAAGTGCCCTCATTGACTATTGATGTGGCAAAAAAAATGACATGGAATATGGTAGCTGGTCTAAAGTGGACATGTGGCAACTCACTATTGGCCAATCAATGCCTAACACATGGCATGATAGTAGTGTAAGTCACTAGATGACATGGAAAGTGTACAGTTAGTAGGAGACATGGCAGAGACTTTGACACATGTCATCATCGTGGAAGGTGCCACATGGCACCTACATGGTGAAAGGGACTGAGTCTGTTTTAAAAAAAATTGTTTATGGGTTTCAAACCCCCAACCTCCTCCACCTAAACCGGGCAATGGCCATTGTGCCAAACTTGTCGGTCATAACTTCTTTTAGCAAACATCCTATTTAAGTTTTAAATAACCATCGTCAAATATGGCAAAGGGGATTGGCAGTGGGGTTTGAACCCTTGACAGGCCACAAGCTAAAATACATGCCCACTGCTATAAATATAAATTTTTAAATTTATTTTATAACAAACAACCTGCCCACTATTAAATAAGGGTTTTTGTTATTTTGTTAATTTGTTTAACTTGACTTTGGTTAAAGGCCAAATTATAAAAATGACCAAGGGGTTATTTTAGAAGGGAAAATTGTTAAAATCTTATTAATGTATTTTATTGTTTTGGCCTATTTTAGGCCATTTTTATGATAAAAAGAGGGGTTAGGGGCCTTTTTCAAGGCATTCAATTGATGAAAAATTGGGAATTCAATCTTTTGAATTGAGGCATTCTAGAGGGATTATTTTGGAACCAGAAGGACAAAAAAGTGCCGAGGAGGAGAGAAAATTATGGAGGACATTTTTTCAGTCCTGTACACTAATGTACCTGAAGGGGTTGATATTGTAACACATTGTAATTGATTTTTGGAGTTAATTAGATCAGTCCACCAGTTGGAGTAGGACCCAAAGACGTAGTCCAGATAGGGCAAACTCTAAGATCAAATTGTGTTGTGCCTCTTATCTCTCATTTCTCTTTTTGTTATTTTATTTAGTGTTGTTCTTTTTTGTATTTCAATTACATTAATTTGCTTCAGTAAAAGCATTAAAATAAATTTACATAATTGGTTAGAATTCCTCTGTATCAGTCTTAGCTTGTTTTTCTTTGTAAATTCAATGGTTTTAAATACATAGCCACACATTTACTACATGGATCGGGAAATCATATCTAAATTTTAGGATTAAGTCATAAAACTTGTAGATCCTAAATTAGATCAAGTTTGGTACCAAAGCCTATTTTTGCAGAGAAATTGCAGGTGGTGAATGTTAACCAGGTTGAAATTGAAACAAGGAGAAGGTGAACTTGTAGAGTTCAATCCAGATATTGGGAAAAGAAGAACTTTTTTGTGAGTCATGGCATATAAAAAAAATCTTTTTGACTTTGATATAGAAGCCTTTTAGAGAGCTTTTGTGGAATTGAAAGCTTTGGTGGACATTCTTCTTTAAGAGAGGAATGAACGATAATTGAGAAAGGTAGATAAGGCTAAGAAGAAGGAAGCAGCTAAATCTTCATCAAAAGATGACAAAGGAAAAGGAGTAGGAGGTGGTAGTGACCCTCCTAAACCTCCATCCCCATATTCTTCTTCTTCTTCTTCTCTATCTACTTCTTCTAAAAAGAAACATGTGAAGAAACCCTTGTTAAAGCTTGATGTAAAGTTTGATTTGCCTGTATATAGTGGTGAATTGGATGCAGAAAAACTACATAACTAGCTTAAGTAGTTTGAAGTGTACTATAGGGTTAAAAATATTTTGGATGATTCTTCCAAAATCCAGCTAGCTACTCTTAGAATGGGAGGCACTGCATTAGTCTAGTGGGAGAGTAAGATCCAAGATGATCTTGCTACACATGGTAAAATCATTTCATCTTGGTACGAGTTTACTTCTAGTTTAAAGAAACAATTTTATCATTTGGGTTATTTGCAACAAGCCATTATGGATTGGAAAAATATTAGGCAAGGTAAAGGGCAATCTGTACAAGAGTATATACAAGTGTTTAGGAAGAAGACATTAACTCTTGGAATTCCTCTTTACACACAAGATACTTTGTTAAAGTATATAGGTGGAATGCATTCTTATTTAAAGCATACAATATTGATGTTTAGTCCTTTTGACTTTGATGAAGTATGTGTTCAAGCAACCCATATTGAAGTAGGTGGAGGAAACACAAGTTTCAATTCAAAGAAGGAATTTTTTCCTCCTGAAAGCATCAAGAAAGGAAAGAAAGCAACCACAGTAAAGAAAGAGGAAGGTGACAAGCCTACTTGTTCACATTGTCTGAAGAAAGGGCATGCAAAAGAAAAGTGTTGGAAATTGCATCCAAAGTTGAAACCGAAGTGATTTAAGCAGGATCAAAAAGGAAAAAAAAGTCTATAGCTATTATTCAAGATCTTGGATCAGATTTTGGTGATGAGACAACAATATCAGATATAGGTTTGAAAGGTAAAGCTTTTATTGATTCTACCATTGATGTTTCATATGCTTCCACTTTCAAAAGTCACGTTGTTCCTCAAGATAGTAAAAGGTGTGAAATTTTTCATATAAGGGTGATTTCAAAGAACACTAAAATTGACACATTGATAGATAGTGGGTCCCAAGTTAATTTGATTTCAGAAGAAGTTGTTAAACAATTAGGATTAGAAACTAAGCCACATAAGAGACTTTATCCATTAGTTTGGGTGTGCAATGATAAAAAATTGTGAGTCACTAAGCAATGCAAGTTAAGATTTACAATAACATCTAAGTTTGAGGTTGAATTTGATGTGGTTCCACTTGTATCTGTGGGATTGTGTTGGGTAGCCTGTACTTATATGATAGGAATGCTATCTTCTATAGGGAGCATAATAAGTATATTTGTTTAAGAATGGAATTGGATACATTATATAAGATCATCACATGAAGAATGAAGGATCAATTGTAAACACAAGACATTTGAAAATGATAGTAAATGTAAGCAGTAAACTGATTTTCATGTCTGCAGCAGCTAGTGAGGATCAGGTGTAAGCAGAATCAAGTCTTCAGTCCATGATGGTAAAAGAGGAATTGAAAGGTTCATTTTCTAATGATGTTTCTATATGAGAGGTCCAAAATTTTGATACTTTTTCCATTTCATCAGTTATTTCAATTTTGTTGCTCCTATTTCTACTAGTTGGTACTATGTGGGTTATGGATGTAACAATGAACACTAGTGGATATATGGTCAATTGCATTAATAGTACTATTTCATTCTTCATAATGTGTTTGATGGTTTAGATATTCAGAATTCCAATAGTTTGTACAGGTGATACTGGACAAGTGAGGTAAACATGCCCTCATTTTCATTTTATGTAAAAATAAAATTTTAGAGGTCCAAAAGCTCTTTTTCAATAGGGAGGCTTGATTTGGAGGATATTTTTACTAAAATTTGAAGTATCTCCAAAACTCCAATAATTAGTACCATGTTGAAGTCCTCAAAATTATGAATCCAGTGCAACTTGAATGAATGAAAATAAAGTCCACATGCTCAAGTTATGGCCAGTCAAAGGTTGGTCAAACCCTAGGTTGAAGGCCTTTAGAAAGGCAAAATTTTGAACTCTCCAAAATTGATCAAAGTCAACACCAAATCAAAGGTCTCCTCAAGAGCTTTCTGATGACATTTGTTTCATTGAAAATGAAGCCCAGATGCAAAAGTTATGCTTGGTCAAAGTATGGTTGACCAAAGTGCCCTCATTGACTGTTGATGTCATCATGCTGATGTGGCAAGAAAAATGATATTCAATGTGGTAGCCAATTTGAAGTGGACATGTGATAAGTCACTATTAGCCAATCAATGCCTGACACATGGCATGACATCAGTGCAAGTCACTCGATGACATGACTAGTGTACGATTAGTAGAAGACGTGGCAGAGACTTTGACACATATTAGCATTGTGGAAGGTGCCACATGGCACCTATGCGGAAGAAGGGACTAAGTTTGTTTTAACAAAATTTGGCTATGGGTTTCGAACCCCCAACCATAACTACTTTTAGCAAACATCCTATTTAAGTTTTAAATAATTGCCATCAAATATGGCAAAGGGGACCGTCAGTGGGGTTTGAACCCCTGACCAGTTGTAGGCTAAAATACATGCCCACCGCTACGCCATGCAAGCAATTTGATATATAAATAGAAACTTTGTTATTTATGTTATAAAAAACAACCCACCCACTATTAAATAAGGGTTTTTGTTATTTTGTTAATTTGTTTAACCCCGACTTTGGTTAAAGGCCAAATTATAAAAATGGCCACATGGTTATTTCGAAAGGGAAAATTTTTAAAAGCCTATTAATGTATTTTATTGTTTTGGCCTATTTTAGGCTATTTTTATGTATAAAAAGAGGGGTTAGAGGCCTTTTTCAAGGCATTCAGTTGATGAAAAATTGGGAATTTAGTCATTTGAATTGAGGCATTCTAGAGGGATTATTTTGGAACTAGAAGGACGATTAAGTGCTGAGGAGGAGAGAGAAAATTTTGGAGGACATTTTTTTTCAGTCCCGTACATCAAAGTAGAGTAATGCTGATGTACTTGAAGGGGTTGATATTGTAACACATTGTAATTCATATTTAGAGTTAATTGGATCGATCCACTAGTTGAAGTAGGACCCAGAGACGTAGTTCAGATAGGGTGAACTTCGATATCAAATAATGTTGTGCCTCTTATCTCTTATTTCTCTTTTTGTCATTTTAATATGTGCTATTCTTTTCTATATTTCAATTACATTAATTTGCTTTAGTAAAAGTGTTAAAATGACTATATGTAATTGGTTAGAATTCCTCTGTACCAATCCTAGATTCTTCTTCTTTGTAAAGTCAATGTTTTTATATACATAGCCATGCATTTACTGCATGGATCAAGAAATTATATCTAAACTTATGATTAAGTCATAAAACTTGTAGATCCTAAATTAGATCTGAATCATAGTCTATAAAACTTTAACACTTCAAACAAGTATGAAATATGATAGCTTCACCATAAACCCTTATCTCAAAAATACCATAGACTAAATTAATATTCACTATAATGCATAATTAGATCTAGCATCTAATATCATGAATAACACACAAACATGGAAAATAACTCATAACACATTAACACAAACATTTGGTTACACATAAAACCTCCAATGTGAATGTAAAACTAAAGTGGAGATGACACCCACAAATCTTCACTACTGTAGCAATAAAGTTCACCTATTAGGGCTATAATTTTGATGACTTCTAATGATCTACCCTATGAGGGCTACACCTTGTTAAAATCTCAAGACTTATATAGTCTACCTTAATTAAATGATTTAACCTTACAACTAAGTAAGTACTCTATTAAGAGATTTACAAAGGTCTATTAGGACCACTTTGTTAAGAGATTTAAACCTTGATTACACATATTAAAATGTATCGGTACTTGATCTCTGGTTGGCACTAATACACTAATAACACCTCTCCTCTATTCATTCACTGATCACCTCTCTCATTTAATATATCTCTATCTCTATACTTTACTACTCTGCTTGGTCTCTATACTCTATCTGATCCACCTTCACTCTTGCATGCATCCAATCCTTCACACTTTGCACACACACAACAACATTCTCACAAATTACGTCATAGAACCTCCTAAAAAAGATGATTGGGTGAACCTTCTAGATCCAAATCAATGATCTAGAATCAATATTTTTTTCACTTAGACCTTCCAATTTTCTAATAGGTTGAATCCCTTGCCTAGGGATTAATGATCCTAAAAAAAATGCATAATCACCTCCTTGATAACTCCTTGGTCTCCAAAACACACTTCCAACTTGACAAAAATGGTTAACATAGGTTTTAGTGCCATTCCAAATAGAAATATAAACATTGTTATTCGACATTTACAACATACTGGCACTCAACATAGGTTGTTTCTTCATATTTTTCCTTGGCCTTCACTAGCTTGAAATGAACTTGATAACTTGGTCTATATAACACTTGACTTTGAAAAAACTCTGGCTAACTTGCCATCCATTGTGATCTCTGATTTTCTCAGCAATCATGTGAGTACTCAGTAAAAATAGCTTGCTTGGTAGTAACTATTGATTGATACTTGACTTAGAATATCTACAAGTCTTCATTCCTTCATTTGGCCTATATGGGATGACTTGGTCATAGTGTTGATCAAATAAGAATGCCTTGTGAATGACTAAGTGTTTGAAACTAATAGACAACATGACTTAGGGATTAATAGATGTCTATCTTGTGTATTCACTTTTCTTGTTTTTGTGTATGTTAACGAGGGTAGACATAAGGCCAAAGAAAAAGGCAAATCAACAAAATCAAGTTTTGGTCCAAGGAGAATTGTACAAAATCATTTGACTCATTTGTGCAATCGAGCGAAAAGAATGAATGTGCAAAATAAAAATAAGAGATATAGTGATCATGAAAGTGTGGTACATAGTGTTTTAGTAGTTATCAATTGGTGTCCTCCACACATACATAGATGGATGTTTATTTTTTGTCTCAATAAATATTGATATTTTAGTTAAAACTATGTGAGGGACTGGACAATGTGAAAGGAACATTTCCATGCACACAGATACCATTAGTTTATTTATTTTTCAAATAAATATTTGAATAGTTTTAATTTCTTATAGAGTTAACATGTTCATATCTATGTTTGACATTAATTAATTATAAGGTTTTTCACAACTTAAATCTCTACTTTATGTCTTCTTATTGTATACTTTCCACCATGTTAAGTAACGAGTGGTAGTTAAATGGTTATGAATTACTTAAACAAACAAATGCATTTAAATGGTGTCATTATTTTGTATTCACATAAATTATCTTATGCTAATGTTATTCACTTATTTTCTTACAATAAATGTTAATGCCAAAAAATACTACATCATAACCATTTTCAAATATGTTATAATTGGTGATCCATGAGCATCTTATCTTGGAAGAGACCAAATACATTTCCATTTACCGTACTCATGATACAAACCTTGTTAATCAAGTAATTGAAAGATGGTTTTTATTCCTCTAGGAAATTAAGGCCATTAAAACACAACTAATAAGGAAACCAAAGAAAAACCTTTGTAGTATTTCAATTTATCAAGCTTGAAATCTATTACTAAAATATACTGTAACATCTATCCTATCATGTTCATTAGTTTTGTTCAAGAGGATGTTTGTTTTCATGATTTTTCTATTACCATCATATAAAGAAGTTTAAGAATTGTAGTTCCTCTCAAAAATAGTTTTGAAGGCTTCCATCAATATGGTTATCTATGTAAATTTTACAACACTAACCATGCATCACTAACTCCTTTTCATGACATTCGTGATCTGTCATCAATGAACACTTTCCATAGTCTTGAAAATTGCTAATATTGAGAGGTATAGGGATCTTTTATGCCATCCTATATTGATTCCTTCTAAATAGAAATTAAAATATTATTCTTTTTTCCAATGGCATTCATAATAAAGTTTATTAATAGAAAAGTAACCATAATTGCAATGTATTGATATAGTGATGGGTAGTTAAAATGATGAACACAAAAAAGTGAATGGTGGCAAAGATTCCACTAATGATAATTCCATTGATACAAGCTTATTATTTTTAAAGTCTTTTAGGTTGAGAAAGTGTGCAAGAACCAATAATTCATTTAGTGATAGGGAAGGACAGAATTCAAAGGAAACACCTCTATTGGGAGTAGAAAATAGTGGTAGTGTGCTGGGGTTGGGCAAGGTGGAAATAATGTATGCTCAAACGATCCCCCCTTAGATGGAAACATCAAGATGTTAATAGATAACCTTACCAAAAGTCATGTCTAGCTTTAACAAAATCATATAACTTTTCTAACACAAAAGTTGGTGGCTTATGAAGAAGATAGCAAATGCCCTATGTTGCAAAATGCAGAATTAGAGAAGAAAAACAAAGAGTTGGACATGATGTTTGTAGAGGTGAAGGAGAATAATGTGGAGCACAATATTCAACCACATGAACACTAGTTGATCATTCAAAATCTAGAGGAATCACTTGCTGCCAACAAGAAGGTTTTTTCTAAGTTAACCATTAAGTATGATGCAATTATAGATGTTTTTGAGTGGTCACACTAAATTCTAGAAGGTGAAATATTATGAGGTGGTTGGTTTGCCTTTTGATTGTGGCCAACAACCACTTTCCTTCCATCTTGTAGGCATGGACATGAAGGTGAATCAAACATGGTTAGAGGTACATATGTAATACAATATGTTTAGGCTACCTCTGTATCTATTCATTTCATTGCCAAAGCTCAATTATACTAAAAAATGACATACAAAGTAATGCTATATGTGTGTAGTTTGAAACTTATGTATATGTAAAAAAGGGACAACATGCCCAATTACAATCATACACTCATCATCCTAAGAATTGAGATATGAACTAAAATACATAGAATATTGATGTCAATTAAACATTTTCCCCATGTTCCTTTGCTATATGTTCATGGATTCATTATATATAATTCATTTTGTTATTTTAAATTATTACTTAAAGTAATGGAGGTAATGAATGGATGTAAATAATTGTAAATAAGATCATTCTTTCTTATCAAAA
This sequence comes from Cupressus sempervirens, assembly GCA_028749045.1. Taxonomy (NCBI): domain Eukaryota; kingdom Viridiplantae; phylum Streptophyta; class Pinopsida; order Cupressales; family Cupressaceae; genus Cupressus; species Cupressus sempervirens. Next base: position 635,984,881 of record CM053785.1, read on the forward strand.
ACTTCTCATGCACTCATAATTATCTGTCTTAAATGCTTTGATTGAAAATACATTAATGCGTAATATGGTTTACTATATCATCTTCAAGTTTTTTTTACATATTTTCTATGTGAGTTAATCCATTTGTCCTGACTTATGGATTCCCCATTTCGCCCTTACAATTGTATTGAACTCAACCACTCTCGCTAACTCTATTACCTTTACTTGAATTGAATGATTGAAAAAATAAAAGAAATCAAAATGTGAAGGATAAAATGTGATTTGAATTATAGGTGATGCAACATGTACTTTTTCACTTTGAATAGAACTCAAATTGTTCACTCTGAATGACGATTATATTCCACCACTAGAAAAATCCCCTATAGGGTATGGAAACTTTTTTCTTGTATGTTATCCTAAGGACCACGTAGGACCAATCAGATGGAATCTAATGACATATTTAAGGAATACATTTACTAAAGAGTCAAATGGGAAAATGTGCAGGAAAGTCAATAACTAATATGTTTTATATGACAATGCAAGCTAGGCATACATGTAAGACCAATTTGATAGCTCTTAATGCCCCCAATATGTGGAAAGAAGTACCATCTAGATGAAAAACTTATTTAGTCATAGAATCATACTTGAAACCAAGAAGGTCAGCCACCTTCTTTGGCATAACTGAGCTACTAGTTCCAGAGTGTATGATACAATTGTGAATTAGTTTATCTCCTATTGTAAAAGAGAGATAAAAAGAGGTGGTTTTACCTTCTTACTTGTATCTTATTCCTTAGGTTGCACAAGACTTTCTACTCTATTCATTGCAGCTGTTTCATATTACCTCTTTATCGTCTGTGGTTTTACCTTCTTACTTGTATCTTATTCTTTTATAGGTTGCACATGACTTTCTACTCTATTCATTGTAGCTGGTTCATAGTACCTCTTTTATGGTATTCTACTCTTCTTGTAGTAATTCCAGTGATGATGACATTGTGAGGACAACCCACATAGGAACACTATCATTAGTCCTCTTAATCTAATCTATAATGTTAAGGCAATGTGGATTTATTGGAATTTAAATAACCATGGGGTATGGTATATGAATTTGGGTAGCTTGATGCTCCTTAAAATTTTTGTTGGTCTGATTTATATTCTAATTTTGTAATGAAGCAGTAGCATCATGTTATATACTTGTAAATATAATGCATCTAATGGTCTTTAAAGTTAAAGCTTCATTTGATGGAGAATAAGGTGAGGCAATATCCATTTCTCTCCTTTTAATTCTTTTGTTATAATTTATGCCATCATTACTATCATGGTTGACAAGGAAATACTCTTCTAGCTGAAAATTCATTAATGTGTAGTCCTTTTGGTGTTGGGGTTGGGATCCAATAGTGGATTGATTGACATCATATTGATAAATTATAGCTTCATCTTGTTTGGATAAATCTCGAGAAGATTTTTCTTTATGACATGCACATTATTAATAAGAAAAATTTCTAGTAGCACAATACACTTTTGCATAAAAAAGATTATCTATAGTAACAAGTGTCCTTACTAAATTTTCATTTGTATTAGGAAGGGAAACATTACAACTATTTTGGTTTGATAAAATTTGTCCTTGATTTTGTATCCTATTAAATGAATAATTTTGTATGTGTGGTGGATAAGGATTAATTGCTATCTTGAGCTTGTTGTCTCTCTAGAGAGACCACCTTGTTCCCAATGGTTCACATTACTTAATTTTGATCATGAAACTCCTTATCCATATTATAATTATGATCTTGAAATACTGTAACCATATTAAAATTTTGATCTTGAAACTTCATATCCATATTTTGAATCATAGCTTGTATCATGGCTTCAATTTTATCTGACCCATTGCACCATGTAGAAGTTGGTGGAGCAACAATAAGAGGTTGACTTGTAGTAGGAATGGGAACCATTGTAGGTAATCTGTAGGCATATTAGGGAAAAGTGTAATTGGAGGTACCAGAGTTATGTTTCATTCTTGAATTAGATAGTTCTTTGTTCTTACAAGAATATCATTTATAGCCATAATAGTATCTCTGCCCATTGTTTGTAATATCATAAAAATATAATTATTTGAAGATCTAAGATACTACAAGAAGGAATTAATGAGAGTAGGCTTCACAGAAGTGTAATCTAACTCATTTAATTTGAAATCTTTCAAAAATTCAAGGGGTGCTCTTTTAATTATAGTTAGTCATTATAAAAGGGACAAGTGATCTCTTTTATCATTAAAGTTTTTGCAAAGTATTTTGCCTATCTCATTCTAATTTTGAATGGATATATGTGACAATCTTGTATGCCACTACAAATATTTTCCTTTCAGTGAGGAGGCTAGGAGCCTAAAAAAAACATCATCCTTTATAATACCATGTATTTTGTAGATATTTGAAACTTCTTGAATGTTTTTTATTGGGGAAATAAAAGTTTCACTAGTAAAGTCTAGTAAACTCTTTAAGTGTAGACACTAGTATATCATGTATTTGAGCCAAAATAAGAGGATTTCCATGAATAAAGATATAATTGTTGAAATTACAATAGGAAAGGTAAACTTATGAGGTGGGGGGTGGGGGGGGGTTTAATTAGTAGTTTAAAATTTGACCCATAAAAATATTCACCACACATCCATCTCATACATTCACTAAATAAATTGAAATACCATGTAAAGTATATACATCTAAATCATGTAAACAAGTAAAAATTCACACATGTATGACACCAGATATGATTACCCAAAAACCTGCCAATGAGAAGGTAAAACTTGTGTGGGGATGACACCCACAAATCTTCATTAATGTAGTAATAAAGTGTATCCAATGAAGGTTATAATGTTTGATCATGAGACATGATCTACCTTGTGAAAGGTTTTCCCTGTTAAAGGCTTACAAAGGTTGTTAGGTCTCACCCTGTTAAAGGATTTCGACACCCTATTAGAAGTGTGACTTGCTAAAGGATTTTAACTCACAACTAAGTAAGCAACCTTTTAAAGGATTTCAATACAACCTATTAGGACTACTTTGTTAAGAGATTTAACTGATTCACCTGCTAGAATGACTCAACATTGATCTTGCGGTTAGCACTTGGTTGCTTGATGATAGATCACCTCTAAACTAATGTATTCTTGATCCTTCTTGATCTCTCTCTGTTGTATGCTATTCCCTTCCTCTATTCTCCTTTAACTGATTCTGTAGTGCAATTTTACTTTACCATACCTTAGTCAAAATGAATGCTCTGTTTGTGCATGCAAACTTGTCTCTTTGCTCCTTCCACACACATACAAAAATTAGGGTTTGTCCAACTTAAGAAGACTTAGGTGACTTAGGGTTAGGTATGAATCAATGGTTGTAATTCATCAATCTTTCTGCTTAAACCTTCCCTTTACCTGATTGATTGCATGCAATTCTAGGGATTCCAACTTAAGATTAGTCCTTATCTCCAAAATATCATAATTCAATCTTTAAGTCAACTCAAAAATGGTTTACATAGTAGTTTGTGCCATTACAAACAACTATGTCAAAACTATCTTACTTGGCATTTGAAGTCTTTGATGCTCAACATATATTTTTCTATACTATAAATCGACATCTGTATTACTTGACATGCACTACTTACTCAGCTCTTGTATCACTCGACATACACTATCTACTTGAAACTTGAGTGACTTAGCACTTGAGTGAATTAGTACATGAGTGAATTAGCACATGACTGACATGACATTCACTATGGATTTGACATGTATTATTTTATACATGTTTTTCTTGGCATATACTTCTTGTTCGACATGAACTAAGTAAATGAATTAAGTGTGTAGACACTCATCAAAACCAATCTGAGATCAACAATCTCCCCCTTTGACATGAGTGTCAAAAAAACTTGGTCATGCATTGATATCCTTATTCTCATGAACATAACATATCTATTATTCATCTTATGTACAAAACTTCAAAATTTCAAATTTTTGTAACAACTTATACCTCAAAATTTGATAACTCCCCCTGAGTTGATAGATCTTATTCTGTACTCAAAATTTTGTACTCTTGTTGAGTAAATGTCTCAACTAATACTCTTTGACTTGCTTGTTGTTCTTTGTTCGCTCCCCCTTACTTGAGCTCTACTCTCATTCTCCCCCTTTTTCTCTATCTCCCCCTTTTTGACACTTATGTTGATGGGCTATACACTAATAGTGTGTTTGTCCAAGAAAGATTTATGGATCTCAAGAATAATTTTGAGAGTTGCATCCCAATTTTCACATGCTACATCCAAAGACTTAGTTTGGATAGTCCGCTTGACAACAAGGTGGACTAGGCCATTTAATGTAGAAAGATTGGGGTCTTTCTTCGTAAGAGTTTCTACGTAGCCTAATTCCTTGTGCAAAATGGGGTTAATGTTGTTTGTATGCTAATAATTTTTGCCCTTATGTTGGATTCTTCTACTGATAATGTTGTTGACTGAATCTATGTTTACAATAAAACTCTGAAATATTTTTCACTTTGAACTGGATTCATAGGCAATTTTTCACCTAATGAATTAACTTGACTTTCCAAACTCAAAATGTGACTCCTTGTCTCTTGTGTGAAGAGTATGGGGTTGCATAGTTTAGTCTACAATGAGAAAATTTTCTTGAGTACCTTCTTCACACTTTCTACTATAGTTGCCATGCAACTTGTGTAAGTGCTATGTCAACTAATATTTTCTGTTTCACTTTGCTTTGAAATTTCTTTTCAAGCCATTCTAATAATTTAACATTGGTATCAAGGTTTGCATCACTTATCTTTTCCACAATATTTGTCAATTGTTAAATTAGTGGCTTGGTTTCATCTGGGACAGGCAGACTAAATGCATCTAAGAAGATGTCTTTGATATCCAAAAATGATTGCTTTTACCTATGCTCCCTTCTGAGTAGTTTTTGATGCTTCTTTCTAGCCAAGGCTTCTTAGAGTATACCCATCTTCTCTATTGTCATTGTGTCATAAACATACTTTGGTAAAACAATCTCTTCATCAAGGCTTACATCTCCATATTGTATTACTTCTCCTGCCTTTGACGAACTTGGACTTGTCATTGAGATTTGCAATGGTTTTGCATCTATGCTCGACTTTTGAAGAGTGTGATTGGAAGGAGTGCCAGATTCTGGTAAAGTTACCAAGGTTTGAATTGCCACTTGCTCCTTCACCTTTGGTGTCAATTCAGTCTCTTCAGGCTTGTCCTATTTGTCTACAATGCCTTGTGATCCACCTTGTACTTATGTTGGAGGTGCAAATGAAACTATCTAACTTGTTTCACTCTATGCTTCAGTAATGGATTGAGTTTCCACTTTATCTACTTCAACTGTATCAACTTTTTCAATTGTATCAACCTTTTCTCATATGGCTTTTGGTATTTTATCCAAAGGTTGTACATTAATGACTTGAGGAGTGATGGTAGGTGGATCTTGTGTATTCACATCTTCCCTTGCAGTGTCAGACACTAATTTTTGAATTTCATCTATACTCATTAACACAAGAATGTCACACAATTTTGCCTGCAGTGTAGATTGATCTAGTATCTTTTTTAGATCTTCCTCTATAAGGGGATTGATGTTTAGAGTAGTGAGATTATAAACCTTCTTTACTATTACTATTTTAGTGTTTACACTTGTTATATTTTGAGGGCTAACATGTGGCAGTTGTGTATCTTGTACACTCTATTCTTCTTGCTACTCTACCTCAGCTATTGACTTCTCATCTGTATTCATTTCTGTACCTCCCTCAATCGTGTCTTCATTGTTGCTATCTTCTTCATCATCTTTGACCTCTATAGGCTCATGTTCACCTTCTTTTACTGTAGCTAATCCATATGTGATTTTCCACATATGTGTGGATTCCTTCATAACATCTTCAATATTGTTTTGCAATATGCTGAAGGCTCTATATTTGGGTACACATCTAATTGCATATTTCTTCATAGCCTTAGAAATTTGTGCCTTACTAAGTTTAGGCATTACTTGTGCAAGTGACGTCTCCCTAAGTTGTCTTTCCAAATTCAAACAATAATGCCATTTCTGCTCAAATATTTCATATAAACTTTTAGGCATAAAGTTAGCAATCTCTAGTGGGGTTTTCTTAAAATTTTCCATCATGGCATATATAGCCTCCTTCACTTGATTCTTTTCAACTTTACCAAGATTATAAAAATCAACATGAGAAAATCCTAATAAATATGTACTATTCTTAACATTTTCACATAAGTTTACTAGATCTGATAATGGATTGTGACTCACCACTTGGAATTGGCTATTGTCATATGATTCTGTTCTCCCCTCATCAGATTCAGCTTGTGCAATGTATTTCCTCCTTGGATTTTTCTAAGCTCCTCCTTCCTGCTCTGCTAGTTTGACTTTCTCGTTTTCCTTTTGTGCATTGACACGTGCACTAGCCCTTTTAGTAAGCACAATTGGTTTGGGCTAGCTTGGTTTGACAATATTCTTGGATCTTGTCACTAGTTAAGCCTTAGCCTTTCTCTTCTTTTGATCAGTAGGAGTAGGTGCTTCCTCAACTTCTTCTCCGTTGACACCTTCTACAATTTATGTCTCTTCCTCTTATTGATCTTCTGCCATTCCTTGTGTCAGTGAAAGTGGTGCTTGGGTCTAGGTGTCTTCTTCCTCTTCTTCCTCTTCCTTTTCATCCTCTTCCTTCTCGACACCTTCACCAAATTTAGCTTTTAATTTCTTCACCAACTTCTCCTTCTTCTTTATAACATAGGCAATCTTTAGTTCCATAGTGATCTTAGATTTGGCCATCTCATAATTACCAAATGCTTTGGCATTTTTGTCTATCTCTTCTACAAGTAATACAATTATTATTGCATAGGTTTCATCTACATTTATTTCATATCCTAATGGTCTTAACCATATTACCCTTGGAGTTGCTGCTTGAAAAAATGTGTAATTAACATCTAATAGGAAACAAACATCATCATAATGTTGTTTCACTAATGATACTAGAATTCTCAATCTTTTCTTCATAGACTACTTGAAGTCTTTAAAGTAACTTGTCATTATAGACTCAAAATTCTCACCTAGTTGTTCAATGAACTCACTTATTTGTATTGTCATTGAATTGTTTTTCTTCCATGCCATAGTGCCAAATGTAGGAAATGTGTTTTGAACATAGAAGAAGATACATATCAAGATAGAACCAAATTTGCACCGAGCACTCTTTGTTCTCGTCATTGCTCCTAAGTTCTCAATCAATTGTTGTAATTGTATCTCGACAAGATCAAATGTGTGATCCTTTTTCACAATATTATAACCAACATCTATTGCAATACAGGGCACACTATTTAATCTTCTTGATTGGTAAAACTTGTGTGAAATTACCCTTACAACAAAATCTATCAAAGGATCTATGATGGTGTCAATAGTCATTCCTCTCTTATTCCACACAACTCCTATATTTTTCTCAATAACTTCTTTTGAATCGCTCCTCAAAGTCTTAGGCTGATCTAGGGTTGGATACTCAGTTACCCTATGGATTATCCTTTTGGTGATTTTGATAGGCCCATTGTCTAACCAAAGTGAAGTATCATGAATCTTGCTTAATACAATCCTAATCCATTTGATTTTGAAAACATTCAGGAAATCTAGGGCTTGAGTTAACCCTTTCTTATCTATAATTTTGAATTCTTCCCTTAATACACCATTCTCACAAAGTTTATCATATGCTTTTCTAATCTCCATATATCCAATACTACCAATCTTATAGTTGTAACATTTTTTGACATCTTGCACCATTAAAACTTTCGGTGGTATCATGGATAATACACTAGAGGGGTCTTGTTTATATGAAATATTAGGTATGGCTTTGAAAATTGGTTGCTTGAACTCATTACTAACCAGTTGAACATTCAAAACCTCCTTACCCTCTACTTCTTTAGCCTTGAAGAACTAGATGCCATTATGCAAAACTAGGGTATATGAAAATAGAAACAACATAACTCGGTACTTGATAAATACCTTGCAAGATTTGTCAAAATGATATTGAATCACTGCTCAAATCTTTTGTAATCACTTCTAATGAATTTCTTGATTGCCTCTAGCTCTCCTTGCTCTTTCTTGATTTTGAAATGATGTAAAATGAGTTAAAATTGATCAAATACCCTTTTGGAGTACTGTAATTAATGCTGAGTGTTTACACAATTGTAAGCTTGGCATCGACCAATTTTAGGCTCACTTGGCATCCATTAGTCTTTTCATTTTTTCAACAACCTTTATGAGCTTGGCATCAACTAGCCAACCTATTAGCTCGACATCCTCTTGCATTTCACTTGACACTTATAGGAAACTTTTCATGCTCAATAGTAACATGAAAAACTTAGAGATTTTTCTTGGATTCCTAATAACATCTTGCTTCTTTTTTCATGCTAATGTAATATTTTTAGTACTAAATCCTTTGGAACTGATAAATGCTATAACTTTTGAATATCAGTCCCACATACCTCTTGATTGCTTAGTTTGATGAGGTGTGATCACCTGAACCATTGGGTGAAGTGATCCCTTCTCCACTTGATCTATTGCTATCCTCCTTTTTCTTAAATGTCTTGTTCATTTTATTTCTAACATTTTTAATAGCTACCTTGCCTTTACCTTTATCAAACTCAGAACTTGGTGCCTTTGAGCTTTTTGGATGATATCGACTAATGTGACCAATCATCAAACAACTAAAACATGTGGTTTGACTCAACCATCTTTTATAGTTACCTCTATAGTGTTTCTTAATACAATTCTCAGGAATATGTCCATATTCTTAACAATAATGACAACTATATCTTGTATTATAATACCAGTTATAAGAGTTACCATTATTCTTTACCTTTTTTGCTTATTTGATGACCACATGGGTTTGGATCTACATTCAAAAGCTCTATGTCCATACTTCTAACAATTATAACAATATCCTTCAAATCTTTGAGTGTGAAAGGTCCTAGTTCTGCATTCATGTGCATGGTGACCTTTTTTGTTGTACTTATGATAGTGAACCATGCTCTTATGCTTGACATTCTGATTTGTAGTCTTATTCTTGCACACATTAGTAGTATGTCCTTTCTTATCACAATCATGACAAGTATGTTTGGAATTCTTACTTTTGTTGCTCCTTTCTTCAACACTTTTGGATGACTCTCCTTCTTTAGTACTTGTGTATCCCGATCCAGATGTGTCATTATTGGATCTAGGGGATTTCAGTAATTGCTCAAAATATTTGATGTCTTCACTTGGTTTATTGAAACTTTCAGCAAATTCCTTTTCCCTTTTTAGGTCATTATGCAATTGCTCATTCTACAACTTCAATGTTGTTATCTCAATGTCCTTGACATTTAGCTCATAATTGACATTCATCATTTGACTCAAAGTATCCAATTGCATGTTGGAAATCTTGGCTAGCTCTGATGATTTCTCTTCCAGTTTGTTGGTCAAAACTCTTTTGTCATCTTCAATCATGGCTTTCTCCTCCATAGCTTTCTTTCTCTATTCAATCATCTCACATAGTAATATGGCTTGTGATTCTTGCTCTAGGTTGAGATTTCTAATTTCCTTAGCTTAGGATCTGTTCTTTTCCATTAGATCTGCAACTGCTGCATAAAATTCATTGTAGTATCCATTAGCAAATAGCTTAGTAGTGTCCATCTCTCTGTATTGTGTGTCATTCTTCTCAATAGCAATTTCCTTCCTTCTCTTCAAAGATTTCTTTAAATCTTCTCTTGCTTTATTCATTTCATGTAGAATGAGATGTATTTCAGTTCCCTAATTCTCAATGATCTTTCCCAACTTGTAGACTTCCATTTCCAAGATCTTTCCTCAAAGATACAAAGCTTCTCTTTCAAAGAACAATGCTCTAATACCAATTGTTGGAATCACAATAGGAAAGGTAAACTTTTGAGGGGGGGGGGGGGGGAGGGTGGGGGGTGAATTAGTAGAAACCCTCTAATGAGAAGGTAAAATTGGGGTGGGGATGACACCCACAAATCTTCACTATTGCAGTAATAAAGTGTATCCAATGAAGGTTACAATATTTGATCATGAGACATGATCTATCTTGTAAAAGGTCTGCCCTATTAAAGGTTTACAAAGACTATTAGATCTCACCTTATTAAAGAATTTTAACACCCTATTAGAAATGTTCCTTACTAAAGGACTTTAACTCACAACTAAGTAAGCACCCTATTAAAGGATTTCAATACAAACTATTAGGACTACTCTATTAAGAGATTTAACTGATTCACCTACTAGAATGACTCAGCATTGATCCTGTGGTTAGCACTTGGTTTCTTGATGACAAATCACCTCTAAACTAATGTATTCTTGGTCCTTCTTGATCACATGTCTCTCTACTATATGTTATTCCCTTCCACTATTCTCCTTTAACTGATTCTATAATGCAATTTCACTTTACTATACCTTAGTCACCATGAATGCTCTATTTGCACATGAAAACTTGTCTCTTCACTCCTTCCACATGAATATGAAGTTTAGGGTTTTCCCTCCTTAAGAAGACTTAGATGACTTAGGGTTAGGCATGAATCAATGACTATGATTCATCAATTTTCCCCCTTAAACCTTCCCATTACCTGATTGGATTCATGCAAATCATAGGGATTCTGACTTAAGATTCGTTCTTATCTGCAAAATTTCATAATTCAATCTTTAAGTCAGATAAAAAATAGTTTACATAGTAGTTTATGCCATTACAAACAACTATGTCAAAACTATCTTACTTAGCATCTAAAGTCTTTGATGCTCGACATATACTGTCTTCTATATTGTGACTCGATATTTGTATTACTCAACATCCACTACTTACTCAGTTCCTGTATCACTTGGCATACATTATCTACTTGACACTCACTATGGACTCAACATGAACTATTTCATACATGTTGTGCTCAACATATTGTTCTTGTTTGACATGAACTAAGTAAATGACTTAAGTGTGTAGACACTTACTTGCCAAAACCAATCTTACATCAATAAGAATAAACTTGATTTCTAGGGGAAACCATAAGAAATAATGATCTATTTAATTGATTAGATGGTACCTTAGTTTAGATCTACCAAATAGAGGAAAAGAAAGAGCTATAGATGATGTATGTGTTTCTTTTAATCTCCTAACTAGTGGTAGAGAAAGTCTATCTCTTCTACTCCTTGAACTTGAAGATACAAACTAGGTAAATTGAAAAGTGCCTTTAGAAGATTCCCTTGTTTGAGTTATGAGCATGAATTATAGAAATTTGATTTTAGAATTGAGATGTAGAAATAGAGTCCCCAAGTGTTTTGAAATGAGTCTCTAGAATGGTTAAATGCTAAGAGAGGCACTATCTTCTCAACATAGAAGTTGAAATATTTTATTCGACACCAGAAAACTAGAAAAATTCTAAGTAGGTTTGAATGCGGTCCCACTGCAAGTGCCAAAAATTGTTTCCAAATTTTTTTGGATCCATGCCCAATGTGTTATCTTTGGTGAAATTTGATAACATGGAAAAAATATCCAAGTGTGAGACTTGAAATGAGAGATTGAGTTTTTAGAGAAGGTTAGCTTCCTTTTTATTATTTAGGTGAAAATGGAAGAGGATAAAATAGGTCCTAGGCCTCAAATTTTCATGCTAAAGCTTTAAATATGTTTATGTGTGGGGAGAAGGAGAATTAGATTAACAAGTCCCAAAATAGAGGAAGGGATGCCAATAGTAAATTCAAATTGTGAAGAGGGATGCAATGCAAGAAAAAGGCTCTTTATTCTAAGTGTAATATGTGAATGTGATTATACAATTCTAAATATGATATGTAATGTAGACTAAATAAATAAAATCAACCTAATTAAGGTATGATATTGTGTTAAAACTATAAAAGGAAATAAAATATAGAGTAATTAGATTGAAATGTGTAGAGGAAAGTATGTTTTTACTCTAAAAAGTGTGGATCTATGATTGATTTTAACATTTCACCTTTGTATTCCTGAATAAAAATGAAAACCCAGAATTGGTTTTTCCCATCAAGGCCTTTGGAATAGGTCAACTTGGAAGAAAAATGTCTAGACACCATTTCACAAGGTCACCGTGTTCTTGGGGCCTTAAAACTAGGTCAACAATATCTTTTCAAAAGCTTTCATGGAGTATTTTTTTTGCAACCAAAAATTTGCTAAGTTGTTCTTGTGCACAATAAAATTGGATTTTTGTTTTTAGTTGGGGGAGGGTTTTCCCGAGTCAAGCCCTAGATTGAGGAGTGAACCTTAAAATTGAAATGTAAATGTATATAAAGGAAACAAGATAAATGTAAGTAGAATAGGCTAGATGACTAAGAGGGGAGGGGTGAATTAGGAACCAATATAACTTTTACTTCAATTTAGCAATTAATCCTTCACAAACTAATATGATCTTATTGCATGCATGAAAGACTGAAAGCAATAAAAAATTAATAACACTTGACACAATAATTGATGACCCAAAAACCTTCCAAATAGAAAGTAAAACTGGGGTGGGGATGATACCCACAAGCTTTAGTACTGCAATATAATTTGTCCTGTTAAGGCTTACAATTGATTAGAGGGCAATCTTCCTTGTTAGGAACAATAAGGACTATTAGGTCCACCTTGTAAAAGGATTTATACAATACAATTAAGTATGTATTTAGTTAGGAGATCTTCAATAAGACTGTTAAGTCCACCTTATTAGATGATTTGATTGATGCACTTGTTAGGATGAACTAGTAGTTGATCTCTTCTCTACAACAGGGTTTGCTGAATGAGATTCCTTGATGTAGAATGATCACCTTAATGTGATGCATGAGACTCTTCTTTTCCTCATACTTCTTATATTTTTATCTTCTATTTTTAATTTATACTTATGATTCTTACTTATTACACTTTCATTTGGATATGACAAGATATCTTACATTTATATCAATCCAAATAATTTTTTTTTCTGGAGTCAGCTACAATACTATATTCAACAATCTTCACTAGGTCAACTCAATGTTGATACTTGGGTTCCAAAGACCACTCAGGTACTGATATACTAACAGTAAAAAAAATAGTGAACTTGGAAAACTTTGGCACTCGGTTGATACTAGTGCTCACTCCACATTGATCAATCGGGAGTAGACGTGAACTTGGTTAACACTGATGACTCGAAAAACACTATAGAATTTGGTTGACACTGTAAAGCTCAATTGACATTGCAACTCAGTCAACACTACTTTATATCTTCTCGGTTAACATGGCTAGCTTAGTTGACATTGTATTTCTACTCTTCTCAGTTAACACTCACTTTCTACTTGGTTGACACTGCAACAACTTGGTTTACACTGTGAAGCCTGGTAACAATGTAACCAGCCAAATGACTAAGTGTTTTGGCACTAATTGACAAATGGTTTGGACCATAAGGTCAACAATATCCCCCTTTGGCATTAGTGACAAAAATACTTATCATACCAAAAATTTTGAATGCTCAAAAATGATAAGTCAAAACTCCTCCTATCAATGTACTTGGGTCTGTAACTCAGTTTTGACTACTATGTTGATACTCAGCTATATTGAATCTATTTTTTTATTTTTCAATTTTTATTTTAAAATTTTGCTTCTTTGCTATATACATAGATTCTTGCTGTACAACTATATTTTTCTCTTATACCTATATTTCCCCTTTATAAATATATTTCTCCCTTGTTTTGACACAAATTCCAAAAATGCATATTTATAGGGTAATACCAAAAGGTGAGAGGAAATCACTATGTAACTTCAAAATTAGAGACATGGTTTTGTACCAATTTTGTTGCCAAAATTTGGAAGTGTGAAAAGCTATCTAAATTTTAGCTGATAACTCCATCATATGATCAGCAATAGAAAAGTTGTTATCATGGATTAATGTCTTTGCATGAACAATGTATTTTTGTATCACATCCATGTTTGGAATTATTGAACTTTGAATTTCTAATAGTGTAGCCCTGATTATTGCTTCTTCTTTCAATAACCCTACCTATAAGTCTATCAGATTCCATAGCCATTTTTAGATCCAATTTTTCATTCTCAATAGCTTTCTCTAGTCTATACACTTCCATTGCCTCTGATCTTTTCTTAAGTTGCTAAAATTATGATGTGAGAACCCAAGGCTCTAATACCGATTGTTGGAAATGTAGAATAGACTAGGTGATTGAGAAGGGAGGGGTTAATTAGGAACCGATATAACTTTTACTTCAATTCACCAATTAATTCTTCACAAATTAGTTTGATCTAATTGCATGCATGAAAGACTAAAAGAAATAAAACAATCATAACACTTGAAAAAATAATTAGTGACCCAAAAACCTTCCAAATGGAAAGTAAAACTTGGGTGGGGATGATACCCACAAGCTTTAGTATTGCAATATAAAGTTGGCATGTTAAGGCTTACAATTGATCACTTTTGGTGATCTTCCCTATTAGGAGAAATAAGGACTATTAGGTCCACCTTGTAAAAGGATTTATATAATACAATGAAGTATGTACTCAGATAGGAGATTCTGCATAATACTATTAAGTCTACCTTGTTAGAGGATTTGATTGATGCACCTGTTAGGGTTAACCAGTAGTTGATCACTTCTCTACAACTCAGTTTGCAGAATGAGATTCCTTGATTGAGAATGATCACCTCAATTTGATGGATGAGACTCTTCTTTTCCTTATACTTCTTGTAGCATTTGATATTCTAATTCATATTCATACTTATTCTTCTTTCTTATTACACTCTCATTTTGATATGACAATATATATTACATTTATATCACTCCAAATAATTTCCTTTTGGAGTCAGCTACAATACTATATTCAATAGTCTTCACCAGGTCTGCTCAATGCTGATACTCAGGTTCTAAAGACCACTTGAGTGATGTACTAACACTCAAAAACATAGTGAGCTTAGTAAACTTTGGCACTCAGTTGACACTTTTGCTCAGTCCACATTGATAAGTTAAGAGTAGATGTGAACTTGGTTAATACTGATGACTCAACAAACACTGTAGAACTTGGTTGACACTACAACTTGGTCAAGTCTACTTTAGCTCTACTTGGTTAACATGACTAGCTTGGTTAACATTGTCATTCTACTATGCTTAGTTAACATTTACTTTCTATTTGATTGAGGCAACAACAACTCAGTTTACACTGTGAAGCTCAGTAATAATGTAACCAACCAAATTACTAAGTTTTTTGGCATTAATTGACAAATGGTTTTGACCATAAGGTAAAAAATATTCACACTCATTATAAAAACCATTCTCAATAAGGATTTTCCTTGTTGTATGTTGTAGATGTTGAATTTGGTATGCATGATGTAATATATCTCCAAAATTTCAATAGTTCTACCAAAACCACATCATGAAGCCATGAATGTAAATATACATCAATAAAGAAGATAAGGAATGCCTTAATATAGATCCCCTCCCTTGATGGCCAATAAATTATAGATCTTGATCCTTGAATGTTTTGAAGAAGACTTGCTTGCTTGAATGCTTGAATGCCTTTCCTTGATTTCTTGATGTCTTGTGGATGTGTTAGGAATGCTTAACATAAAAATGGAGACCCCAAGTCTCCTTTTATACTATTTTTGAGTGGGAAAATGAGGCAAGCTAACTTGAGAGTGAAAGAAATTAATTGGAAACCCCAAGGCACTTTAAGTCATGTGCCCCCAAATCAAAGGGAAAGAGGTTGATCTATTCTAGAATAGGTCAACTAATTTGACTGAATCCAAGGGAACTATCTAAAAAGAGCTCCAGAAGGCCCCAAAGGAAGTGCATATAGAGTTAGGAAAAATATAAAGAGATAGGAGAAAGTGATGGGGACACAACCCAAGAACAAAATGGACACAACAGAAAGGGAAAATTATATTAACTGAGAAAATAAGCTAGTACAAATAGTACAGGAAAATAAACTTCGAAACATGCCCTAAGGGCTTACAATAGCATAAATCTGGAGATAATTTCTCCTTTCAGTACCTCCTCTCAAACTCCACTCCGAACTGCCTTTTACAATGCCAGAAATCTCCTTAAATAGACCCCGAAGGGTTAAGGACTAGGAGTACATTCTAGAAAGTGCTAGTAGGCATCCACTGACCAAATAGAAGGTTCCAAAAGCTGCGTTAGAAGTTAGTGCAAATCTAGAAGAATCCAGAAATGGTAACTGAACTTCCAGGAGGCATAACTTTTGAACTGTAGCTCCGATTGACGAACCGTTTACATTTTCAAAAAGCTCTCGAAGCGCTCTATAGCCCTATGGACCAGCTATGCTCGTCCCCCATTTTTTGGCCCTTTTTGAGGTCATTTAATGCCCCTAACCTAACTTTGAAGCATTCTTAGGAGGTCTCCAAAACCCGAAAAACTACAATAACTTTCAAACTGTGGGGCCTTTTGACCTAATTCTTTTTCTAGAATGCTCTAAATCACAATTACATTCATCTGGCCAATTCACACCTTCTAGGTCACCAAAATGATGGTCAAATTGCATGCTCCTATTTTTTCGGGATTTTCTAGCACACTCACAAAAACACACCCGAAAACTCACAAATCTGCACTGTTCAGCACAAAGGCAAACTCTGTATGAGCATGCACATGGAATGGCTTCAAACTCCCGTCCTTAGCCTTCCTAGAAACCTGCAAACTCCCATTCTTGGGTCTCCCTGGAAACCTGCAAACTCCCGTTCTTGGGTCTCCTTCTCCACTCAAATCAGATCTTTAAAATCAAACAACTAATATCCCAAAGATCCACCTAATTCCTCAAGAAACCCCAAATCGGGTATGCTGAAAATAGTGCTAAAAGCTTCACAACTTCACAAATTATTAATAAATCTGAAAATGGAAATTTTTACAAAAATTTCAGCAGCATAAAAGCCTACAAATTGACATTTCCAAATCCATATAGCCTTTACACAACAGCTCAAAAATGTAGGACCAAAACTATGCTCATCGGGCTCCCGAAATAGCACAAAATATGCCCGAAAACACCACAAAACACTAATAATCTATCTCAAAAATTTAATCACGTCCCAATATATATATTCAGCTCTATTTTAACATTTAAAATTTTGATATACAGCAGCAACCCAAACTGATATGAAATACTCAACTGTAAACACCAGACTCCTACAAAAACACACCCGAAAACTCACAAATCTGCACTGTTCAGCACAAAGGCAAACTCTGTATGAGCATGCACATGGAATGGCTTCAAACTCCCATCCTTAGCCTTCTTGGAAACCAGCAAACTCCCGTTCTTGGGTCTCCCTGGAAACCTGCAAACTCCCGTTCTTGGGTCTCCTTCTCCATAGGTTTGGCAGCCTCTGAAGAATAACAAAGAATGAGCAAAAATCAAGTTCTAGAATGAGCCCCAAAATGCCTCCAAACCCTTTAAAAGAGGGCATAACTGTAACTCACGTCCAAGAGAGGTTAATGAAACTTATTTTAATAATAATTTTCATTTATTAGTCCAACAGTTTCCAAAGATTAACCCCCTTTTTCCGAAACTTCACTTTCTTGGGCCCGCCTGCCTTAGCAAAGATTTTCTTTTTTAATTATTTGAAAAGGGGACATGACAAGTCCTCCCCTCCCAATCATTGCTTGTCCTCAAGCAATGGCTAAACAATAAACCAATCAATCCACCTGGATCCCAAATGTAGTCATGAACTATACTACTACCAATTAACATAGGCTCCTGTAATATCCTCTGCAATATGACCAAGAGGAATCCATAATCAAATTGACAATTATAGCTCAACCAAACTCCGAAATCACCACTACCACAATCAAAAACCCATGAGGCACAAACTCTTAGAACATCAGAACCCAAGTAAAGTGAACAAATCAAACTACCAACACAGTAAATGCCATCAACGCATCCCATTGGCCTATATGGAATGTACAATCCAACTCTGCAACAATGGTGAACCCTCTCGAATGAAACTGTACCAAGTATGGAGAATCCACACACTGTACAACTCCTGCAGTCAACAGAACTCTGCAAATCATCGGCCACTATCTCATAACCATAACTCCCATACAGTGCTAATGGTGAAAAGACATTACCAGATAAAGAGTAAGAAATGGAATCCAAACCAAATTTGTCTGCCATCAACTCCTCAACACAAGGATCAAATACTAAATGATGTACATACCCTGCAATATAATGTTGATAAAAAAAACCAACCTCAGTCAACAGCTCACCATGAAGAAGTGATACAACCCACTGTGACTGATCACCAGCTAAGTCAAGAGATGTCATAGCCAAAGGAGTAGAATCAATAACAACACCTGCTAAAGCATCACTCCAAAAATCCTGCTCTAAGTCATGTATTATCAACCTGTCAATTGCAGGACCTATCACCATGTCATGCCCATCACAACTCTCATCCTGAGGCATCAAACTATCCCATAACTGATGATAAGCACTAGGAACCAAAGTACATCTCTGTATCATCATCTCATCAACATGGTCATCAAAGGTAGATAGATGAGCATACCTCACAGTGTAATGCCGATAGAATGCACCAATCTCAGTCAGTGGCTCAGACTGCAATCTAGATGTAACTAACTGCAATCGATCATTAACCAAGTTGGAACTGACTACTACCTCTGAAGACATTGCGAAGGGAGTAGTATTACTAGTAGGAACCATGCCAACTATCAGCTCACCAACGTCACACATGGTCTTTGATACAACATCTCTAGTCTTCGTGCCATTAGTACTAGAGGTCACCACCATGTCAGGCACACCACAAAAATCTGCTACAGCACCCAACTCAATTGAACCTGACTCTAGTGGGAATGAACCTGATATGCCAATGTTAGTATCAAGGATGGATGCATCCCCATCTCCACTGTCTCTAACAATCTCAGCCATGGACATCCTCGGATCACCAAACACCACAGCTTGTGACTGTATAGAATTAGGTAAAGACTGTAGTCGCTCTAACTCCATGGTCACCTTAGCCAAATCAAACTATGACTCCTTGAGAGCCAACTGTGTACTCTCAAGAATCTTAGAAGTCACCTCAAGCTGCTTAGTAAGCTCACTCACCTCATCTTCCTTGGCCAACAATGCATCATATGCTGTATTGCCCCACTCCATAAGATAATCTCTGTCGGCTACCAACTGCATATAATTTTGTCTCAAAATCCGAATAGCCTCCCATAAAGAGTAGATCTCTGTCAAGGAAAGATAACTTCCTCCCTGCTCATCACTAGTAGGAGAACCCCATCCATAAACTGCTAACAACTGACGAGCAGCATCGAAATGTTGGCAAGTGATAGCAATGTCTTGGTCACTAACTCTCAACTGATTAGACACATGATGGCACTGGCTTGACTGTCTCCTACAAACCTCCTCTGATGCACTGTCTGAAGGAGTGTCCTCAAAGTTACTAGTCTCTAGGGTATTACCATCCATATCCTGTGAATCAAATCGAAAGCTCATATCAACATACGGAGTATCAAAAACATTAGCATTTCTGTCCAACTCCTTTGTACCCAAGGAAACTAAGTCTTCAAAACTGCCCACTGCATCCTCCTGGATGTCATCAATGCCAATATGATCCTGGGACTCATCTATACACACTGCCAAATATGAAATATCATCAACACATTCCAGCAAGTATGGTCGACTGGATATATGAACAAAGCCCAACATTGGTGTATAAAAACTAATACCAACATCAAACAAGATGCTGGCACAAGAAAAGACAACACCGTGTAATCTGCTAATCAAATCCATGATAGCACCCAAACAAACACTGCTACCAAAAAGTGTTAAAGATCTCCAGTCAACTGAATCCCATATGCCAATATAACAATCTCGAGTCCATATCCGTAAATTAGAATCAACTGGTAACTCAAGCAAACTCCTCACCTGAGTAATATGACCAATACCAACTAAATCCACATACCTGTCATGATGAGATAATGAAGTCACAATACTATCTTGGTTCACCTTCAGTTGGCTGGACAAATCATGTGAAGTACTACCAGCCTCAACCTCATGTGATGAAGCATCTAACTGTGCCTGGTACTCTTTCTCAGCAAAGTCATGAATGCTCAATGTCTGCTCATCTCTACCAGGTATCTCACCATCCTGCACAACAACATCCTCATAATCATCATCTGAACCCACTACACTGTAGTCACTGCCTGTTGTAACTATACCATCTTGAATACCTGTGGCATCACCCTTTGACGACCTGTAAACAATTGTCTCAATTTGAGTATCAAGTTGACTGTTACTATCAATCTGTGTGATATCCTTTCCCACCACCTCCTGTGGCAGAGTAGAATCTGAGACCTCTACCTGGCTATCAGCTAGTTTCTCAAACTCCTCATGCAAGTTCTTGGGAATTGTGTCATCTGTCCTGTGAGAAAATCTGCCAAATAGAAATCCAGTCAACTTATCCACCTTAGCTGGGTCAGATAACATGTCATTTATACGGTGGTGCTCAACCAACTGTTTAGACATGTCATGGCTTATTTTCATAAGTTTATCTCGAATGTCTAAATAACCATCCTTTCTACTATTTTGACTCTGGCTATCAATTGTCCAAGATCGTTCCCTCTGAGACTCTGTACTATACCCGTCCATTCTGGATAAAGTAGAGTGTAACCCCAATAGGATATAACTTCTTCAAGCACCAAGAACTAACATGCAAATGATTAGAAGTAGCATGCAACCATAGATTTGGATATGCAACTGATTAGAAGCAACATGCAACCACCAAATTATGACATGCAAGATCTGGGTAGTTGTCAAAACTGACATGCAAACTTCTACAACCACCAAATTCACCAAGAACTAACATGCAAATGATTAGAAG
Organism: Cupressus sempervirens; assembly: GCA_028749045.1. NCBI lineage: Eukaryota > Viridiplantae > Streptophyta > Pinopsida > Cupressales > Cupressaceae > Cupressus > Cupressus sempervirens. The sequence continues at coordinate 636,005,740 of CM053785.1, forward strand.
TAGCATGAAACCATATATTTGGACATGCAACTGATTAGAAGCAACATGAAACCACCAAATTATGACATGCAAGATCTGGGTAGTTGTCAAAACCGACATGCAAGATCTGGGTAGTTGTCAAAACTGACCTGCAACTTCTACAAACCCTCAGGCTGGCAAGATCATGGCTCTGATACCACTAAAATGTCCCTTTTCTGATTTTGTATGATATTTCAAGCCTCAAATCAGATCTTTAAAATCAAACAGCTAATATCCCAAAGATCCACCTAATTCCTCAAGAAACCCCAAATCGGGTATGCTGAAAATAGTGCTAAAAGCTTCACAACTTCACAAATTATTAATAAATCTGAAAATGGAAATTTTTACAGAAATTTCAGCAGCATAACAGCCTACAAATTGATATTTCTAGATCCGTATAGCCTTTACACAACAGATCGAAAATGTAGGACCAAAACTATGCTCATCGGGCTCCCGAAATAGCACAAAATATGCCCGAAAACACCACAAAACACTAATAATCTATCTCAAAAATTTAATCACGTCACAATATATATATTCAGCTCTATTTTAACATTTAAAATTCTGATATACAGCAGCAACCCAAACTGATATGAAATACTCAACTGTAAACACCAGACTCCTACAAAAACACACCCGAAAACTCACAAATCTGCACTGTTCAGCACAAAGGCAAACTCTGTATGAGCATGCACATGGAATGGCTTCAAACTCCCGTCCTTAGCCTTCCTGGAAACCTACAAACTCCTGTTCTTGGGTCTCCCTGGAAACCTGCAAACTCCCGTTCTTGGGTCTCCTTCTCCACAGGTTTGGCAGCCTCTGAAGAATAACAAAGAATGAGCAAAAATCAAGTTCTAGAATGAGCCCCAAAATGCCTCCAAACACTTTAAAAGAGGGCATAACTGTAGCTCACATCCAAGAGAGGTTAATGAAACTTATTTTAATAATAATTTTCATTTATTAGTCCAACAGTTTCCAAAGATTAACCCCCTTTTTCCGAAACTTCACTTTCTTGGGCCCGCCTGCCTTAGCAAAGATTTTCTTTTTTAATTATTTGAAAAGGGGACATGAAAAATGTGCCATTTTGGAGAACCTATCAACCACCATGAATATTGAGTCATTACCCCTTTGTGTCCTTGGCAATCCAAGAACAAAATCCATACTTATGTCCTCCCATGGCCTTGATGGAATAGGTAATGGGTGATATAGGCCAGTATTGTGACTAAACCCCTTGGCAACTTGACAAACCTGAAAAATTTGTACAAACTTCTTCACATCTTGTGAAATTTGAGGCCAAAAGTAATGTTCTCTAAGAATGGCAATGGTCTTATCTCGACCAAAATGTCCTGCCATCCCTCCACTATGTTTCTCCTTAATCAGATTTTCCCTCATGGAACTCCTTGGAATGCACAATTGACTACCTTTGAACAACATGCCATCCTGAATCAAATAGTCTAACCACTTGGTTCTATCTACAACAACAGGTTCTTTACAAGCTTTCCATGCTTCAGCAAAATTAGGATCCTCAGGGTACAAATTCTTGAGTTCATCAAACCCAACTACTTCAACCTGTATTACTGTAAGCAACAATTGTCTCCTACTTAGTGCATCTACAACCCTGTTAGATTTTCCACTTCTATGCTTCAACACAAATGTATAGCTCTGCAAGAACTCTACCCACTTCATATGCCTCTGATTCAATTTACCTTGGCTATTTAGGTACTGTAATGCCTGATGATCAGTATACAAAACAAATTCCTTTGGCAATAAATAATGCCTCCATTTCTTTAAGGCCTAAACTATTGCATAAAACTCTTGATCATAAACAGAATATTTCTTCTTTGCATCATTCAATTTTTCACTAAAATATGCAATAGGCTTACCTTCTTGGCTTAATACAGCCCTAATAGCACTGCCACTGGCATCACAATCCACCTGGAAAACCTTTCTAAAATCTAGAAGTGCCAACACAGGTTGTTCTGTCACCTTTTTCTTCAGAAATTCAAAACTTCTTGCAGCTGCTACAGTCCATTTGAACTCTTTTCTATCCCCTCTTATTGTATCAGTTAGGGGTGCACATATGCCACTGAAATTCTTAATAAACTTCATGTAAAAACTAACTAGACCATGAAATGATCTTACCTCAGTAGCAGACCTTGGAGTAGGCCATTCCAAGATGGCTTTTACCTTCTCTGGATCCATTTTGAGACCTTCGGGTGATATAAAAAACCCCAAATAGACTAACTCCCTTTTTGCAATGATACATTTCTTTAGATTAATTAATAGTTTCTCTTCCCTTAGCCTTTCAAGTACACTACGAATATGTAGTAAATGTTCTTCCAAAATCTTGCTGAAAATTAAAATATCATCCAAATAGACAATAACAAATTTTCCCAAGAACTTCTTAAGTACCTCATTCATGAGCTGCATGAAGGTGCTTGAGGCGTTTGTCAATCAAAAGGGCATGACTAACCACTCATAAAGACCCTCCTTGGTCTTGAAGGCTATTTTCCACTCATCTCCTTCTTGAATCCGTATTTGGTGATAACCACTCTTCAGATCTATCTTTGTGAAGTACTGACCTCCACTCAAGTAGTCCATAAGATCATCCATCCTTGGCAAAGGAAATTGGTACTTGATGGTTATCCTATTTATAGCTCGAGAATCTATACACATCCTCCACTCTCCATCCTTCTTTGGTGTGAGTACTGTAGGTACTGCACATGGACTGAGGCTCTCTCGAATCAAGCCCTTCCTCAATAGCTCCTGAACCTGTCTATTTAGGTCCTCTGTTTTAGTAGGAGTCATCCTATGAGCAGCCTTGTTAGGAAAACTAGCTCCTAGAATTAGATCTATCCGATGACTGATTTGCCTTATTGGTGGTAATCCATCTGGAACATTATCAGAGATAATATCTCCAAACTCCCCTAGCAAATCTGAAGCTTCAAGTGGTATTTCACTACTACCTTCTTTATCTTTCCTAGGAATCAAAGCATAGCACATATGCTGATGTTTCATGCCATCTAAAAACTTCCTTCCATCAACAAGACAAATCCTAGCACTACTACATACCTTTTCACCTTCCTTTTTCATGGGCTTCAATTTGTGGCGAACTCCATCCTTTGTCAGAGAGTATGTGTTTGCATGTCCATCATGCACTGCATGTCTATCAAACTGCCATGGTCTACCCAACAATAGATGGCAAACATCCATTGAAATAACATCACAAAGAAATTCATCATGGTAACTGCCAATTTTGAATTTTACTAAAAATTGTTCACTTACCAGGACCTTATGATCATCTTTTACCCAAGCAATCCGATAGGGCTGGGGATGTTTCTCCCTCTTGAGCTTTAGCTTAGAGACCATCTCTTCTAATACCACGTTATCAGTGCTACCACCATCAATGATCACGTCACAACATTTATCCTCACACTTGCATCTGGTATGGAACAAACTCCTCCATTGTCTTTGTTCAATCTCACCACTTAGTAGGACTCTTTCATTTACCAAGGTCTCTCCTCTTTTTGCATCCTCTGAATGTGATGATTGTGCATCCTCATCCACATGAGCAACCCTAGCTTGGCCCTTAGCTCTCCTATCTGTCCTTCCTTGTCGTTGAGGGCATTCAAAGGCACGATGACCTTCTTCATTGCAATGGAAATAGGTACAACGGAAGCCTCCTCTTCCTTGTCAACATCCTCTACCTCTTCCTCTCTGATTTCCAAATTCTTGGTCACGGGAGCGGTTGAAACCCTCATTCCTTTGGTTCCTGCTAGTACCCTCATCTTCAGTTTTCTTTTGGGTTTCATTACAGCCTCCAGATGACCTACCGCTTCCCCTTCCTCCTTGACCGCCCCTTCTTTGTCTTCCTTCAAACCTTTTATTTAACTTCTCTTCAACTCATAGGGCAAACTGGTATGCCTCTTCAACGCTGGTCATTCTTACCAGACTTAATTCCTCCTGGATGCTAGGTCGCAACCCACTGATATAACAAGCAACCTTCTCCTTATTTGCTTCTGCATGCCCTGCTCTAATCAAGAGTTGGTAAAATTCCTCTGTATATTCTTGGACTGATCTTCCTGCTTGCTTTAACCCATGCATCTTCTTAAACAAATCAAGCTCGTAGTCCACAGGAATGAACTGCTTCTTCAATTTGTCCACCATGCGATCCCATCTTGTGATCTTCTCCTTTCCTCTTCTGCTTCTTTCCAATTGGACCTCTTGCCACTAGATTTTGGCATGGCCTTTCATTTTGGCCTTTGCAAACTTAACCCTATCTGGGTCCTTGATATCCTCATACTCAAAGTATTCTTCCAGTTCATTGATCCAATCGATCAACTCATCTTTTTTTAGATTTCCTGAAAATACACCCACTTCAATTGTAGGTCTTTTCCAAAACTTAGTAATGGCCCTAAAAAGCCTTTCCTCTGCATGATTCAGAACTTCCCTGTCAAATTCCCCTTCTGGTCCCATTACTTCTTCTTCATTGTCATCCTCACTATCATCACCTGCGGTAACATTTTCTCCCCTACAGAGCTCCTCTTGCAATGCCTGTACCTGCCTTTGGAGGGCTCTAACCTCCTCAGGATTAATAGCTCTGGCCCTTCCACCACGCTCTCTTCATGGAGGCATCTTCTAACTCAAACCCACAACCACACAGTCTTGGTGCAAACTGCCTCACAGTCGGTGCTCTGTCTACACACTCAGGAAAACTCGCTCTGATACCACTTGATGGGGACACAACCCAAGAACAAAATGGACGCAACAAAAAGGGAAAATTATATTAACTGAGAAAATAAGCTAGTACAAATAGTACAAGAAAATAAACTTCGAAACATGCCCTAAGGGCTTACAATAGCATAAATCTGGAGATAATTTCTCCTTTCAGTACCTCCTCTCAAACTCCACTCCGAACTGCCTTTTACATTGCTAGAAATCTCCTTAAATAGACCCTGGAGGGCTAAGGACTAGGAGTACATTCTAGAAAGTGCTAGTAGGCATCCACTGACCAAATAGAAGGTTCTAGAAGCTGCGTTAGAAGTCGGTGCAAATCTAGAAGAATCCAGAAACGGTAACCGAACTTTCGGGAGGCATAACTTTTGAACCATAGCTCCAATTGACGAACCGTTTACATTTTCGAAAAGCTCTCAAAGCGCTCTATAGCCCTATGGACCAGCTACAGTCATCTCCCATTTTTGGCCCTTTTTGAGGTCATTTAATGCCCCTAACCTAACTTTGAAGCATTCTTAGGAGGTCTCCAAAACTCGAAAAACTACAATAACTTTCAAACCGTGGGGCCTTTTGACCTGATTCTTTTTCTGGAATGCTCTAAATCACAATTACATTCATCTGGCCAATTCACACCTTCTAGGTCACCAAAATGATGGCCAAATCGCATGCTCCTATTTATTTAGGATTTTCTAGCACACTGATAGTTGAACTGTGAGAGTTGGAACCTTAATTTGACCCAAATGGGTGTCCAAAAATGAAAACACGTGAAACAAAAACTAAGTCTAAGTACATATTTTTGGGTGACACAGGATTGCCCTTATACCTTTGGATGCTCCTGCATCAGAGAGAGCACTAAAGGACTTAAATGATGGGTTCTTCCATTTTAAGATGGTACATCTAGCCCCCACCTTAGAGAGAGTGTGATTTTCCTCAAACTCAGGGAAAAGTAGATTAAAAAAAAAAGTTGATCTCACTGTGACTAAGGAGATGAAGAAACCATCAAGCTCCCTAGAGACTTAAGTCCTCATTATATCAAAAATCACAATAAGAGAGATGTCACTCATGAGAAAGAGAGAGGGGAGTGTGATCAACTCGCCCAATAAGGTACGTATTCCTTATTATGAATGGTGAAAAAGGGATATGAATGAATAGTCTAGTGGGTTTGTATTCTTGGTAGTCAATCCCATGAAAATGAAAAGAGGTAGGATCAAATGGTTTGATGGGTTTGTGTTCTTGATAGTCGACCCCATGAAGAAACTAAACAAAAAGAATTGAATGGTCTAGTGTATCTATGTGCTAGATAGTCAATCTCATAATTTTTGCTCCTTGTGATGATATTACACCCCCATGATATAGTACTCCTATGCCATGAGAATACATTGTGTATGCACTAGGATAGGTCAAATAGTCTAGGAAGTGTGAATGATATGCTAGTCAACCAATCCAAGACATGTATAAAGGGAGAGTAAGAGATCCTATCAAGTTGTGTTCTGCTAGTGTAATCTCTATGCTATGCTTGAAAAATATAAACATATGAAGATAAAGGGACCATGTATGTTCCCACACCCCCCACCACCAAAAATATGGAAAAATAATTCTAATTTAACATCTTAAGGAAGTGATGAAGAAGGATAAACAAATTTCAACATCAAGATAGTATCCATAAGAAACACCCAGTCCAAACCAAAGAGGTTACAAAAACTATGAGGTCATGGAAGGGTAGAATGCAGTGAGACACTATGCAAGAATTGAAAAAAGTCAATCCTTTAAAATACCCTATAAGAGGTTACAAGGTAACTAATCTATCTACCATTAAAACTTAATTGCAAATGATGTCAAATTGGGTATCATATGATAGACAAATAACACACAACCAAAGGAAATTGTGGATCCTTGAGAGAATGAGAAAGATGGATATGTTTACCTTTCCACCCAAAGTGTAGGAACAAGAGATGAGAGGACCTTGTTGCAAATATAAGAGGATTAATTGAGAGGGGAGGGGTGAATCAGTTACTACAAAAATAAATCCTAGATCCCTTAGATGTTTGTACAAAATAATTTTGTTGATGCTCGACAAACAAAGAAATGTTGTAACTCGGTAAACTCTATAATTATTCGGTAATTACTTAACATGCAAATCTTAAGATGTTATCTATGATTACTTATTACTTTAACTTAGTTGCAAACATATAAAAGAAATAGTATGAACATATTTGACACCAAGATTTAACATGGAAACCTAATTTGGGAAAAAACACCAATTGCAACTAGTTATTGTTTTTCACTCTTTTGAAGTGAGCCCTGTTAGGAGCCAACCCTGCTAAAGGTTACAAAACATACTATTAGGTGTGACCCTGTTAGAGGATTTAATCACCCTATTAGGAGTGGCCTTGTTAGAGGTCTTTTGACAATTCAATAGAACTACCACCTTGTTAGAGGATTTATAGATAGCTGTTAAGACAACTTTATTAAGAGATTTAGATCACTACTACAATGGTTAGAGAGTAACAATGACATGACCTAATTTGGATGCAACTAAGTTTTTAATCATAGATCTCAATTTTGGCTTGAATGCTTGATCCTTCCTAATTGAATATATCTTTTCAGCTTTACAAGGATATTCTGCTTATCCTTCTAATTTTCTTCCTCGCTACATCATTAGATCTTGAAAAATCTTCCATGCATTCACATTCTTACACACACTCTAATTCTCAACTTGACCTTATATTTATATCTTTTATATTGTCAAGTTGGTTCAAATACAACTTGGAATAATTATTATTCATCTTCTCAGTCAGCTAGAACCAATAGATAAATCAATTGAACTTAATATACCAAAATAAGAAAATCCATCATTAGCCAACCCTGCTCGGTAGACACTAACTCAAAAATGATTTTCCTATGTTAACCAACTGAAACTCGATCAACACTGCATACTAGAAAAGTTCCTTTGGTAATTGAGTGAGCTCGATCAACATTGGTTCCATCCCATGTTTCTTTCATTAACTGAGCGAGCTCGGTTAACACTCATCTTCTGTAGACTTTCCTTTGACGCTTGAGTGAACTTGGTAGATATTGCCTTCTAAACTAGGAAAACTTTGGAATGCTTGGTAGACACAAAAAATTGTCTCCACTACTCAAGTGAGCTCGAGATACATTGACTAATAATGATATGACACTTTGTGTAACGTCAAAGACAATACACAATTAATTAATTGTATTCAATAGATCTATCATACCACGTACTAAGAAAACCATGTATGCCAATGAGCCTCGAAGAGGAAGGCCAAAATTATCACATGGTATAGAGAAATATTAAGATTAAAGATACAAAAATAACAATTACATGCAAATGTAACAAATATAAAAAAAGTAATAAAGAAAATAGAAGAGAACATAAGAGACATATATTTAACATGGTTCGCCTAACCCCTAGGCTACACAAACTAACAATGAGTGAGTGTACAATACTTTCCCATGATACATGGTGATTGTATATTTTTTTGTGATTAATCATCAGAATAAAAAAAATACCCCACTTGGTTACAAATTAGGCTCCACACTAAACAAGAAACTCCCACTTGGAGATTGATACTGTAGCAATATTGTTACCCTGCGAGACCCCTACTAGATTGAACCACCATGGACTTAGTCATTCTATTCTATTTACTCAAGAAGACTAATTAAAGATAAAGAGGAGTTAAAATTCTCCCTTATTACTGCATTTGTAAGCATATATGTTGGCTTATCATTTGTATGTATCTTTTCCAGCTTTAACTAACCATTATCAAAATGTAACCAAATGAAATGGTATTGCAATTGTATATTTTTTTTCTTTGAATGCATAGCATATTTCTTTGCTAGATGAATGAAAATTTCACTATCTATAAAAAAATAATTATCTCTCTATGGATATCCCAATTCTTCCTTGATGAATTGAATCCATGTCATCTCTTTAGTTTCCTCTATAGTAGCAACATACTCTTCCCCTATAGTTTATAAATCATTCACTTTCTATAACTGAGAAATCCAACTCACTATTGTCCCACCAATAGTAAATACATATCCTACAGTACTCCATCTAGTATCTAGATCCCCTACTAGATCTAAGTCAACATGGCCTTGTAAATTAGTAGTAGATCCCCCAAAATGTAAACATTTATTAAATGTTCCTCTCAAATATCTAAGAATCCATGTTATTGCATTCCAATGCTCAATCCCAAGATGAATCATATACTTGCTAACGACTCCCACTGTGCCTGCAAGAGCTAGCCTAATTAACATACCACAACCTATGTTAAACTTCCTACAATTGAAGCATAAGGTATCTTGGACATTTTATCATCCCCTTCTTGTGTCTTTGCATACATCTCTTTACTCAATTTTAAATGAATAGACAAAGGTGTGTAGAAAACTTTGGTATTCTCCACACAAAAATGTTGCAAAATCTTCTCATTATAATCAGCTCAAGATAAAGTTAATTTCTTGTTTTTCCTATCTTAGAAAATTTTTCATACCAAGAATTTATATTCTTCCCCCAAATCCTTCATAGAAAATTAATTTCTTAACTATGTCTTTAATCCCTTGATGTGATCCATGTTAGACCTAGTTAAAAGCATATCATTGGCATATAAACATAAAAAATGTAGCTTTCATCATCCAACCTCTTCGAATAAACACAATGGTTTGAATGACACTAAATGTAACTATGCTTATTCATAAAACTATCAAATTTTTGATACCATTTCTGAGGTGCTTTCTGTATGCTATGAAATCTATTGTTAATGAACACTAAGTATTCAACAAAAAAAACAAATAAACATATGCAATAAGACAAAGAGATCTTGCAAAGGGAATGAAAATCAAAGACGAACACTCCAAAACCTTCTTGATGTTTGGATATGTCCAAGATGGAGGATGTGTGCTCAATCACTCTTCAAGCTTAAAGTGTTCTTATTGTAATCAAACATGGGGGTGAGTGAAGAGTTCAACAATGGTAGCATGGATTTATTTTTCTGTTATAATGGTATTTTGGTGGTTTGTGAGCTCTCAATATAACATTATAAGTTTGCATATGAACGTAGATAGATTATGAGAGGTGAAGGGTCCAATTTATAGGCCAATGGGTAGTGGGATGGATGACCAAGAAGCGAAGATGGAGGTTTTATGAGGAAGGGTTAGGATGATCTGAAAGGAAATCACATTGATTGTGCTTCCTTGGATCCAATGAGGGAGAAAAAATTGTCACAAAGAGGGTAAGTATGAGAGGATGGAAGAAATTGAGGGAATGTGACCATTTTGGGAAATATGAAGGGGACAAGGTGGAGTTATAAGGGGTGTGGGCTTGTAAGAGGCATTTAATGCATTTGGGTGAGGATGCGAGGGATGTGACATGAGGGGCAACTTTGATTTGGGTTAGGAAGTCTTACTTTGTGTTGAAAGTTGTACAAATGATTAAGAAGGGTATATTCTTAGTTTAGGGGATGGATTAGCTAGAGGCACATGACATGTTTGAGGAAGGAAAGTGGGATGGTTTAATTAGGTGAGGTTAACTAGGCCAATGAATGGTTTATCATGTGTGAAGGGGGTGGATTAGATTGAGCTCTTGGGTTAGAATCTGGTTAAGGGATAGGTTCATGGTTTTTGGGGTTTTATTTAATTTAAATATTGTATTAAATCAAAAATAGGGAAAGATGAGATTATATTAGATAGGTTAATGCATTTATCCAATTTGATAGAAGAATGAGGATTAAATTGATAATTTAGGATATGGATTGTCATTTGATTTTATCAATTTGGACTATAGTTGATTAAATTAATCAATTAACTAGGGGATGATCATTAATTAATTAAATATTAAATATTATAATCAATGATGTCCTAGAAGATCACTAAATTAGATTATGTTAATGATGTAATCAGTTTTAAGGTGTCTACATTTTGCCCCTCTTTGACATAGTATTGAGACAACATTATTTCAAAGATTTTTGAACGTAAACAACACGAAGAAGATTTTTAAAGCAACATTGTTTCCCCAATCTTGAAAAAAGAAGGAAGATACTACACTATGTGATGTCAAAATGTATGCTATGAAATGTATTCTTAAAGAACACAAAGAAAGTAAGCATTCAACAAAACAAAACAAAGAAACATATGTGATAAGACAAAGAGAGATAATGCAAATGAAAATTGTAGAAGAATAGTCCAAAGCACTCTTGATGTTTAAATATGTCCAAGGTGTAGGATGTCTGCTCAATCATTCTTAAAGCTTCAAGTGTTTGGATTGTGATCAAAGATGGGGCTGAGTGAAGAGTTCAACAATGGAAGCATGGATGGATTTTTTAATTATAATAGTATTTGTGGTTTGTGAGCTCTCAAATAACATTATAAGTCTACATATGAAGGTGGATAGATTATGAGAGGGTAAGGGTCCAATTTATAGGCCAAAAGATAATGATATGGATAAACAAGATGTAAAGATCAAGGTTTGATGAGGAAGGGTTAGGATGTCCTAAAAGGAAAGAAAATGCATTGTGCTTCTTTGGAGCCAATCAAGGAGCAACACTTGTCATAAGGAGGGTGAGTGTGAGAGGATGGAAGACTTTGAGGGAATGTGACCATTTTGTGGAATGAGAGTGGAAAAGGTGTTGTTATGAGGGGTGTGGCAATATAAGAGGAATTTAATGCATTTTGGTGAGGATGTGAGGGATGTGACATAAGGGGAGACTTTGTTTTGGGTTAGAAAGTCTTAATTTATGCTTAAAGTTATGCAAATGAATAAGATGGGTATAGGCTTAGTTTAGGAGATGGATTAGGAGGCAAATGGCATGCTAGAGGAGGGAAAGTGGGATGATTTAATTAGGTGAGATTAAATAGGATAATGAATGGATTATCATGGATGAAAGGGGTGGATTAGATTGAGCTCTTGGGTTAGGATTTGGCTAATGCCATGTTCATGGTTTTTGGGGTTTTATTTGATTTAAATGCTTTATTAAATCAAAAAAGGGGAAAGATGAGATTAAATTAGGTAGGTTAATGCATTTATCCAATTTAACAAAAGAATGGGGATTAAATTGATAATTTGAACTATGGATTGTCATTTGATTTTATCAATTTGGACTATAGTTAATTAAATCAATCAATTAACTAGGCGATGATGATTAGTTAATTAAATATTAAATACTTAATCAATAATTTATTAGATGGTGACTAAATAAGATTATGTTAATGATGTAATCAGATTTAGGTGTCTGCATTTTGTCCATCTTTGACATAGTGTTCAGACAACATTATTTCAAAGAAGTTTGAACATAAACAACACGAAGAATATTTTTAATGAAACAAAGTTACCCTAGTCTTGAGAAAAGAAGGAAGAGATTGCACCATGATATGAAATGTATTCTTAAAGAACACAAAGTAAACTAAACACTCAAAAAAAACAAAACAAAACAAAAAAATATGCAATAAGATGAAGAGAGCTTGTGAAGGGAATGAAAATCGAAGAAGAACACCCCAAAGCCTTCTTGATGATTGGATATGTCCAAGATGGAGGATTTGTGCTCAATAGTTCTTCAAGATTCAAGTATTTGGATTGTCATCAAACATGAGGGTGTGTGAAGAGTTCAATAATGGAAGCATGGATGGATTTTTCCATTATAATAATATTTTGGTAGTTTTTGAGATCTCAAAATAGAATTATAAGTTTGCATATGAAGTTGGATAGATTATGACAGGGGAAAGGTCCAATTTATAGGCCAAGGGGTAGTGAGATGGATGGCCAAGATGTAAAGATGGAGATTTGATGAGGAAAGATTAGGATGTCTAAAAGGAAAGCACACAGATTGTGGTTGTTTGAAGCCAATCAGGGAGTGACACTTGTCACAAGGAGGGTGAGTGTGAGAGGATGGAAGAATTTGAAGGAATGTGACCATTTTGGGAAATGTGAGGGAACAATGTGGAGTTATGATGGGTGTGGGATTGTAAGAGATATTTAATGCATTTGGGTGAGGATGTGAGGGATGTGACATGAGGGGAGACTTTGGTTTAGGTTAGGAAGTTTTTATTTTTTCTTAAAGTTGTGAAAATAATTAGGAAGGGTTTATGCTTAGTTTAGTGGATGGATTAGGAAGCAAGTAGCATGTTAGTGGAGGGAAAGTGGGATGGTTTGATTACATGAGGTTAACTAGGCTAATGAATGGGTTATCATGGGTGAAGGGGTGGATTAGATTGAGCTCTAGGGTTAGGATTTGGCTAAGGGCTAGGATCATGTTTTTTGGGGTTTTATTTGATTTAAATGTTTAATTAAATTAAAAATGGGGAAGATGAGATTAAATTGGATAGGCTAATGCATTTATTCAATTTAATAGAAGAATTAGGATTAAATTGATAATTTAGACTATGGGTGGTCATTTGATCATATCAATTTGGACTATTGTTAATTAAATGAATCAATTAACTAGGGGATGATGATTAATTAATTAAATATTATATACTTAATTAATAATGTCTTATAATATGAATAAATAATATTATGTTAATGATATAATAGTATTTAGGTGTCTACATTTTGCCCCTCTTTGACATAGTGTTTGCCCCTCTTTGACATAGTGTTGAGACAACATTATTTCAAAGAAGTTTGAACATAATCAACATGAAGAAGATTTTAAATCAACAAAGTTGCTTCAATCTCAAGAAAAGAAGGAGGAGATTGCACTATGTGATGCCAAAATGTATGCGATAAAATGTATTGTTAAAGAACACTAAGTAAACTAAGCATTCAACAAAACAAAATAAAGAAACATATGTGATAAGATAAATAGAGAATGAAAATTGAAGAACACTCTAAAGCCCTCTTGATGTTTGGGTATGTCCAAGATGTAGGATGTGTGCTCAATCATTCTTAAAGCTTAAAGTTTTTTGATTGTGATCAAAGATGGGGGTGAGTGAAGAGTTCAACAATGGAAACATGGATGGATTTTGCCATTATAATGGTATTTTGGTGGTTTGTGAGCTCTCAAATAGCATTATAAGTTTGCATATGAAGGTGGATAGATTATGAGAGGGAAAGGGTCCAATTTTAAGGCCAATGGGTAGTGATATTGATGACCAAGATGAAAAGATCAAGGTTTGATGAGGAAGGGTTTGGATGTCCTAAAAGGAAAGCACATGTATTGTGCTTCTTTGGAGCCAATGAGGGAGCAACACTTTTCACAAGGAGGGTAAGTATTAGAGGGTGGAATACTTTGAGGGAATATCAGTGGAAAAGGTGGAGTTATGAAGGGTGTGGGCTTATAAGAGGAATTTAATGCATTTGGGTGAGGATGTGATGGATGTGACATGAGGGGAGACTTTGGTTTGGGTTAGGAAGTCTTAATTTATGCTTAAAGTTGTGCAAATGATCAAGAAGGGTATAGGATTAGTTTAGGGGATGGATTAGGAGGCAAGTGGCATGTTAGAGGAGGGAAAGTGAGATTTTCTAGTTAGTTGAGATTAACTAGGCTAATGAATGGGTTATAATGGATGAAGGAGGTGGATTAGATTGAGCTCTTGCGTTAGGATTTGCCTAAGGGCTAGGTTCATGGTTTTTATTTGGTTTAAATGTTCTATTAAATCAAAAAATAGGAAACATGAGATTAAATTAGATAGATTAATGCCTTTATCCAATTTAAATTATTTGATTTTATCAATATTGACTATAGTTAATTAAATGAATCAATTAACTAGGTGATGATGATTAGTTAATTAAATATTACATACTTAATCAATAATCTCTTAGACGATGATTAAATAAGATTAAATTAATAATGTAATCAGATTTAGGTGTCTACATTTTTTTCCTTTGTTGACATAGTGTTTAGATAACATTATTTCAAAGAAGTTTGAATAAGATTTTTAAAGAAACAAAGTTTCCCCAGTCCTGAGAAAAGAAGGAAGAGATTACACAGTGTGATGCCAAAATGTATAATATGAAATGTATTGTTAAATAACAAAGAGTAAACTAAGCACTCAACAAAACAAAACAAACAAACATATGCAATAAGACAAAGAGAGCTTGCAAAGGGAATGAAAATTGAAGAACACTCCAAATCCCTCTTGATGTTTGAATATGTCCAAGATGGAGGATGTGTGCTCAATCATTCTTCAAGCTTAAAGTGCTTGAATTTTGATCAAACATGGTGTATGAAGAGTTCAAAAATGGAAGAATGGATGGATTTTTCCATTATAAAGGTATTTTGGTGGTTTGTGAGCTCTCAAAATAACATTATAAGTTCGCATATGAAGGTGGGTAGATTATGAGAGGGGAAGGTTCCAATAATAGGCCAAGGGGTAGTGAGATGGATGGCCAAGATGTAAAGATGGAGGTTTGATGAGGAAGGGTTAGGATTTCCTAAAAGGAAAGCACATGGATTTTGCTTGTTTGGAGCCAATCAAGGAGCAACACTTGTCACAAGGAGGGTGAGTGTGAGAGGATAATTTTTTTTGAACGAATCTAACCATTTTTGGGAATAAGAGGGGACAAGGTGGAGTTAAGAGGGTGTGGGATTGTAAGAGGCCTTTAATGCATTTGGGTAAGGATGTGAGGGATGTGACATGAGGGGAGACTTTGGTTTAGGTTAGGAATTCTTAATTATTTCTTAAAGTTGTGAAAATGATTAGGAAGGGTCTAGGCTTAGTTTAGGGGATGGATTAGGAGGAAATTAAAATGTTAGAGTGAGGAAAGTGGGGTTTTTTTAATTAGGTGAGGTTAAATAGGCTAATGAATGAGTTATTCTAGGTGAAGGGGAGGATTAGATTGAGCTCTTGGGTTAGGAGTTGGCTAAGGGCTAGGTTCACAATTTTTGGGGCTTTATTTGATTTAAATGTTTTATTAAATAAAAAAGGAGAAATATGAGATCAAATTAGATAAGTTAATGCATTTATCCAATTTAATAAAATAATTAGGATTAAATTGGTAATTTAGACTATGGGTTGTCATTTGATCATATCAATTTAGACTATAGTTGGTTAAATGAATCAATTAACTAGGGGATGCCAATTAATTAATTAAATATTAAATACTTAATTAATAATGTCCTAGAAGATGATTAAATAATATAATGTTAATGATGTAATTGTATTTAGGTGTCTACATTTTTCCCCTCTTTGACATAGTGTTGAGATAACATTATTTCAAAGAAGTTTGAACATAAACAACATGATGAATATTTTTAAAGCAACAAAGTTTCCCTAGTCTCAAGAAAAGAAGGAACAGATTGCACCATGTGATACTTGTTAGAAAGGTCAGGGTTGTCATTGCACCAAAAGATCGACCTATTAATGCCCGATACAACCAATAGTCTTATAGAACATAGGAGGTGGTTAAGTCATGTCACAAATCCCTAAGGGAAGGATGATGATTAGTCCAACAATTCTCCCCTCAGCATTACCTAAGGGGATTTGAATCTATGACCAAGCTCTGATACTACTTTTTAGAAAGGCTAAAGTTGTCGTTGCACCAAAAGATCAACCTATTAATGCTTGATACAACTAATAATCTTATAGAACACAAGAGGTAGTTAAGCCATGTCAGGAATCCTGAAGGGAAGGTTGGCGATTAGTCCAACAATACCAAAATATATGCTATGAAGTTTATTGTTAAAGAACACAAAGTAAACTAAGCATTCAATAAAACAAAAAAAATAAACATATGCGATAAAACAAAGAGAGCTTGCAAAGGGAATGAAAATCAAACAAGAACACTCCAAAGCCCTCTTGATGTTTGGATATGTCCAAGATGGAAGATGTGTGCTCAATTGTTCTTCAAGCTTCAAGTGTTTGGATTGTGATCAAATATGGGGGTGAGTGAAGAAATCAACACTGGAAGCATGGTTCGATTTTTCCATTATAATGATATTTTGGTGGTTTGTGAGCTCTTAAAATAACATTATTAATTTTCATATGAAGGTGTATAGATTATGAGAGGGGAAGAGTCCAATTTATCAGCCAAAGGGTATTCAAATGGATGGCTAAGATAAATATATGGAGGTTTGATGAGGAAGGGTTAGGATGCATTAAAAGGAAGGCACATTTATTCTACTTGTTTGGAGCCAATCAGGGAGTGACAATTGTCACAAGGAGGGTGAGTGTGAGAGGATGGAAGACTTTGAGGGAAAGTGACTATTTAGGGGAATGTGAGGGGACAAGGTGGAGTTATGAAGGCTGTGGGCTTGTAAGAGGCATTTAATGCATTTGGGTGAGGATGTGAGGGATGTCACATGAGGGGAGACTTTGTTTTGAGTTAGGAAGTCTTAATTTGTGCTTGAAGTTGTGTAAATGATTAGGAAGGTTTTAGGCTTAGTTTTGGGGATGAATTAGGAGGCAAGTGGCATGTTAGAGGAGGGCAAGTGAGATGGTTTAATTAGGTGAGGCTAACTAGGATAATGAATGGGTTATTATGGGTGAAGGGGGTGGATTAGATTTAGCTCTTGGGTTAGGATTTGGCTAAGGGCTAGGTTCATGATTTTTGGGATTTTATTTGATTTAAATGTTTTATTAAATCAAAAAGGGGAAAGATGAGATTAAATTAGATAGGTTAATGCATTTATCCAATTTAATAGAAGAATGCATATTAAATTAATAATTTAGAATATGGATTGTCATTTGATTTTATCAATTTGGACTATAGTTAATTAAATGAATCAATTAAATAGGGGATGATGATTAATTAATTAAATGTTAAATACTTAATCAATAATGTCTTAGAAGATGACTAAATAAGATAATGTTAATGATGCTAGCAGATTTAGGTGTCTACATTTTGTCTATAAGAGGCTCTAGGAGGGCCAAGAAGGACTAACTTCTCTTATATTATTACCGAGATATTACAATTTTTGGGCTTTGGTTGAGAGGACACGATGGCTAGATAGGAATGACAAGAGCATTGTGTGGGTGTAGTATGATGCATGTGTCCATGTTAGACACCGAACTAATTAGTAAGCTCAAAATTTTGCTCTTGTAAATTGTCATTTTTGTTTTATAGTGTTTCTTAGTTGCCAAAAATGTGTTCTTGGGGCCATGGGTCCAATGGGAATGCTGAAGGGGTCCATGAGAACATGATACCACAAAAAGAATGAGGGTAGAGGGTCAAACAAGGTGTGCAAGGAAGATTTCATAGGAAAGTAAACCTGGGATGAAGATTTTGTGGGATAGAAGATCTTCATCCAGGAAAGCGGTCTTGGTAGAGGGAATGCAGTCTCATTGGATAAGGGTTGTCAGGATAGTGGGGTCAATGTGGGAATATGTGGTAGGGCTAACTAGTGGGGAATAAGAGTTAGGTGTGTTCCTATTATGGTCTATAGCTATGGGAATGTTAGGTAAGGGATGAGTCATGGGAATGTAATCCTACTTGGGAGAATGCAAAAAAAAAAAGATTAAATGGTAGTTGGGTGGGCAAGGGGATGGGGGTAAATGGAAAAAAGGTGTTTTACAAATATGGAATTGACATGAGATTTTTGGTTTAGTTTTGGATGTAGTATTCACTAGAGGCTTTGGTATGGCAAGAGCAGCTCGCTATAGAACTACATGCAAGAGAGCAGTTCAGTCCAACAGAATGGGTGAGGATTGATGCATTAGGGTTTGGATACTTAGCAAGACTGCCACATACATGGACTTATATGGTGATGGTCACAACATTATGTGAGTAATGGCATAGTGAGATATCAATGTTTCATCTTCTAATAGGGGAGATGACAGTGGGATTGGAGGATGTTTATAGGATATTTCAATTACTAGTACTAGGCACAACTATATCAGCAGTAAGGGGGATATCTAGAGATAGGGCAGGAAATTAAGACAAGGTAAATCTCTTAATATAGTGGTCCTAACAAACCTATGTAAACTTCCTAACGGAGTCTTTACTTCATTATGAGTGAAAAATCCTTTAACAAGGTATGACTCAATAGTATCTTAAGCTTTTAGTAGGGAAAACTCTCATAGGGTAGATCATATTTTATGATCAAACATTGTAATCCTAATAGGTTAATTTTATTGTTGCAATAGTGAATATTTGTGGGTTTCATCCCCACCCTAGTTTTACCTTCATCTTGAAGTGTTTTTGGGTAACTAAATCATTGTGTTATGTGTTGAACTATTTGTGGATGTGATGTGTTTCATTTATGTTTTAGCATTTCAATTTTAATGATAGATTTCTGAGATGAATTAGATATGAATGAATGAAATTGGTTTTGAAGTCAAAAGTTTAAGATCCAGATTCATCCCCCACCCCTCCTCTTAGTATCTTGTTTCCCATATGCTTATTCCAACAATTGGTATTAGAGCCTAGTTCTCTTTTTAGGAAGCCTAACAACTTGAGAGGATAAGATCATGGAGATAGAAGTGTATAAAATGGAAAAAATCATTGAGAATTAGATGATTGAAATCCAAATTGTGTTGCAACTATTAGAATTAGCAAAAGAGGAGTTAAGGAAAACCCTAAAGAGAAGGAGAGAGATAGCTATTCAACTAAATGACACTCAATACATATAATTTGACACTAAAGGACTTTTGGATAGTGGAAATATTGGTAACAATGATGAAGCAATTGTAGGCACCTAAATTTGATTACACTGCTTTAGTAATCTTATTTAACTATCTCTAAAGGCATCATTAATTAAATTCCTACTTAATTAATCCTTTGTCATCCCCTAGCTGATTAATTCAATTAATCATCTATAGTTCTAATTGATAAATCAAATAACCTATTATTTATCAATTAAATCCTATTCTCCTATCTAATACCAAAAAACCTCATTTATTAAATAAATCTATTTGATAAATAAAGCCCTCAAATCTAATAGCCCCTAACCTATCTTAAATCCTCCATTTATCCTAATCCACCCCATCCACCCATACTAACCTATCTTAGCCACTAACTCACCCACCCTCATGAATGCCATCCACTTGCACATCTCTAACATCATTAATCTAATCCTAAACCAAACCTAATCCCCTCCCCCCTAACCTTGTCACATTCCCTAAATGAGCTTAAGACTTTCCTAATCCAAGCAAAGTCAACAATCTCAACTCCCTCCAAAATATCCCAACCATAAGCCTTCAATGCTCTTACAAAGCCATAAATGGCTCTTACATCCTCACTCATGACTCTTACATCCTCAACCACCCTCATCAAGCCTTTGAAAAACCCTTATCCTATCCTCTCTCACTCATCCTCCTTGTGACAAGTGTCACCTCCCTATTGGTGCTAAACAAGCACAATCCATGTGCTCCCCTTTAAGTGCATCCTAGCCCTCCTTAAGCTTTCATCTCTTCTTGCATCTTAGCCCTCCATCCCTCAAGCCCTTAGCCTATAAATTGAACCCTCCTCCTTCACTAAAATCATCCACCTTCCATGCAAAGTTATAATGCTATTTTGAGAGCTCATAAACTACCAAAATACCATTATAATGGCAAAATCACTTCATGACTCCATTGTTGAAACCTTGTTTCACTCACCTCATCCATCCATTTGAAGTTTGAAGCATAACTTGTGAGCCTACATCCACATCAAAGGACACATCTATAAAATCAAGGAAGCATGGAGTGTTTCCTCCTTTTGGTTTGCATTCCTTAATTGTTTTCTTTGTCTTATCATAAGTGTAGCTTAATTTAATGTGTTTGGATGCTTTCTTTCTAACATTGTGTTCCTTAAGCATATAAATTATAGCTCTACATTTTAGCACACTCGGTGGGACCCCGCATTTGGGTCAATCTAATCATTTTTTTTGTTTTGTTTGATAAACTAACAAAACTAACATTGTTTGCTTAAAATTGTTTGTGTTAGGTTTGCTGATTTTGTTGTAGGTACGCAGGTCACTTTTGGGAAAATGCGCTCTCGACCATCTCATCCCTTTCCATTTTTGAGACCTCAAAAATCAGCATTTTTCTGAGAACTCGTGACCCTAGGAATGCATTCCCATGATGCAGGAACGAGGCCAATTGCCGGTGGGAATGCGAACCCGTGACAACGAGTTCGCAGTTTATCACCAGACAGCTACCACATGACTAAAAATACTTTCTCTGCATCCTCGCTAACGAATCCTCTAGCGGGAATGCGTCTCAGAGAAATTAGGATCGCTATTCTCGCTTGTAGGAACGTGCCCTTATTTTTTTAACTATCTCTAAAATTGTAATAAATTTATCTTTCACGGGACTGTCATTCTCGTGTCGCGGGAATGTTGTAAAACTACAAACCAGTGGGATCGCTCTATTCAAAATGAGCTCCCTAGTTTTTTTATTTTACCTTTTATCAGTTTTTACTCGCATTTTTGTGCCTTGGTAGGCCTGTGGGAATGCATCCCCACGAACAAAAACTCCAGCGGGATCGCGAACCCGCGTTGTGGGAATGCTACCCTCGCAGGAACACATTTTCTTATTTTTTCTCTGCCGAAACGCTGCCAATTTTTGTTGGTTAGGTCTAAGTCATTGTCATTTCTCTTTACAAATTGGAAAAATGAACTTCTATGTCTAACAACCCCACAAATTAAACATTTTTTTTTGGAGCTTAAAAAGAACAAATACAAACTTTCAATTCTGCATACAACTTAAGCTAATTTAATTTTGAACACTTAAGAAATTCATTAAGTTAACATAAGTCAACAAAAAAAATAAAAAAATCAAATTAAGTAGTTTTCATTTGGACTCACCATTTTTCTAACCACCCATCATTCTAATAATTTGGTTGCAATATCAGCACCATATATGGGGATGGGTCCACTTGAAAAAGGTGTTAAGTGTTCCAACCTGATTCTACTTACTTAGCTTTTTTTTTGAGGATTTATCTTAACTTATAAGATTTCATGAATGTCCACAAATCTAGATTAGATCGATCACACTTCAAGTTTGGACCTTAAAATTGAACAAATCTTGACGTGGATGACCTCTGGACATGTGAGTTTACTTTTGTTGACCTTAAATCTTCTTGATGTATTCATTCTTTGATCTATTTTACTTTTGTTAATGCTTCAAGTTGGAATTGAACATTTTCATCCTAAACATGTGTGTTTGCAAGGTCTAGATTAGAAAACTTAAATGTCAGTTAGAAAAGAACTCTGTCCTTTAGCCCAAGATCATCCAAGTCTTCTCTCCCCTTGTTGTCTTTCGAGGCCATCTTGGGTGCATAAGATTAGGATCCAAAATCTTGTTTAAATTTTTAGGAGGCCTTCTTGGGGATTTCATCACCCCTTGAGATGACCTCAACTCCAGCGTTTCGACAGAGTATAAAGATCGGGAGGTGAATCCAAAGACACCTCTCTTGAGATCAAAATTTTGTCACTCGGGCTAAGCCTCAAGGAACTTTATACCCTTGAGAAGTGAAAGAGGAGAAGTGGGTTACTGCTCCTCTCAGCTATGTAACATCTTTTTGATTTCATCTACGGATTTGGGCCTCACGTACCTTGGGTATATCAAGGACTCCCTAGCTAAACCAACTGTCAGCCTTGTAGACAACCATCTAGGATGTTAATGTGTTTGAAGTGACTGATCGAAACATCTGTAAAACATACACACTCCTTGGCGCAAGTATCACATTTTGGGAATCAAAACTTCTATCTGGTTGTTCTTATCTATTGCTTGATCTTTTATTTGTTGAATGAATGTTTTCCAAACTTGGTCAATCCTAGCATAGATCATACTTAGCGTAGTCACTACCTCCAAAAGAACCCCATAGTTGTGAGTTGTAATCCTCAGAAATATCTCATGTCAAGCCATCCCAAGACCAAGTTTAAGAAGGCTAAGCTTCCACAAATACCAACCTACAAAGAAATTGAAGCAGAGCATAAGAAGCATACCCCCAACCCCAGGATTGCCAAATTGGATCAAATTAAGAAAGACGAAGCTGAAGTAGCATTGCAAACAGAATGGGACTACAAAATCCAAAACCTAACCCTTTGACATGGTGTTAATACGAGCCTTATCAACAACTCTACTGTTACTCATTCTAATTAGGTCCTTCCTTTTTCCACACACACTTATGCACTTGTAGGTTTAGTCTCTCATCTAGGAATTGCACTATCCCATCTAAGCATTTGAAGTCAGACCATCTCCTCTCATCTTAGGTTGTTGAAGAAGAATCCTCCACCTGCATTGTTAAAATCTTATCATTTTTTTCCTCACTCATTTAGAAACATTTTTGTATCACATCTCTCATCATCTTGAGCATCCTCGAAACACAACACTTTGTTAGGAATAGGTTGCTTTTGGTGTCCCACATCAGCTTGAGCCAAAGGTTAGGGTTGCACCTTTTGCATCACCATTACATTTCCCGCATTCATATTTTAGGAACACACAAGCTTCTTGCACTTAGTATCATATCATTTGAACACCCTTAATATCATCCCTCACTGCATTTAGGAGAAGCATCCTTTCATGTCACCCACCACACATTTTGGTAGGCACACATGGAAAAAAGACATGGATCCTAGTCTTAGTGGCAACACATCTCGAGCTCAGCTGTACCTTGTGGTATCCATGACACCATCAGACCCACCACCACAAATACCAGAAGAACCAAGATCCTCCATAGATATTGAGGCTTTCATGAATCACCCTGGTCATGCTACTGTCGTAAATGCCATCATAGATCGTAACAAGGAAACCATCATGGAAAACTTCTTACGAGACAATGTTGGTGCCTTTGAGTTTGGAAGCCCACCACGTATCAACATAGCAGATCCTACTCACCCATTGTTTGGATGGCAACCACCTTAGGTAGAACCAGCAGACCCAAATATCCCCTCGACCCAGGTGCTAGTTCCCATTCCACAAAACATCATCCCACTCTCACTCAACCATTAGTGCATACTACATCTCAACCAACTTCAAGTATACCATTTGCATATGTTTCCACCACCCATTTTTCCGCTCCACCAAACCCTCCATTTACACCTAGTAGCACCACCTTTTCGTTTCCATCCCATATCACCTCTAGTCCATTTGCCACTCAAATACCACCATCAGGGTCCAATACCTCATCCTCCATCCCACCAAACATTACTATCAACCCCTTTGTAACTAGCCAAAGCTCTTCAAACTCTTTTCCTTTGGGACCTTGGAATTTTGCTGCGACACAGGCACCTATCATTAGTCTTCCCCCTTGCACTACAGTTCGTTCACACCTTCTACACTATCATCCACTGCTTCACATATCTATTCGCTCCCACCCCTCACCAACTATTTCTCTATGCCACCTTTAGGAAGTAGCCCAAATCCACCGCCACTACAGTTCTCTACAGTAAACCCTTTGCCACATATTAATTACCTTGGGCCTACTCCAAATCAGTCCTACTCCCAAGCAGGCATGCAACCTACATATATTGGGCATGGTATATATTCCCTGAGCATGGCACAAGCATCATCTGCATTACCACCATTCCAGCCACAACCTTCACACTAGCAGTATGCCCAAGCACCCACACAGAACTACCTCATAGGGTAGTAGCCGCATAGTTACCTGCCACACCCACCTCTGCAGATGCAACAATATGCACAACCCACATTCCAGCAACCCATGGCATCCACTTCATCGAGGGCACCTGGATCGGGGGCACCTGCTCCTCCACCTGTAAAATCTAAATGGGAAGAAATGAAGAATGCTCTCAAAGCGCTCAAGGATGGGACAAACACCAAGACTTTCAAATTTGAAAATGATTGCCCATATCATTTTGATAAGACTATCACGTTGACTCCATTTCCTAAACATTTTGAGATCCCCAAGTTTGACAAATTTAGGGGGAAAAGTGATCCAGTCACACATGTTAAAGAATTCTATATGCATTCTCAAGAGGTAGCTTATAGCAATGTGTTCCTCATGTGGCTCTTTCCCAAAAGCCTAGCAGGACTAGCCTTGGAGTGGTTCTGTCGTATCCCTCAAGGTACTATTAAAACTTTTACAGAACTTTTTGAGGCATTTGTTGCTCAGTATACCCATCTTGTTGAGACTAAATTATCTATGGTGGACCTTGTCCACACCAAACAAAAAGAAGGAGAAAGTCTTACAGAGTACCTACAACATTGGTAGATCCTCACAACAAGGATCTCTTGCACCATCCTTGAGCGCCATCTTGTCAAGATGTTCATAAAAAATGCACACCCTAGCCTCGCTCATCACATGGTTATGAACTATTTGCAAACATACAAGGACATCAAAGAAAAAGGAATGGGCCTTGAGCAAGGTCTCATTAAGGACAGTGTCATCAGACTGTACAAGGAAAATACCCAAGACCGTGGATCAAACAATGACAAAACTCGATATTGGAACAAGAACAAGAACACAGTGACAGATGGTGCCACTGACACTCGACAAGTCCATATTGTTGGAGTGGCTACCAATGTTCCCACCACATTTTTCGAACAAAAAACTTATCAACAACAACCTCCTGCGTACCACCAACCACCCGTGCAACCTCATCAGCAAATACAAATTCCTCATAACCAAACTAATGCTATCACATTGGCGACAGGTAGTAAACCCCGTGTTCAGAGGCAACCAAGAACATATACCCCATTGGGGGAACCTCTTGATACAATCTTTGAAAAATTGGCCAAAGATAACCTTGTTCGATACCCACAAACGCAACCCTTAGAACCCAATTAGTCTAGAGCATCCTGGTACAAAGATAACGAATATTGCAAATTCCATCGTGTCAAAGGGCACACTACCCTTAAATGCATGCAACTGAAGGATTATGTATAGGATCTCATTGATCGGAAGGAGATCATAGTAGGGGCACAACCCTCACCTAATGCAGGATTAATGATGTATCAAAATGCTTTCCCTCCTCATAACACAAACCCGGGAAAGGCACCTGCAAACCCTCCTGTCAACAAATCAAACAAAGCTCCGGGTAAACAAGGTGACAATCGAGACACGTCTCAAAATTATACCTCAACGTATTTGGACTATGGTAGCTTAATTGGTTGGATATCCCAATTTGAACCATCTATCAATGTCATCAATATCAAAGGCCTAGACACTCAGTGTACAGTCGCTACCTGTCAGACATGACTCAATATAGCTGGTCCATCTATATCCACTCAAGTCAGACCACCATTAGCACGAACACCTCCATCTCGAACATCTCCATCAAAATCACCTTCACTAGGGCCATAATATAACATCCTAGAAACCTTGGAAACATGCTAGCCTAGATCTCCATCTTGGATCTCTTACAAACAAGCCCACTTTGTCAAGAGATCCTCAACAATACTCTACATGAGTCACGCATCCCTTCTGACATAAATGACACTGAGTTTCGCAACTTGGTTGGCCATCTTTTGGCCTCCTGTGCCTTATCTTTCAAAACCATTGATATCCCAGCAGTTGAACCCGATCACATCCTCCCACTCTGCATAAATGTCATGGTTTTTGACTTTGTAGTTAAGCGTGTCATGATAGATAATGGATCAGCTCCCAACCTATGTACTCTAAAGTTCATGAAGCAGGCAGGATATATTGAAGCATATATCATCAATAAGGTGATCACCATCAAGGTATATGACAATTTGGAGCATACTATTGAAGGAACCATCTTGTTCCCTATTAGGGTCAACCCAGTCACTCAAGAAACACTTTGTCATGTAGTTGATCTTAATCTTCTGTATAACATCCTCCTCGGTCATCCATGAATTTATGCTATGAAGGCCTTTCCATCCACATATCATCAGTGCATCAAATTTCTACATAATGGCACCGAGATAACCATCCACGCAGATCTTGAACCCTTTTCTTATTGCAATGCGGTTGAAGCTTCATACACCAATCACTGTCCTAGCATTGAAATTGGCACCACCATGGCCAGATCCTCTAGCACCTTCCACGATCCGGACACCATTTTAGCCTCCACTCTCTCCACAATTAAGATCAACTACCAAGGTTGTGGCGAGTATATTCTCATAGATGCTTTGGCTGTTGGCGCTCTACCACTTGACCCACATACTCAAGGATGCCCAATACATCAAGGGCCTATACCAGAAGCTACCTCTCAACTTCACCAATTGGGCCCTACCACATTTGTCACCAAAGGTATCCTTGATGGAGCATAAAATACACCAGACATTAATACATGGCTATACAAGGAGCCACCTCCTAAAAGTGAAGCACTTCTTGATCACTTTAAACAGAAATATCCCTGGTTACATTGCTTGGCCATGGAGCAATGGGATTATCAAGGAGGTGGTTTAGGCTACCAAGAATCAGGTATGAGATAGCTTATAGAAGCACACCAAGGGTAGAGAACCAAAGGCTTGGGCTATGGACTCCCCGCAACTGGGGGCACTACAACGGAAGGCCATGCCTTTACGAACATCCAAAACACTCTCATTGAGGTTGAAGACATCCCTAAGGAAGTTGAAAAGAAAGCTTACGATAATATTTTCCTTGATGAAATAATCCTTGCAGCCTCTGTGCTCTGCCAGTTATCCTTGAACCTCATAGACCTCCCCCTCGCTCACCCTAAACTCATAAATTGGGACAAACCAAGTGTCGTTCATGTTGACGAGTTCTCTACCGAGCACATGCTCCTTAAATTCATGGGGGCAGAAACACCACATAAATGGCCACTACCTCCATCAGCATATGTCTACAAGCTGGATCCTGCAGGTTACTTCGGGGAGGAGGAAATCTCTAGTCGCAAAACTAAAATTCCAAAAGACACAAAAAAGAAAAAAGAGAAAAGAAAAATATCCCATGGTGAAAACTCCTCTGGAGGGCCATTGGACTCAAAAAATGAAACAGAAATAAAGGACATATCCAACGGTGAAAACCTCTCAGAGGCACCTGGGGATGGAGATTTCATCCTCCCCCCACAGGAGCATCAACCTCCTATATCTTCAGTTTTGACAGAAGAAACTCGGCCCATAAATATCAGTCTGACAGAGATACTGCATATCACATACATCACAACCTCTTTACCCTATAAATAGGCAGAGCTCATTCTTGAAGTCCTCAGTGAAAATATAGGCTTCTTTGCATGGTCATATCAAGATATGCCAGGGTTGGACCCCAAACTAGTTGTACACCATCTGGCAGTGGATCCGAGGGCCAAGCCCGTCAAACAAAAACTTCAAAAAATGCACCCCAAGGTGGCTTTATTAGTCAAAGAAGAGCTAGAGAAGCTGTTGGAGGCCAAAATCATTCACCCAATAGATTATTCTAAATGGATTTCTAACATGGTACCTGTTACCAAGCCCTCTGGTGATATCAGGATTTGCACCAATTTTAGGGATCTTAATAAAGCCTATCCAAAGGATGACTTTCCATTGCCAAATATTCACATGATTGTGGATCTCACTACAAGTCATGAACTCTTGTCACTAATGGATGGTTTCTCTAGATATAATCAGTTTCATATAGCAGAGGAAGATCAGCATAAAATAACATTTACTACACCTTCGGGCACATTCTGCTACAATATGATGCCATTTGGGTTAAAGAACATTGGGACAACCTATCAGCACATAATGACGGTCATCTTCCATGACCTAATACATAAGATACTTGAGGATTACGTAGATGATATTCTAGTCAAATATCTCAATGCTCTAGATCACTTATCTCACCTCGAGGAAGTGTTTAACTGACTGGCAGAATATCGTCTCATGCTAAATCCAATGAAGTGTGTCTTCGGTGTTACTTCAGGAAAGCTCCTTGGCTTCATTGTGTCACAACACGGTATTGAGATTGACCCTAAGAAGGTCAAAGCCATCATGGATATGGCTCCCCCTAAGACACTCTGGCACCTTCGTTCTTTGCAAGGAAAACTCTAATTAGTCCGACGATTCATTTCTTAGCTTGCTGATAAGTGTCAACCCTTCACTCACTTGCTTAAGAAAGATCAACATTTCAAATGGGACCCAGCTTGCCAGCGCAATTTTGAGCTTATCAAGGAATACTTAGCTAATCCACCTATTTTGGTTCCCCCTGTTGCAGGGCGCCCGCTCATCCTATACATCACAACTACTCCCACAGCATTAGGTGCTCTTCTAGCACAACTTGATGATGTCAGAAAGGAAAGAGCTATTTATTACATCAGTCAAACATTAGTGGGCTAAGAGCTTAACTACACACTGATGGAGAAGGCATGATTAGCAGTGGTATTTGCCACCTAGAAGCTGCGTCATTACATGTTGAGTCATACTGTGCAACTAATATCAAAGATTGACCCATTGAAATATATGCTCTCTCGCACAGTACTCAATGGACGCCTGACAAAATGGGTTATGCTTCTTAGTGAGTTTAACATTCAACATATTGACAGAAAGGCCATCAAAGGTCAAGCTATTGCAGATCACTTGGCTGATGCACCCTTAATTGCATATCACCCACTCATCATGGAATTCCCTGACGAACACCTTTGTTTGATAGAGACACCATCACTTTGGAAGCTATATTTTGACAGCTCCTATACCTCTCATGGCTCTAGCGCGGGCATACTCTTGGTGACACCTCAAGGTGATTATATCCCTAAATCTTTCAAACTATAATTTTGGTGTACCAATAACATTGCAGAGTATGAGGCCCTTGTAGCAGGACTCAAGATCACCATTGAATGGAATATCACAGAGCTTCAGGTCTATGGTGACTCTCGGCTTATCATCAAGCAAGCATTGAATGAATATCAGACCAAGGACGATAAGCTGCTGCCCTACAAAGACTTGGTTGACCAACTAAAGGAGCATTTCACTCAGATCCAGTTCATATAGATACCTCGACTCCAGAATAAGGTAGCTGATGCTATGGCCACTATTGGTTTCCTATTAGAAATGTCACATGAAGCTATGCAATATGAATTATTGGTTGAGTAGCTGCAAAAACTTGCATATGAGAATGATGAATCAACATAGGTATGTATCTTGGTTGGTCCCCAATCTCCATGGTACCATGAAATTCATGCTTACCTACTAAATGGCATCATATCTCCTCACCTCACATGAACCCAGCGCCAAAACCTTATTCGTAAAGCTTCCCGTTAAACTATCATCACCCAAACCCTATATCATCATGGTTATCATGATACTCTCTCTCAATGTTTAGATCAAAATGAGGCTGCAATGGCTCTCAAAGAGGTACACGCTGGACTTTGTGGTGCTCACATGAGTAGGATGGTGCTAGCAAAGTAGATCCTTCAGGTTGGATATTATTGGCCTACTCTAGAATAGGATGCATGTGAATTTGTGAAACGATGCTTACCTTGTCAACAACATGCTAATTTAATCTAGGCTCCAACACAAGACTTATAGCCCATTGCACCACCATGGCCTTTTGCCTGCTAGGGATTTGATCTTGTTGGTCTTATTGCGCCACTTTCTTTAGAAGGGAACAAGTGGATAATCACCACCACTGATTATTTCACTAAGTGGGTCGATGCAGTTCCCCTTGTTACTACCATGAGAGTTCAAGTGTCCAAGTTTATATTATATCATATTATATTTCGCTTTGGCATTCCCGCTACCATTTTCACAAACCACGGAGGTAATTTTGAAAACCTAAATATGGAGGAATTGTGCACCTCCCTCTGCATACATCACCATTTTTTTAGCCCATATTTCCCACAAGGTAATGGTCAGGCTGAGGCTGTATATGAGCAATGTTAGTATGCTAATAGAAACCAAATTTAAATAAAGCTTCTACAAACTAAACAAAATTCATAAACTTCAAGATAGAATAAGATGAGCTCTTAATTGAGAATATGAGCCATTAATGGGCTCTCTCAATGAGAAGCTCTCTTGTTGAGTAGCTTTGTCTAAATAGATAGGATGTATGCTCAAGCTTTATGCTTCAAAAAGGGCTTCAAATGGAGTTGGAATTTGGGTGTGAGTGTATGGTTTTGATGTAAAATGGCTTCTTAAAATGGCATTATGAATTTACTTCATGGATTGTGTTATTTTGCAAAGGGGAAGGATCCAATTTATAGGCAAGAGGCTTGAGGGATTGAGGGCTAAGATGCAAGGATGGGAAAAAGCTCATGGAGGGCTCAGATTGCATGAGAGGAGAGCACATGGATTGTGCTTTCTTATAGCCAATCAGGGAGTGACACATGTCATAGAGTGAGAGGATGGAGGAAAGGGGAAGGATGAGTCAACAAAGGAGGCTCAAGGGATACAATCTTCATAAAGACCCTCATAATGGCTTGTAAGAGCAATAAAAGGGCTTGGAAGAGTCATCTATGGCCTAGTGGGCTTCATAAAGTTTTATGGTTGGGATATTTTGAGGGAGATGAGAGGAATTTCGACATGGGCTTGATTAGGAAGGTTTTAAGCTTGCTTAGGATTGTGAAAATGATTAGAGGATGGATTAGGATGGTTTAGGATTAGCTTAGGGATAGGCAAGTGGATGACATTTAATGAGGGTGGGTGAAGGAGGAGATATTTGTTAACTTTGGCTTGGGTTAGTAAGTTTTAACCCATGTTTAGGGAATGTGACAAGGTTAGGAGGGGATTAGGATTAGGTTTAAAGACATCTTCTAGAAGAGTCTAGACTTTGGATGAGGATAAAGACTTTCTAGAATAGTCTAGAACTTTTTAGGATGAGGATGAAGACTTTCTAGAAGAGTCTAGAACTTTCTTAGGATGAGGATAAATTAGATTTTTAGGAAATAAATAAAGTTTTATTTATTTCAAGGGTTTGGGTTGAGGAGATATTTATTAAATTTTTTTTAATAAACATGAGGATTAATATTTAATCTTAATTAAATATTTTGAGTTGGGATTAGGGGTAGGAAATGATGGGATTAGCCTTTAATCAAAATTAAAGAAGGATTAGAAGATTTTGGAAGAGGTTAGTGGTCTTAAGGAAATTGGCCAAGTTTTGGGCAAAAAATAATTTATTTATTTATTTTGGGTTTTTTGGTCAATTTATTAATGAAATAATTAATAAATAAGGAAATAATGTTTAAATAAGATTTAAACATTTTTGGGAGGGATTCCTTAATTAAATATTTTTAATTAAGATAAAGGGATTTAATGGCATAAAAATAAATAAATATATTAAATAATTAATTAATTAATAAATGAGGATGTCATCAGAAATTTTTCAGAAAATAAAAATACTTTATTTTCTAAAGGTTTTTAGGTGTCTACATTTTTCCCCTCTTTGATGTGATGCCGCAAGTGGCATGGCATCAAAGATAAGAAAATAAGATGCCCAAGGCTAGAGCAGAAGAGGAGAGAATGGACTGCAAGATGCCCCCTCAAGAAGGCGGCGGGGAGAGAAAGTGAGGCTTGACGACTTCTTGAAAAGTACAAGAATCTGAGATGAACAAGAAGACTTAGATTGGCTTAAGAGAAGAGGTTTAGTTAGCTCAAACTCTCACTACAGGAGAATGATAAAGGGAGAATCAGAGGCACAAGAGGAAGTAAGATTAAGATCGCAGGGATTGCAGAGGATGAAGGAGCAGAGCGCTATAAAAGGAATCTAGGATGGGGAGATGGATGAGGGGATTAAAAAGCTGATGCAATAGGATTTCAAAGAGTCATATTGGTGAAAGATGGGTTTCAGAGATCCCTAGGACTAGGATTGTGGATCTCGAAAGATGAGGCTTGGTGGATTGATTTGGATTGGTGGATCCCTAAGACTAGGATTGTGGATCCCTAAAGCTAAAGGTGAGGAGTGATTCAAAGAGATACTGATGCATAAGCTGGGGTAGGAGAGACAGATGTTGGATATGGATGGGGGATAATGGAGATGAAGGAAAACCATTGAAGCTTTTTGAGCGGGTGGATACTTCAAAGAGAAGTACCACCATGTAGTTAAGCACTAGATTTTCTATAGGACTGTTGGTTAATTGCCAAGGTTACCAAGAATATCAAGGCCTTTTCACCAACTATCCATAGGACTGACGGACTGACTCAAAACAAACACGCAAGGATTGCCCTAGCATCACACATGAATCTTGAAAGAATCAGAGTGGAACCGACACTGGGTAACCCACAAGCAGAAAAGAAAAAAAAACAAAAGACTTGATCAAGACCTTACGCCCAGATTGCTCCATTCACAGTATACCATGATATGGAAGATCATGGCGAATTTGAGGAGGGAACAAAAAGATTGTTTGGAAAAGATACTTCAAGACCCAAAAGGGAAGATTCCAAATCAAAAGAAAGTGAAAATCCAAAAGAGAAACATTTGCCGATGAGATGGGTTGGACGAGGTACTAACAGACCAAGATCAGACATGAGGAAAGCTATATCCTACAAGGATCTATCGGAGAGCACCTAAGCCAATGGATCTGGGTGAGTGATGCGTCTGGCAAGCTGAACTAAGAAGGATAAAACTTTGGTGACAGGAGATCTAGCTAAAGGATGCATTGGAATAGCTAACCAAGATGTACGATGTGTGTAAGATGCTGATCAAGGAGGAACTAACACAAAATCTGGATAGATACAATGGTACTAAGCTAAAGAGGATGTACAAGCTGATGGACCAAGATATTTACAAGTTGAAGTTGACCAAGATAGTTACAAGCAGGCAAAAGCTCAGGATGATAGGATAGCGAGATGTTTCGATGTTGTGCAAGATGCAAAAGCTAAGGGTGGGGTGATAGTGAAAGATATGGATTTGGAAGGATGCATCCAATGATGATGAGAGATTTTGTGACCAAGGATAGTTAGAGGAATTGGATGAGATGGCTGGATAGGATGGTAGATAGCTAGGATTATAATGGATATAAAGAGATGACATTGGGTTTGCATGAGGATAGCCTAGAGCTAGATACCAATGAAAACGGAGGATGGACAAGACGAGATCTCCAAGGAATATAGTGCTCCCAATTAGAAGATAACATGCAAAAGGAGGTCTTATGATGGATGTGATAGGATTGAAGCTAGGATGGAAAAAGCTGAAGGGGCTAGGGAGATGGATGATAGCTGGGATGGTTGGCTGAAGCTGCAGGAGATAAGTGGATGGTGTGAGATGGAAGATGGAGGGTGGAGGATAGGTGGATAGATTGGAAGATGGAGTTGGGTGTCAAGAGATGACCAAAAGCATGAGGGTGATAGGCTAAGTTGGGGATGGCGGGATTATGCATGACACTTGTTTGCCAAGTTTTCATCATGGTACTTGTCCAAGGCGCTTGAAGTGCCAAGTTTTCACTAGTGGACACTTTATTTTTCTTTATTATTTTTTTTGACTTTTTGACATCAAACTTAGCTGGAATGATTTTGGCTTTCTTCAGCTATTTTGGCTTTTTTGGGATTTTTCACTGGCTGTTGGAATGTTTAATTTTGTTGCTAGCTGTTGGTACATCGAATGTGTGATTTATGCAATAGATTAGATTAGATGGGATTGATGGTAGGAGATGGAGGGATGAAAAGGCTGGAAAGGAGCATGATATGGAGATTCTTGTAGGATCAACATTGGCACATATTGGGATGGGTGTGAAAAGAGCAGATGGGGAATAGATGGTAGACGGGGGCTTGATGGAGGATTTGTGGAAGCGCACTTGGGGATATAGGCACCCAAGATGGAGTTAGGAGATGGGGGACATGAGTCACTGGATGGGGGATTAGCAATGGTGGATGCCATTATGCATTGGGTTTCAACTTTTTTCTTTGGGATCCACATGGTTATGGATTTTCTTTTCATAGGCTAATAGAAACCAAATTTAAATAAAGCTTCTACAAACTAAACAAAATTCATAAACTTCAAGATAGAATAAGATGAGCTCTTAATTGAGAATATGAGCCATTAATGGGCTCTCTCAATGAGAAGCTCTCTTTTTGAGTAGCTTTGTCTAAATAGATAGGATGTATGCTCAAGCTTTATGCTTCAAAAGGGGCTTCAAATGGAGTTGGAATTTGGGTGTGAGTGTATGGTTTTGATGTAAAATGGCTTCTTAAAATGGCATTATGACTTTACTTCATGGATTGTGTTATTTTGCAAAGGGGAAGGATCCAATTTATAGGCAAGAGGCTTGAGGGATTGAGGGCTAAGATGCAAGGATGGGAAAATGCTCATGGAGGGCTCAGATTGCATGAGAGGAGAGCACATGGATTGTGCTTCCTTACAACCAATCAGGGAGTGACACATGTCACAGGGTGAGAGGATGGAATAAAGGGGAAGGATGAGTCAACAAAGGAGGCTCAAGGGATAAAATCTTCATAAAGACCCTCATAATGGCTTGTAAGAGCAATAAAAGGGCTTGGAAGAGTCATTTATGGCCTAGTGGGCTTCATAAAATTTTATGGTTGGGATATTTTGAGGGAGATGAGAGGAATTTCGACTTGGGCTTGATTAGGAAGGTTTTAAGCTTGCTTAGGATTATGCAAATGATTAGAGGATGGATTAGGATGGTTTAGGATTAGCTTAGGGATAGGAAAGTGGATGACATTTAATGAGGGTGGGTGAAGAAGGAGATATTTGTTAACTTTGGCTTGGGTTAGTAAGTTTTAACCCATGTTTAGGGAATGTGACAAGGTTAGGAGGGGATTAGGATTAGGTTTAAAGACATCTTCTAGAAGAGTCTAGACTTTGGATGAGGATAAAGACTTTCTAGAATAGTCTAGAACTTCTTAGGATGAGGATGAAGACTTTCTAGAAGAGTCTAGAACTTTCTTAGGATGAGGATAAATTAGATTTTTAGGAAATAAATAAAGTTTTATTTATTTCAAGGGTTTGGGTTGAGGAGATATTTATTAAATTTTTTTTAATAAATATGAGGATTAATATTTAATCTTAATTAAATATTTTGAGTTGGGATTAGGGGTAGGAAATGATGGGATTAGCCTTTAATCAAAATTAAAGAAGGATTAGAAGATTTTGGAAGAGGTTAGTGGTCTTAAGGAAATTGGCCAAGTTTTGGGCAAAAAATAATTTATTTATTTATTTTGGGTTTTTTGGTCAATTTATTAATGAAATAATTAATAAATAAGGAAATAATGTTTAAATAAGATTTAAACATTTTTGGGAGGGATTCCTTAATTAAATATTTTTAATTAAGACAAAGGGATTTAATGGCATAAAAATAAATAAATAAATAAAATAATTAATTAATTAATAAATGATGATGTCATCAGGAATTTTTCAGAAAATAAAAATACTTTATTTTCTAAAGGTTTTTAGGTGTCTACAGAGGCAACTAATAAAACCCTCCTCAAAATCCTCAAAAAAGTTGTCAATGACTCTGGTCATGATTGGAATTTGCAAATTAATCTCACCCTATGGGCATACTGCACTTCATTTCATATAGCCACTGGTACAACTCCATACTCCTTGGTCTATGGTGTTGAAGCAGTCTTGCCTATTGAGGTTGAACTCCCATCACTCCGCATTTCTCTCTGAGGATAGATATCTGATGAGGAATATAGAGTGGCTCGACTTACTCAACTTGATCTACTTGATGAAAGAAGGCAACAGGCCTACGACCATCTCATGGTCTATCAAAGTCGCCTCAAGTGCAATTTCAATAGGAAAGTCTATTTGCACAATTTTCAAGAAGGCGACATGGTCCTTAAAGAGAATATGAAGGTTCAAGCTGACAAAGAAAAGAAGGGCAAGTTCAAGCCCACCTGGCTTGGTCCTTATTTGGTCACGACATCCTTCGGCTGAGGAGCCTACCAATTATCTACCCTTGAAGGTGAAGTCCTAAATGATCCTACCAACATTATTCATCTCAAGAAATTCTACGCCTAAGGATAAAATTTGCAAATCAAGGAAAGGAAAAAGGCATAAAATCAAGCATCCAATGGTGAAAACTTGGCAATTCAAGCACCTTGGATAGGTCCCTGGTGAAAACCTAGTAAATAGGCACTAGGTGTACTACAACTCTTCCATTATCTATTATCGACACACACCCCTTTACCACCCCTCTATATCCTACCACTCACCCACTTTTCCAAAAGGTGTTCCCTATCATTATTCGCCATACTTCGCAAAAATCATCCTCTAGCACTTTACACTGTGTAAAACCCCATCTCATTTATAGCATCCCATGTACCATACTTGATGTACCCTACCATTGTACTCTCCTAGATCTACCCTGTCACATGCCTTTTATCCTTACAATATGTAGCATATACTACACATGTAAACATGTGTCTCATACCCCCTGCACTAACCCTTGTCTCCCATATACCGTACCTATATGAATATAGCAGTATCTAGACCCCTATACATAAATTGCGCTTTACATAAACCCACCTCAACAAAACCATGTATTCTGACAACACTATCTCCTCATCCTAAGGTTTCCCCCATCACACATTTACCTACTATGTTTTGATATCTAGTCTCGAGTTCCCATGTACTTAACTAATTTCACTTC
The DNA here is from genome assembly GCA_028749045.1 of Cupressus sempervirens. Lineage (NCBI taxonomy): Eukaryota > Viridiplantae > Streptophyta > Pinopsida > Cupressales > Cupressaceae > Cupressus > Cupressus sempervirens. The sequence goes on from CM053785.1 coordinate 636,042,780, forward strand.
TACATACTATCTAGGTCTTGTTTGCAACCTGTTAGAAGCTCATCAGTTGATCTCTTTGGCAAATGTTTCCTTTTTCACTTGGCAGAATCTTTTATTGTTTCTCCTTTTGGTTGATTGTTTCCATGTATCTTTTGTTGTTTCCTCCTCAAGATCGCCATGATCATTTCATATCATGGTGTGTTTTGATTGGAACACCTAAGGAGGTTGGTTTCAATCATAGTCTTTCGCTAATTGAGAGTTAGTTGATATTATCCTTGCATATTTCAAACATGGTTTCATCTTTTGATAAAACATGATGCAATTGGGTAATCTCATTTGCTTGTGGATTATCCAATATTGTTCTGACATTTATCTCTCTGAGACTCATGTGTGATGCTGGGGCAATCCTTGCATGCCTGTTTGAGTCAGTCCTATGGAATTTTGGGGAAAAGGCCTTGACGTTCTTAGTAAACTTGGCAGATCCCTAACAATCCTATATCAAATTAAGTGTTTACACTACATAGTGGTACTTCCTCACGAAGTACCCCACAATCAAGTTTCCCCTACATCTCATTTTTTTAGAAACCCTGGTATCCTCCTCCTTGTCATCACCGCTCTCCCTTGACTTATCACTTTTTACATCCTCAGAATCATTTGATTCAAAGCCTCGAGCATGCAATCTTATCTCATGATGTGATCCCTATCATAAATTACTATCCTAGCTCTCAAATATCTGCTATCCTCCTGGCTACGAGTTTGTTGGTTACTCTTTTTCCAACATTATTCTCCTTAGAGTTAGTATCTCCTATGCTCACATTCCATATCATAGAACACTTATCATAGGTCAAAACATTGGTTATCTTATTCCACCATCATTGTTTTTCTTGCATCTGCTAAACAATCTCATATGTTATCTTATCATCACTTGTACCCTTTATCATATCATGAAATATCATTATGCTCGATCTTTTTATGCTATTCTTGCAGGATTATCATAAATCATAGATGTACCTTTTAGTTTGTGTTCTTTTAGTGTATCATACATTCAATATTCTCTCTTAGGGTTCATTTTAGCATACTCATTCATCATTAGATTATGGTTCATTTTAGCATAGTCATTCATCATTCGATTATGGTTCATTTTAGCATAGTCATTTATCAATAGATTGAGCTTCATTTTTAGCATTATCATCATTTCTCATCAGGTTAGGTTTCATTTTAGCATTAGTATTCATCCTTAAGAGTTGTACTACATTTTGTGTATTTTCATTTTATGTTATCAATTTATTTGTTTTAATCTTTGATCCATTTTTTAGTTTGTATTAACATATTCTCAAAGTGTCATGACATTATTTTCATTTTTCGTATCATAAATCTATTGCTTATCCTTTAGTTGGTGATTCATTTTACATTTATAATTTGTATTTATCATCATAGAACATCATATCAAATACTCTCCAAAGCAATCAAATTTCCGGGATCACATCACATCTATCATAGAGCAACATCACATCATTAACATTATATCAAAAACCTATCATACTATAGGAAATCTCATCATCATCACATCTACACCATCATAAAAGAAAATCATGTCATCAAGGATCACATCACATCTATGATATCAAAGATTAAAAACACATCATATCTACACTATCATAGCTAAAATTACATCACAATCAATTTATATCCTATACACACTGTCATCAAAAATCACATCCTGCATCACAAACTGTCAGCACAATCATAAAAACATAGCATATATCCTCCTGCATCACCAATCTTCAGCAATATCCACAAAACATCACTATCTATCTAGCATGTATCGAAACACTATACATAACATCACTAGTTCATAGCACATATAACACCAGAATCATCATATCTATATATTAATGAAAGAATAATAGTCCATTAGTTTCCAAATGTCCATATCATACAAATGGGTTTGAGCTCGCACAAAAATCTCTATGTATCCCAAAAATGGCCGCTCTGCACAAAATACTCATCATATGACAAAAATCTAGCCTATCACTGGTCACTGCTCTGCCTCCCTCCCTGCCCCTGGCGCTGGTGGTGGTGGAGGTGGTGACCTCATATATCCCCCTCCTGTCTCGAAGCTCTCTGCCTCATCCCTCCCCATCCCTATGTCTTGCCTCTGGCTATGTCCTGTCCTGTGACTATAGCCTGTGTGCTAAGACCCGCCTATCCTCTATGAGCCCCCAGTGCTCCATCCACTATCCCCTCCACCCTGCATCCCTGTATGTGTCCCTGTTGTACCTGACCAAGTCGATCATGTGTAATGCTCAATCTGGGCTGCTGGCACCACTGCATGATACCTGCCTCAATAAAGTCCAGCCCTCTCCCTCAGATCCTCCACCTCGGCCCGCAGTCTCCTTAGCTCATCCAAGCCCCCTCCCTGCTACCTGCGCTCTCAACGTTGCCACCTCCGCCACCAGTGCATCCAACCTCCCTTGCACTGCCTGCCTCTCCAGGCTCACCACCTCCAACCTACCCTCTATCCACCCTAGCTCCATCTATAGTCTACCCACCTCAAGCCCTGCCCTATTCGCCTGCCCCTGTGCTATGTTTCACTCTTGTCTGAACTAATCACGCTCTATCTGGAGCTGATCTCGCTCCTGCTGTATATCCTAAAGAAACTGGCTAATGACCTCATGAGCCTACTATAAAGAGGCATAACCCCCTGCCAACCCATCATCTCCTCCCTAGGTAGATGATCCCCCTGCGTCTCCTCCTGCTGCCCTCTGCGACCCCTGCTCCTCTGCCCCCTGCTCTCCTCTCTCTGGCACCTCCTACCGCTCCCTCGCTCTCCTCTCCGGTTGGGCTCCCCTCTCCTCAACCCTCCTCCTCTGTCGAGCTGGCTCCTCCTCCTGGACAATCACTACTACCCGCTACCATAATCCTTTGGCCACATACTGCCCCTGTCGGGCTGCCCAAGCTAGCTCACCCACCATCGCCGCTGCCCTCGTCCCCTGTGCTCTCCCCACCAGCCTCGGTCACATCCATGTGTCCTAATACTCCTGAGTAGAGCTCGCATCTGCTAACCCCCCAAACCACACCCAGTGATGTGGCTCCAACTTTAGCCATGCTCTCAATAGCCTGTCGCGTCGTAGGGATGGCCCGTACATTGACACTAGCTCATGTGTAACTCACTAATACCAATGTGGCTCTCCTAGAGCCACCTGCTGCCACCCAAACTATCAGAGTGCCCTGTCTGGCCTATACTGCTCTACTACGTACTCCCACCATCCAAACACAAAACACGATGATATAGTGTACAACAACTGCTCTCCCTCCTCAACCCACGGTCCTAGGCTCATATATGGCCTCCACACCACTATTGCTATCTCATCAATGGCCACCCTCCAGTAATTTACTGAATATGTATGATGGTATGTCAGGGGCTCGACCCAACTGTATGCCTCTAGCTCCTTTGCCTGTCTATCTCTCCACCCCAACGGCCTCAACACGACAATGTGCTCCCAAGCCCACACCTGTAACAATGTAGGGAACCCAATGCTCCTCCCTTGTCGGTCGTCACCTTGGTACACTATCTGGTGGAGGTCTCGGTACAACTCAGCCAACATCAGAGAACCCCATGCCGCTGGGTGCCCTGCATCCACTATCTGCATCACCACTGGAATCAGCACCATTGTCACTCTTGTACTACCTGCATCTGGGGCAATGTACCCCAAAACTAGCCCTAACATGTAAAAATAGATCATCCTCTTCACCGCCACCTGATCTAAATGCTCGTTTAGTGCAAACTATCCCCGTCGGATCCTATATTCAACTCCTCACCCCATCAATCTCTGAATGGCCGCATTCGCTATCATCTCTCTCGTCGCCATGACTGGCATCCCCCGTACTGACAATCTGTATATCCGATACACATCCTCTAGTGTCACCGTCATCTCCCCCATCAGTAAATGAAATGTTGTTATCTCACTATGCCATCTCTCACACAACACTGTGACCATCACCATGTAAGTCTGGGTATGGGGCAACCTTGCTAGGTACCCCAGTTCGATCGCCTCAATCCTTGCCTAGTCTACCAGCGTCAGCATCCCTCTCGCATGCAACACTACTGCTCGTCGCTCTCGTGATACTAAAGCATCTAGCGACCACTGCACACCACAAAATCGGTCAGATATCAGTCTTTCTATATTAGTTTTTCATCCTCCATCCCTCCCTTTACCCATCCCAACCCTTTTTTCAGCCTTTTGTTTCCCTTGCCGCATTCTAGCGAACCCACGATGCTCCCAAACCTGCATTTTTGTTGGCTTATCTTCTCGCAGGTTCGCTTCTTTCCCTTTTTTTGTTTTCCTATTTAATCCAGTGACCCCGTGCTCGCATTCTGGCAGCAATGAACTCACGTTCCCGCCAGATTATATTCTCGTGGGATCACACCTTTTTGACTCTTCTCCCATCCCCTTTGACTTGCATTCCCACGAACGCTTCCCCGCCAAACTCCCATCTGGCGTTCCTGCCAAACTATATTCTGGAAAAAATGCGCCTTTGACTGCCCTCCCCTCTTCTCATCCCTGGCCGATGAGAATGCATTCCCGCTCGCTGACTCGCATTCCTTTTTGTAGGAACGTGATCCTGCCTGTATTCCCACACTCCCGCAGAAATTCTTACCCCGAGATTGCAATCTCACTCAAAATGTTTGCTACCCCTTTTAGTCCTCCATGGCTAAGCTACTTTCACGGGATCACGATCCCACTGATCCTGCTCGCGTTGCCACCAGACCCGTGTCTATGAGATTGCATTTTCGCTTTTGCGGGAATGCAATAAAATTTACACAAAGTAAAAGGAAGAAAAGGTGTTTGGCCCTATCGATTGATCTATCCCCTCGCTCAACCCGCTTCAATGGATTCCCTCCATCTCCATAATCTCCTCATCCTTCTCCCTATCCTCGATTCCTTTTATAGCACTCCACTCCTCTATCCTCCCCCCCCCCCCCATTCCTAGAACTTCTTAAGCTTGCTTCCTTTTTGTGCATCTGCTTCTCCTTTATCATTCTCCCATAGTGAGAGTTTGAGCTAATTCAGCCCCTTCTCTTTGCCAATCTGAGTCTCCTTGCTTCTCCCAGATTCTTGTATTTTTCAAGAAGCCGTCAAGCCTCGTCTTCTCTCTCCACTGCCTTCTTGAGGGGGCATCTCTAAGTCTAGTCTCTCCTCTTCTTATCCAAGACTGGGGCAACCTTGTTGCCAAAACATCCTCTTCGTGTCATCTCCATTCAAACTTCTTTGAAATAGTGTTGTCTCAACACTATGTCAAAGAGGGGCAAAATGTAGAAATCTAAATTTGATTACATTGCTTTAGTAATCTTATTTAGCTATCTCTAAAGACATCATTAATTTAATTCCTATTTAATTAATCCTTTTTCATCCCCTAGCTGATTAATTTAATTAATCATCTATAGTCCTAATTGATAAATCAAATAACCCATTATTTATCAATTAAATCCTATTCTCCTATCTAATTCCAAAAACCTCATTTATTAAATAAATCTATTTGATAAATAAAGCCCTCAAATATAATAGCCCCTAACCTATCCTAAATCCTCCATTTAGCCTAATCCACCCCATCCACCCATACTAACCTAGCTTAGCCACTAACTCACCCACCCTCATGAATGCCATCCACTTGCACATATCTAAAATCTTTAATCTAATCCTAAACCAAACCTAATCCCCCCCCTAACCTTTTCACATTTCCTAAATGAGCTTAAGACTTTCCTAATCCAAGCAAGGTCAACAATCTCAACTCCCTCCAAAATATCCCAACCATAAGCCTTCAATGCTCTTACAAAGCCAAAAATGGCTCTTACATCCTCACTCATGACTCTTACATCCTCAACCACCCTCATCAAGCCTTTGACCAACCCTTATCCTATCCTCTCTCACTCATCCTCCTTGTGACAAGTGTCACCTCCCTATTGGTGCTAAACAAGCACAATCCATGTGCTCCCCTTTAAGTGCATCCTAGCCCTCCTTAAGCTTTCATCTCTTCTTGCATCTTAGCCCTCCACCCCTCAAGCCCTTAGCCTATAAATTGAACCCTCCTTCACTAAAATCATTCACCTTCCATGCAAAGTTATAATGCTATTTTGAGAGCTCATAAACTACCAAAATACCATTATAATGGCAAAATCACTTCATGACTCCATTGTTGAAACCTTGTTTCACTCACCTCATCCATCCATTTGAAGTTTGAAGCATAACTTGTGAGCATACATCCAAATCAAAGGACACATCTATAAAATCAAAGAAGCATGGAGTGTTTCCTCCTTTTGGTTTGCATTCCTTAATTGTTTTCTTTGTCTTATCATAAGTGTAGCTTAATTTAATGTGTTTGGATGCTTTCTTTCTAACATTGTGTTCCTTAAGCATATAAATTATAGCTCTATAGAAATGAAAAAATTGCTAAAGAAGAATAGTTCCCTAGTGAAAGAAGTAAAGGATCTCAACACATAACATGAAATTCAATCAGTTACACTTTGTGAAGCAATTGAACTAAATAAGAAAGAAATGGAAGACAATCTCATGGCTAAAGAAGACAAAAATGCAAATGGCTAGTAGACTTGAAGAGAGATCATTTGAAGCACATAAGTTTATAAACAATCAATTGGACATGATAAATCAGATAGTAATTGCAAATCAAGAAGCAAACAAAAAGATGGAGACCACAAATCTAAAGCTACAGAATGAGAAATTGAAAAGTGAGTTAAAGTATGAAAAGAAACTCATGGAAAGAATGAACAAAAAAAATTAAGCAATTAAGCACTTTGAAGACATGATGAAGTCACCAAGAACAAAAGAAACCTTTGGACTTGGATACAACAAGAAATCTTCATCAACTAAAGAAGGAGAATCATCCAAAAGTGGAGAGCATAGGAATGCAAAATCAAAAGGCGAACTTAGAAGTCATTACTGTGGGAAAATTGGTCATATAGTGGTAATTTTTTTAATTGCAAGAAGTAGGAAATCAAGCACATGAATTTAGATCAAAGAACAATGATGCAACCAAAAAGGCATCTAAATTCCAAGGTTACAACTACAATTGTAAAAAATATGTATATAGAGCTCATGGGTGTAGACTTAAGAGGAAGTCAAAGGGGTCACTTGAAAAACAAACTCATACAACAAGAAAAGGAAATTCCTACAATTGGGATTACATTACATGGTACAATTGTCACTATTGTGGAGAGTATGGAGACATACCAAAGAATTGCATGAAAATACATTTCAGAGGAAACTAAGAGAAATAGTTAAATGAAGAGATAATATGTTTTAGTTGTCTCAAATTTGGACATATCAACAAGAACTACAAAACCAAAACACTAGCACCAACACCAAGTAATGGAAATGACAAACCTAAAGGAAAGAAAACACGAGTAGAGACAATAAGAGCTAAAAGTAGTAGAGGAGAGGAAACTATGATCACCCAATCTGATGGATTGAGTGATCACACCACATCTCACTAAAGAAAAAGAAGGTATGTGGGAACTTTATACTCAATGTTATATTTTACATTGGTTCCCAGAATAAAAGTGATGAAAAGTCATATCTACATAAATAAAGATGTATTAAGAATTGTTAGAAATTGAAAATCATAAAGTACTGAGCATAAAGTATTGAGCATCAATGGTATAGTATATATTGACTAGGACTTGTAGTAAAGACCAATTGATCGAGGAAGAGAATATATTGACTGATTGAATTGGTTATGATGAAGTGGATAACCTTGATTGATCCAAAGTGAAGACTGAGCTAGCTATCATACACCAAGTATGGATACATTAACTATATACCTAAAAATGAAAGATCGAAGGTATTTATCAAATTTGGTGATTTTTTTTTATTCACCAAGTGATCAAAGAAATCATGAGAGGATTTCCAAGTGATCAAGACAATTTTAGCTACTAGAAAAAAGAATCTCAGCAGATTATCAACAAATTAATGAAGCAAAGTAAGTATCACTCTTAGTGTGGAGTAAAATATTTAGTGAAGATATTTGTGGAAAGGTTTTTTTTAAAACCCTTATATGAAATGACATCTAGAAGTGAAATGGTGAAGGATAGTAGTGCTCAAATCATTAGGAATGATCAAAGTCCCCTACCCAACTTCATAAATTCAGTTAACATTGATAACATTATTGATGATATTGGAGCATTATCACCAATTCCACCCAAATTTTTGACAATTTAAGATTTAAGATCATGCTATCAATGCAAAGTTGAAGAAATTAGAGATTTTGAAATAAGGACAACTTATTAGAAGTTGTGTCTTGATGGAAACCTAAAGGACAAATATAAGATTATTACAGAGGAAGGGACTACCCATGCCATAGGGTTTCCTAAAGTTTTCAAGGTTGAGTGGATCAAGATTGTGTTTAGATGAGTTCATGACATGAAAATTTGGTTGGAAGGTGGGTTGATCAAGATTAACAAAGCAATAATTTATAGGGTAACTGGGTACCCTACTTTGGATCAACCAAAGAGCATAAGGAGAAAAACAAAGAATGAGATTTAAAATCTAAGCAAGGTGAAGTGGAATGGTCATGGTATGTCAATTGATGGCACCAAGGATCCATGATTGATTTTTTTGTTCATGTGATTGCACAAAAATTATATCAATCAAGAAGATTGAATAGTGGTGCCATGTGTTGCAGTTGATTTAGGCTACAAAATTGTGAAGAAAGACATTTCATATAATCTTGTTGAGTTGAAACTACACCAACTTATAGAGAAGCTAGAGGTAGTAAGAAAAGAAAAGAAGACCTCTTGTAAGTTTGGTTCCCTACTAGTTTGTATATTTTCCTATGTACAAAATTATTTTCCTACCATTGGAACATTTGGATGTGATAGGAATAGGATTATTGTGCAACAATTGAGTGACCTAATAAATAAGATAGGATAGAACTTTAAAGTAGTAATGGACAACTACTTTGAAGAATTCAAAGTTAAAATAAAAAATAGAATGAGAATTCCAAAGCTAGTTATGGATAGATATAATGATGAACTATGTTTTATTATGGACACAGATTTTGCGTATGCACAGGAATGATTACTAGGGGTAGAATGGCTAAGGCCAATGTCCTATGGAGTAAATGTTGATGATGTAATTGCAGTAGTTATTGCACTCTTAGCATAAGATTTTAATGCTAGTGTCAAGAAATTTGGCATATAAAAGATTGTTATTGCCAAGTTGACTATCAAATTTGGCACACCTAAGGTAATAAATAAGAGGAAATGAAAGTTACCATGGCTGGAAAGAAGGAACAAGGAGAAGGATCTGGACAACCCAAAGTGGTTGAGGAAGGAAAAGGAAAGGATCTTGTAGTTGTGGGGCCAAGAGCCATTAAATAGAAGAAGGTTGTTATAATAGAACTATTGGGCGTTCATTTTGCATGAGGTCAATGGCAGGAATCCATTGCATAATTCCTCTCTTGAAAATAAAATCTTTTTAAGGATCCGCTCCAAGATTAAATATTTTTCTTGTGATTTACCAAAGTCTGCTCAGTAGAAGATAAATGTGAGTGTTCACAAGGAGGCCTTTGTTGGTTCTAAAAACTCTTTTATCTAGAAACTAAAGTAAATCTGTTCGCTGTCTCAAAATATCAAACCAAAAAGAAAAATGTTTTTGTATTTTCTATTTTTTATGCATCCAAGTACTAATACAACTAAAATGCATTCCTATTCTAACAAGGGGTTAGTAAAGCAAATAACGAAACTGAAAGCAAAATAACATGAAATCAAATGACTTGAAATTGAAATTCCTAAATGGACATAATCTATAGAACACAACATGCTGCAAGTTAAACCTTTGAAGAAATCGGTAGGAAACTAATGAAAACAGGAGCAACACTTCCTAGAATCCACTGATGCAATCATCGGTGAGAATCTTTAACAAGTCAAATGATATTTCACTCTTCATCAAATCACAAGGCCACAGAAAGTGCACTCATGTGAGATGAAAAACTATGTAGACACAATCAGGTGATCTCTTCTCAAGCTCATTACTTCAGCAAAATTCGTATATTTGTAGCAAACACCAGAACTAAAAGATCACACAACTAGAAAAAATGCAATAAACCTTTGGCTCAATCACAATCTCATGAATGAAATCTACAAAATAATGACACATTTAGGCAAGAATAATTACACTCCAAATGCGAGCACCAAAGGCATAATTTTATGCAATGGGGTATTTATAAGAAATCATCTCCTCAATTTGTGTTGAGAGTGAGAGATATCCTCACGTAATAAAATGCTTTTAAAATATTAAAAAAAACTAAATATATACAAACTAACAATCTAATTGGTGCTTAGAGGGACTCCATCCATATTTTATTCATTAATTGGATGCATGAGCCCTTTACATGTCAAAAATGAAGAAAGCATGAGAGAGAAAGTAGGAGGAAGTCATCAGTCAAGGTGGAAGTGCATGGAGACACCAAAAATAGAAGCTACCTCTTCACTAGGCATGTGTCGAAGATAACTTGCCATCAGAATGTGTTCTCGTTGCATGGAAAGCTCTATTTTTGGAATTGGCAATTAACTGTCAGTGCACCTCTAAATTACTGAGTTGCGAACCTGTAAAACTATAGAGTTGCGGACCTACAAAGCTGCGATCTTGCGAAGTTGCGGAGCTCGATTGGGTCAAAATCTCAAAATTTTACTAAGTGTCAAAATTGAAATTCAAGTGTCTGGGTTTTGTTCATCTTAATCCTAAAGCTATGTTTGGATGTTTACCCTTTAATTTCGCTATCATCTCAGTAATCTTAGTAGCATATGGAAGATCCAAAGCCTCATACTTGTCCTTGACCTTCTATCTATAGTTGTCCACCTTAATTCGAGTCTCTACAAAATCTTTGAGTTGGTGTCCAACTCTAATAGTGCTTTCTCTATCCTAAAGGCTTGTTTGATGTCTTCATCACTGGATGCTTCCTCCAAAGTCTTCCTAAAATTTTCTACAACTACCTCAACTGGTAACAACTTGTCTTTTCCTTCATCTTCAAAAATGTCCAAGCATGCATCACTGTACAACTTTTCTACTTCCAAAATTAGCTCTTGGGCTTGGTCCTTGAGCCTATGTATCTCATCATGCAATGTTTCCATCACTTTATTTACATTTGCAATCTTTTCCATCCAATAATCTATCATGTCTAACTCCTCTCTAGTATATACATTAGTACCTTTGCCCTTTTATGGCTTGTAGAGTTTGTAAATCCTTGCTCCATGCCCGTACCTCATCCATGACACAGAAGTCTTGCCTCAAAATTGCCACCATTTTATCAACATTTTCTTGCATATCATGCAATAACTTCAAACTTTCCATGATTATAGTGAAACCCTTATCTTCAAGGCTTTCTTGCCAATCCTGACAAGCTCTCAAAATTGGACTGAGTCGTACACCTTCCCCTTCTCTAAGAATGGTATTCAAAGTCTCCTCAAGGCATTTAGAATAAAGAGGACCAATAACTTTAGCTAGATATCCCTTTAAGATCTCAACTTGCCTTCGAAGTGTTTTGATTTCAATCTCATCCTGTTCCATATGGCTAAGAACCTCCTTGACTCCCATAGTCATCATCTGTCAGGATATATCCCATGTAGGCTTTCCTAACATAATATCTTTCACTTCATCATCCTCAAGACTAACAGCTTCTACATCTGTACCTTTCAGAGGGTGGGCCACTCGTGCAAATAAGTCCTAGTTTTGTGTAGTAGTGACAAATGCAAATGACATTGCATCATGTAATGGAGACTTAGGCTTGTTCAAAATCTCTACAATGTCACAAATATCATCCTCTGAAGCACAAAATTGATGCTTGGCACTTCTCATTATTTCCTTTTGAAACCATCTTTGGATATGTCTTTCTATAGCCTTGGCTCTAGATGATGAAGGGATGTGTTCAAATACCTCCTTCCCTCTATCGCTCTTGCTTGGAATCTCCTGTTGTGAGGATTCTTCTTCTATAGATCCTATAGTTTGATTCTCAACTTCCTGAGAAGGTGTAGACACCGAAATTTGTCCAAAACCCGTTCCTAGCCAATTAAATAATTATTTATTATTTATTTAATTCCCCTACCTTAATTAAATAAATTTTACATTTATTTAATTATGTTTGCCTTACCTTGATTTAAATAAAATAAGGTTTATTTAAATCCTAACCAATTCCCACTTGCATCTAACCCCTTTCACTTTAATTAAGTATGTCATTTACTTAATTAATTCCCTCCTAATCCCACTAGGAATTAAATATTACATTTAATCCTATTTGAGCACATGGATCCTACCTTTAACCCTCACCTAACCTCACTATCCTACCTAACCCATCATGCTAAACCTACCCACTTCCTTAATCATGCTTGCTTTGCATAATCATCCTAGCTAATCACCTCTTAATCCTAAGTGTTTTCTCACACATGTGTGAGGAATCCTCACACATGTGTGAGAGATGTTCACACTTCCCTCATCCCTCATGTCTTGCATGTCTCTTGCACACTTGTCCTCTTACATGAGACTCAAGGTGTCTGAAACATGTGTGAGAAGCCATGCCTTCTCACACCCCTTGCACACTTGTCCTCTTGCATGAGAATCAAGTTGTCTCACACATGTGTGAGAATCCATGCTTCTCACACCTCATTGATCATGTCACCATCAAAGGTTACTCACACATGTGTGAGCATATTTCCCCCTTGGAATGGTCAAAACCCTAATCCATGTGGAGTCTACTTGTCCTCCACCTCATTGCCACCTCATCAATCCTGAGGGATCCTAGCCCTCCATCTTGCATTCAATATCAACCATCCATTGCATCCATTTTCCTATAAAAGGAGAGCCCTCTCCTCATTTCCACATCTACTATCTACCTCATTGTTATGCTGCTAGATTTGTCAGCAACCACATCCCACAACAATGAAATCATCTACACTTGATGATTTCATGAGGTTTGCATTAGTAGTTTGAGTCATTGTAATTTCATTTTGTCTTTATGTTACATGTTTATCTTCCATATTTTGAAGTTTGCATAATCATGTAGGAATAGATGTTAGTTGCTTAATGTTTATTCCTTGGTTACATTTTTATGCAACACAGAAGGTTGTTGTACACATTCTACTATCTGTGCCTCTTTTGATGGCTCATTAGTAACCTTTGGTTCTGGTTACCCTTGTAATGATGATTCCTTCTAAACATGTTCTTCTTTTAAACTTGGAGGTGGAGGTGTTACTGAACTCTTATCTACCATCTTGACCTGAGGTGGAGATGGAGGAGTGAGATGAGGACCTTGTGTCTCAGGTGGCATCTGCATCCAATCTTGTTGTTAAAGTTCACCTGTAGGGGTATCTTTGATCTTATCTCCAACTAACTTTGTACCTACAAGCATGAAATCAAAATCTAGGATGGAGAGAACATCATCACCTTGCTTCCTTTGCTCATTCACCTATCACTGTACTTCATCTTCTAAAGAAGAGAGTTCTACCGTTTGAGCTTGGGTGGGTGGTAGGGTATTTGTGGCACTCTTCCTTCTTTCCAATTTTGTGCCTTTTGCCAGTCGAGTTCTCCTTTGTAGAGGCACTTGCTCCTCCCCTTCATCTAATTTTTTATTGCTCTCCTATGATAAATGAATGAAACAAAGGGGGAGGGAGGGTTTTATAACCCTTTCTCTCCCTCTTGCAAAATGTATGCAAGAGAGGGGAGTTTTTTTTTTTAAAAATAAAAATAAAATTTTGACACAACTTTAAAGAAATTTCTTTCTCTCGACTCTCGAATTGAGCGTTCGAGAGTTGACAAAAAAAATTAGGGGGTCCGCATTCCTAGTGAGGAATGGGGCGTGTGTTGTGAATACCACAACAAATAGCCCCAAAAAAAAGGAAGAAATGACAAAGGCATTTCTTCATCAGCAAACATTCTTCCAATGTGTGCCAAACACCAACCAGACTTCAAACATCTCAAGCATCTTTCAGATGACTCTTCAATCAAAATCTCAGAACTCGAAACCTCCCAACTCAGTGTGTGGGTTGTCTATTCATTTTCTTTTTGATGTGCCAGGATGTAGTTAATCAAAATTTCCCAACAACTTAAAAAAATCTTCCATTCCTCCCAGCTCATTCATTCGAGATCTCCTACAAAGGCTTTTATCAATCAATTACTTGACCAGATGAGAGAATCAGTTTGAGGGCTCTTGGCAGGATGCCATGTTCTTTTGAATTTTTGGCTTTTTGAATAATCACTCCATGTTGTTCAAAATGCTACTTTTTATGGAATGATACTTTGAATACAAGATACTTCATTTTGGGAGTGTATCTTTTGACATTTTAGATCTTTGAAATCCTTCAGTCTTAACATTCTTCTTTTCTGTCTTTTCTCTCTCTCTTGGTTTTTTGATCTGTATCTTGACTATGCTTAGACTGTGTAGTCAAAACATCGATTTCATTTCTTGGATTTGATCTCTTATGAACATCCCTTGTGTTCCATTTTTAGAACTTTTAGAAACTCTCATGCCAAGGAACAATCTTAACAACCCTTCGAGGAGACCCGTCTTGTTTGAACTTGTTGAAGTTTGGACCATCTCTTGCCATCTTTGACTTCAAATTTACAACACCTAAAATAGTCAAACTTTTAAAATTTGTAAAGTGTTGAGAATTTGGTGGTCTAAGGCTCTAATTTTCAAATTTAGAGTCTCCTATTTCCACAAGAAATATATGCTACTTAGTTGGTATAAGACACACAATCATCTAAATGTTTTAACAAAGAAATACCTCTTCCTAAAATTAGAACCAAAGAGTGGTTAGTGAAATCTCAAGAAAAAGAATCTCAAGTACACCTTACCGCCCAAGACTGACACAACTTTGAAAGGAAACACACAACTGAAAGCAAACACACCACATGAAAGAAAACACACTTGCAGAAAGAAACACACTTACAGGAATGAAAATCTAATCTAAGCTAACTACGAAAATGAAATCTTTTTTTTTTAGGCCTCAAAATAATGCTTTAGAAATTTCCCATTTACAGGAAAAGGAAGAAATTCCCCCTGTAAGGAACTTAGCTTAAAAGTGTTCTCTCTTAGAATCTCTGTGATTTGATAAGGGCTATCCACAAGCACTGGAACTTGGTATGACTCCTCGGCTTTTCTTTTGCCTTATCCCAAAGTAGGACAAGATCGGAGATCTTGAATGATTTGATCATGGCTCTCTTGTTGAACCATATTTTAATAACAGGTTGATGTTTGGCCATGTGATCCAATGAAACTGTTATTTTCTCATCCATTTCCAAAAGATTCATTAATCAGATTTGTACTCTATCAGTGTCATTAGCATACCCACTCATGAGTTTCAAAATAGGAATATTAAGATTAAGTGGGAATACTAGTTCTTTTCCATAAACAAGCAAATATGGAGAAGTCCCCAAGGAATTTTTAACTCTGACTCGATCTGTCCACAAGGCATATTTCAATTACGTATGCCAATCCCTAGGATTCTCTTTCAACAATCATTTTATCATAGTGATCAAGTTCTTGTTTGTAGATTCTGCTACCCCATTTCCTTGTGAGTAGTAATTTGAGGAGAACTTGATAATGACTTTGTTTTCAAATGCCCACTGGGTCAAGAATGCAGATGCAAAAGTAGACCCGTTATCACATACAAGAGTGAATGGCATTCCAAACTTGGTGACAATGTGTTCTTCCAAGAAGTCAGTCACCACCTTAGTAGTGCAATTCCTAAATGTCTCAGCCTCCATCCATCATGTATAATAATCCATAGCTATAAGGATAAATGTATATCTAGTTGATGGCGGTGGATCAATTTGACCTATGAAATCCAGTCCCCATTTTGCGAAGGGGCGCACCTCATACACTGGTTGTAATGGCATTGCTGGGTGCATCTCCTTGTTAGCACTGGTTTGGCATATATGACAAGAGCGCACATGTTGAAAAGTATCCTTAAATATCAATGGACAAAAGTAACCTGATCTTAGAATCATGTGAGTGGTTACTTTTTTTGAACCATGTCCTATACCATATTTGTCATGGAAATGTTCCAAGACATCCTTAGCTTCTTCATGTCCTAAACATTTCAGATAGACCCCTTTTATTTCTTTTTATACAACATGTTATCAAATAACATGTAAGACTCACATTTCATCTTAAGTCCCCTACGTTGTGAACTATTCATCCATTGAGGGCATTGGTCTTGTAAGAGATAATAAACAATGTCTTGGTACCACATATTTGTCACCACACCTTGGTTGATATTAACTTGTGATATAACCATCTTCTTTTGATCATCTTCATCTGTTTAATCGTCAAACTTGGATTCCTTTTGATTTCCATCTTCGTTTTCAGCTATCATTTTTGATAACCCTTGGCCTCTGACTAATCTCATAGATTGGATTTCGAGATCATATTCGTGAAGTATGGCCATCCAATTTCCCCTTCTTTCACCAAGTTCATTCTGCATCAAAAATATCTTTACTACTGGATCAAGTACAATTGCATACACCTTACTTCTAAGTATGTAGTGATGAAACTTCTTTACTACCTTGATTAACACAAAGGACTATTTATCAAGATTTGAATATTTCAACTCAGCATTCTTCAGAGGACAACTCATAAAAGCAATTGGTCACTCATCTTCCTTCTCTCTTTTTTGTGTCAAGATCCCTATGTAAGAGTGTTCAAAAGAAAAGAATAGATCTTGAATGGTAACTCGTAATCTGGACTCACCAAAATTGGGGCTGTGGAAATGAAAATCTTAATATCTTCAAATAATTTCTTTATCTCTGGTACCCATTCTATTTTAGCCCCTTTTTTGAGAAAATCATTGAGGGGACGAACTATATCTATGAAACCACTTATGAATTTGCGTAAAAAGTTTATCTTTCCAAAAAAAGATTGTAATTCCTTCTAAATGTGTGGAGGTGCTAACTTCAAAATGGACTCAACTCTATCTAGATCAATGGAAATTCTGACTTCGAAAATGACATGTCCTAGGAGCTTTCCTTTAGTAACACTAAATGAACATTTCTTGGGATTGAGGGATATGCCATATTTATGACATCTATTGAATACTTTCTTTAAATTGGAAATATGGGTACTTTGATCTTGTTAAAGATAGTTAGGTCATCCATATAGATGACTATACACCTATTTATCAATCCTTTGAAAGCTTCATCCATTGCTCTTTGAAATGTAGCTCCCACATTAATCAATCCAAAAGGAATCCTTCTATAGGAAAACATTCCCCACTTGGTTGTGAAAGCAGTCTTTAGCCTATCTTCTTCATCAACCATCACCTGATTATATCTCGATTAACCATCCAAGAATGACATCATCTTTGAACCATTAACAATTTGCAATACCTCATCTAATGAGGGTAAAGGATAGTTATCCTTCTAAGATGAATCTCTCTGGTATTCTTCCATAGAGGAACCAAATTTTTGACCCATGTGGAATGATGGATAGGAAATATGATCTTAGCATCCATAAGTTTCTTTACTTCTTTCATAATCACTGGTTCAATAATCAGATATACTGGTGTCTGTCTTTGTTGAAATGACTTTGCATCAGGTTTCAACGAGATATCATGTGTGATAATCATAGGTTCATAAGTCTTCAACTCTTCATAGCTCTAGGCAATGACATCCTTGTACTCAGTGAGTAATTTAAGCATGTCCTCCCTTTCTTGTGAAGTACATGCTTTTCCTATCTATAGCATTTTTGGTTCTTCGTTAGTACTCAAATTGTATGAATCACATTCTTCGATTTCCTTTTCTTGAGTTTCCCTTCTATTGAGTACCAATTCATCATGGTTAAAGATTCATTCAAGTTTGACCATCCCCTTCAGAATAGTGTTAGTTTTTAAATTCAAAATCCCATCTTCATCTTCAAGTCCATCATCTTTAGGTCTATCATTAGGTGTATCATCAATTCCTTGTCCCTCAAAATGATAACTACACATGATAAAATCATCTTGAAAGACTTGAAAGTTTGTGATATTATTAGGGATGGATGGGACAGTGACCAGTTCTACCAAAAATCTTTTCAACTTGGTGCTTTCAAGAAGTTGCAATGCACTAGCTAAGATGGCTAGGGCGTCTGCTACCATGTTCTTTCTTCTTGGAATGGATTTGATGTTTAAGGCCTCAAAGTCATCCAATATGTCCCATACCCTTTTTTTGTAAGTCAATAATCTTTTTCATTGCAAGAATATATGGATTTTACTTGTCGTATGACCAATTGGGAATCCCCCTTGATTTTAAGAGCTGTGACTCCCTTTTCGAGTGCAAAGAGGAGTCCTCAAATTAACGCCTCATATCTTGCACCATTGTTGGTACATCTAAATTATAATCAATGTGTGGCATAGAAAGATCTACCTTTTTGGTTGATTAATTTGATACCCACACCAGCTCCCATTTTGCACCTAGACCATTGAAACAGAGTGTCCAAATTGCATTTTCCTTAGGTTTTCTAACTTTATGTTTATTTTTCCTTAACTTTTCTTTCACCTGAGCTTTGAATGATTATTTCTTAGGGATCCATTGTAACTTTACTCGTGTAGGGCTTGATGAGTCCCCTTCATATCCTATGGATAGAGGAATTGTGTGTTTTTCTTGTTTCTCCTGAGTTTCCCCTATCAACTCTTTGATTTCCTCAACTTAGGTTCAAGATGAATGACTACTAAAGTCCATCCTTTACCGTTCACATATCATCTTCTTCTTTGAAATTTAATCATCCCTAAAGGAGGAGAAGATAAAACTCCACCATCTAAAGAGGTATCACTGTATAATACATTTAAATCTTCACTTTCTTCTTCAGTTTGTTCAATAAGGTTGGATGAATTCACTGAATCTTGACTATCTGTGAGTTCATCTTTTGAGGTCTTTGTATCCTTGTTCTCCATCACGTGGGTCAATACCTTTGCAACTACTTCTTGACATGATGAACATTCAAATTCAGAGTGACTAACTTTGTGTAATCGACAAAATCCTGGAAGGAGGAGGATGCTAGGGTTAACTTCTCCTAAACAATGTAGATTAGTCACCATACTCTTTATGAATTGTGTCACGGTCTCACTTTTGGGTACCGACACCTTAGGTTCTTCATTTTGATCTTGAAATGTATTGTTTGGAACCATGTTCAATACCATCATTTTGTACGAACCCAAATCTGATTGTAAAAATGCTATCTCATTTGGGGCATTGTAATTTATGATAATTGTTTTCAATTTGGGCTCAACATCTATCTTGATTTGTTTGTTCAATCCTTTCCATGGCAACCATAATTAAGTGAAGTCTGTAGAGAACCATCCCCTGAGACATTTTGTCCATTCTCTACTTAGGAGTAATCCATATGTCTCTGGGATATCAACCACTTGTATGTCAATAATATCTTGGATCCAAGGATCAATTGTTAACTATATCAACACATCTTTCAATACTCCAATGACTTTTACCTCTATTTTATCCAACTGTATCACCACTCAATTAGAGGGTTGAGGGTTAACTCCTAACCTTTGGGCTATTGATAATGGCATTATGTTACATGAAGCTCCTGAGTCAATGAGGCAATTGTGAAGATTCTCCCATATATCCTTATGCTTAGCAAAAATGGGGGTACCTCAACCTTGTCCTTGAACATAGTGGGCATTGCTTCTACAACATTTACTTGTTGCAGCACCGTCTTTTGAGGGACAACATTCATATTGTGGGAAACCTTTGTATTATCCAATGTCTTCATGAGTGATTCTCTTTGTTGTGGACAATTTTGCAACATGTCAAACATGGACATATTGGCTTTAGTTTTCTTTAGATCTTCTATTGCATTATACTTTTTAGTAGACCAAATGGGGTTCTTTAGTATTATTGGTATGTTCACTTGATTCTAATACTGTTGTCCTCCTTGGGATGGCCTTATTGGTGCTGGATTGTTGTTTGCTCTGGGATTAGGTGGAGTTGGTTGTAGACTAGAAGGAGTTCCATCTGTCAATGGATCCTTCTTATTTATGAGATTATATGTATTTCGATTGTCATTTCAAAAGGCAAACATCTCATTGTGTTGAAGATTGGGTTCTTGACTAAATGGGAATGAGAATTCCTCACATTCTTGGCACCATCATAGTATGCACCATCATTGTTAGGCACATTTTGGCCATCACCATACTGATTGATATTAGCATACTAAATGTTGTTGTTGTTGTTATCAATAGGAATGCTTCCATTATTCGATTAAGTATTCTATTGTCGATTTTTCCTTTGGAAGCCATTGTTGCGATCAGGAGGATTGAAGTTGTTTTCGCCGCCATTATTTCCTGCATTGTTGTTACTGTTATTGTTAAAGTTCCTGTTATAATTTTGATCAAAATTGTTGTTGTAGGGGCCAACATTATTTCTTTGGAAGCTATTATTTTGAACTTGTGACAATCTAAGATGTGTCAACTCATTTTTCATTTGTGACATAGTCTTCTTCATTTGACCAACTTCTGAAAGAAGATTGTTATCTTCTTCCATAGGAATCATTGCTTTCTGTTCAAAGAAAGCTATTTTTGGGGGCTCATACCCTAGATATGTTATCACTTGAGTTTGTGAAGCAAGTGCCTGTTGTAATGGAACTAGGTTCATAGGTATGAACTGGCTTGGCATGGTGGGTGCTCCCATGTGGTATGCTGGTATCATAGGCACTGCTTATGAAGGAAGCATCATTCCTCCTCTATTAGGATTAGCTTGCTTCATGAATTTGATTGCTTCTGCAAAGACTTTGTCCAATGTGTCAATATTTGCTACAGGAAGTCTTCTCAGAAAGATCGCAGTAAGAGGGTCCATAGCATTCAAATAAATTTGGATGGTAGCTTCAACCGGTATTGTATATGGTGTTTCCAACTTGCAGTAGGCCATATGAAAGTGATGGTTAAAGTGTGAAACTATCTCAGCTGGGTCCCTTTTTATTGATATGAATTGTTGATGTATCACTACTGGATTGATGAATGTTTTGAATTGTTCCAAAAACATTTTTTCAAATGTATCCCAATCCCCAATGCATCCGAGTGAAAAATTGATGTACCAATTAAAGGAAATTTCTGCCAAAGAGTAGGGAAATAAATGAAGAACCATGTCCTCATTATCCACTCGCTTTTAGTTGAAAATTTCTTTGAAAACTTTGACATGATCTTCGATAGTTTGTGTTTCACCATAGATGAATCTTGGGAAAAACTTCTCAGGATTCTTGGGGAGGTCATGGAGTTCACCTCTAAGGTTTATTGGTGAGTCTACAAAATTTTTGAAGAAAGCCACGGGAGGATTTGGTGGACCTAACGATAGTTGTTGAGGAATAGCTATAAGAGTATGTGGTGATTCACCGATGGTTGGAGTGGAGGTGGAGTTTAAGAAGATGAAAGTTCGAAAGGGGGTGGTTGAACTTAGGATGTTCCCTTGTCACTACGTGGTTTATGGAAGTGGGTAAGCTTGAGAAATTTGTGTGTACTTAGTGTAGATCTTAATGCTCGCTGAAATGGGGATTTTGGATCAATATCCTCTAGCTTGCATCAAACATTGGAGATAAGTGCACCTCTAGAGAAGTAAACTTTCTCACCATTTTGGATTTTGCATACTACAGAGTTTTGTGAACCTACGGATCTGCGAACCTATGCACCTACGTACCTATGGATCTATGGACCTGCGTACCTATGTACACGTAGACCTATGGAGCTACATACCTAAATTTTTGAAAAATTTTAGAAGTATTTTCTGCACTTGTACGAAATGCAATTTATTGCAAGGGTACAAATTTTTTTTTGAAACTTTGTCAAATTTCCCTCATTTCTGGGAGTATGTTCTTTAGTTTGTGGCCCTCCTTGTAGTGCCAATTTTGTTGGGCATTCATTTTGCATGAGATCAATGGCAGGAATCCATTGCATAATTCCTCTCTTGAAAAGAAAATCTTTTTAAGGATCCGCTCCAAGGTTCAATATTTGTCTTGTGACTTACCAAAATCTGCTGAGTAGAAGATAAATGTGAGTGTTCACAAGGAGGCCTTTGCTAGTTCTAAAAACTCTTTTATCTTGAAATTGAAGTAAATCTATTCGCTGTCTCAAAATATCACACCAAAAAGAACAATATTTTTGTATTTTCTATTTTTTATGCATGCAAGTATTGATGCAACTAAAATGCGTTCCTATTCTAACAAGGGGTTAGCAAAGAAAATAAAAAAAGTAAAAGCAAAATAACATGAAATCAAATGACTTGAAATTGAAATTCTTAAAGAGACATAAGCTACAGAACACAACATGCTATGAGTTAAACCTTTGAAGAAATCGGTAGGAAACCAATGAAAACAGGAGCAACGCTTCCTAGAATCCACTGATGCAATCATCAATGAGAATCTTTACCAAGTCGAATGATATTTCACTCTTCATCAAATCCCAAGGCCACAAAAAGTGTGCTCATGTGAGAAAAAAAGCTAT
Organism: Cupressus sempervirens; assembly: GCA_028749045.1. Taxonomy (NCBI): domain Eukaryota; kingdom Viridiplantae; phylum Streptophyta; class Pinopsida; order Cupressales; family Cupressaceae; genus Cupressus; species Cupressus sempervirens. The sequence continues at coordinate 636,065,251 of CM053785.1, forward strand.
GTAGACACAATCAAGTGATCTCTTCTCAAGCTTGTTACGTCAGTGAAATTCGTATATCTATAGCAAACACAAGAACTAAAAGATCACACAACTAGAAATAATTCAATAAACCTTTGGCTCAATCACAATCTCATGAATAAAATCCACAAAACAATTACACATTCAGGCAAGAATAACTACACTCCAAATGTGAGCACCAAAAGCATAATTTTATGCAATGGGGTATTTATAAGAAATCATCTCCTCAATTTGTGTTGAGAGTGAGAGATATCCTCACACAATAAAATGCTTTTAAAATATTAAAAAAAACTAAATATATACAAACTAACAATCTAACTGGTGCTTAGAGGGACTCCATCCATATTTTATTCATTAATTGGATGCATGAGCCCTTTACATGTCAAAAATGAAGAAAGCATGAGAGAGAAAGTAGGAGGAAGTCATCAGTCGAAGTGGAAGTGCATGGTGACACCAAAAATAGAAGCTGCCCATTCACTAGGTATGTGTCAGAGTTAGCTTGCCATCAGAATGCATTCTTGTTGCATAGAAAGCTCTATTTTTGGAACTGGCAGTTAACTATTAGTGCACCTCTGAATTGTGGAGCTATGAACCTATGAAGTTGTGGAGCTCGATTGGGTCATAATCTCAAAATTTTACTAAGTGTCAAAATTGAAATTCTAGCATCTAGGTTTTGTTCATCTTCATCCTAAAGCTATGTTTGGATGTTTGCCCTTGAATTTCTCTATCATCTCAGTAATCTTAGTAGCATTTGGAAGATCCAAAGCCTCATAATTGTCGTTGACCTTCTGTATGTAGTTGTCCACCTCAATTATAGTCTTTGCAAAATCTCTGAGTTTGGTGTCCAACTCTAACAGTGCTTCCTCTATCCTAAAGGCTTGTCCTTAAGGCTTGTCTAAAGGCAACAACTTCTCTCATCCTTCATCTTCAAAAATGTCCAAGCATGCATCACTGTACAACTTTTTTCCTTCCAAAATTTTCTCTCGGGCTTGGTCCTTGAGCCTATGTATCTCATCATGCAATATTTCCATCACTTTATTTCCATCTACAATATTTTCTATCCAATCATCTATCATGTCTAACTCCTCTCTGGTATATACATCAATCAGAATGTGGTACCTTTTCCCTTTTATGGCTTGTAGAGTTTGTAAATCCTTGCTCCATGCCCATACCTCATCCATGATACTGAAGTCTTGCCTCAAAATTGCCATGATCTTATCAAAATTTTCTTACATAGCATGCAATAACTTCAAACTTCCTGTGATTATAGTGATGCCCTTATCTTCAAGGCTGTCTCGCCAATCCTAACAAGCTCTCAAAAATGGATTGAGTGGTACACCGTCCCCTTCTCTAAGAATGGAATTCAAAGTCTCCTTAGGGCATTTAGAATCAAGAGGACCAATAACTTCAGCTAGATATCCCTTTAAGATCTCAACTTGCCTTTGAAGTGTTTTGATTTCAATCTCATCCTATTCCATATGGCTGAGAACCTCCTTGACTCCCATAGTCATCATCTGTTGGGATGTATCCTGTGTAGTCTTTCCTAACATAGTATCTTTCACTTCATAGTCCTCAAGACTAACAACTTCTGCATCTGTACCTTTCACAAGGTGAGCCACTTATGCAAATACGTCCTAGTTTCATGTAGTAGTGATGAATGCAAATGGCATTGCATCATGCAATGGAGACTCAGGCTTGTTCAAAATCTTGTCAATGTCACAAATATCATCCTTTGAAGCACGGAATTGATGCTTAGCACTTCTCATTATTTCCTTTTGAAACCATCTTGGGATATGTCTTTCTATAGCCTTGGCTCTAGATGATGAAGGGATGTGTTCAACTACCTCCTTCCCTCTATCGCTCTTGCTTGGAGTCTCCTATTGTGAGGATTCTTCTTCTATATATCCTGTAGTTTGATCCTCAACTTCCTGAGAAGGTTGTTGTACACATTCTACTATTTGTGCCTCTTTTGATGGCTCATTAGTAACCCTTGGTTCTGGTTGCCCTTGTAATGACGGTTCCTTCTAAACATGTTCTTCTTCTAAACTCAGAGGTGGAGGTGTTGCTGAACTCTTATCTACCATCATGACCCGAGGTGGAGATGGAGGAGTGAGATGAGGACCTTGTGTCTCGGGTAGCATCTGCATCCAATCTTGCTGTTGAAGTCCACCTATAGGGGTATCTCTGATCTTATCTCCAACTAACTCTGTTCCCATAGGCATGAAATCAAAATTTGGGATGGAGAGAACATCATTACCTTGCTCTCTTTTCTCATTCACCCATTGTTTTACTTCATCTTTCAAAGAAGAGAATTCTACCATTTTAGCTTGGGTGGGTGGTGGGGTATTTGTGGCACTCTTCCTTCTTTCCAATTTTGTGGCTTTTGCCAGTCGAGTTCTCCTTTGTAGAGGCACTTGCTTCTCCTCTTCAACTTATTTTGTTTCCCACTCATCTGATTCTTCCTCTAGAATGGTCTCAGGAATAGATGGATTAGGCACTAATCTTTTACAAACTCTTTGCCTCTTGTTCATTCTAACCTTGATCCTCTTTTGTTTCTATGGAACCATAGGAGAAGCGGGCTCTTCATGCACCAGAGGAATGGAGGTCTCTTGAATTTCTCCCTCTTGTTGTTGACTTGACAAAATAGGAGGCAATGGATATTCAACCTGGATATGAGAACCTCCACCATCCTATGGTTCTTGGGGACTTGATTCTTGTTGCTAGGAAGAGACCTGCTCTTCAACATGCTCTACCTGAAACCTCTAAGGAGAAGTTCTCTTCCTTTTTCCCTTCCTCTTTGAAATGCGGTAGTATCCCACTAGATGATCAAGCTAGTAGATTGTTTTAGGCCTAATAGGAGATTGGAGCGCAAAGATAGGAATTGGGACTTTCTTTCCCTTACCCCTTTCTGAGTGAGCATGTGCATGGAAGATCACTGTATCCAGAATTGGATCAAGTGGAAAGGGTTTCTTGATCCAACGCTTTTTCATTTGAATGACATGTCTTGCTCAATGATTAATATCATCTCCTTCCTCTCTATCAACTTCTACATTTAGAATGGGTCTCTCACCAACTTTATCTGCATTGAATAGGGGATCCAGTAGTTCCTGTGAGTCTTGTAGCCTTATCTCATTAGGGATAGTCAAATGGAGAGTCATCTCTGCTAAATACAAAGTCATCCTACAATAGTCTCTGATGTGGACATCACAGTCATCTGTGGCATTCATCTAATGATCTTCAATGGCATCCTCATGATAGAAGTCTTTCCTTGCCAAGTTTACCACTTTACCAATATTGTCAAAATATGGTTGAGGAGATTTATTTTCTTCTAGGGGATAGTTCTCCCATTCCCACTCGAAAGTTAGGATATCCTGCTTCCTCTTCACCTGATATGCTCCTACAACTAATGGCCAATTCCAACAAGGTCTCTGCTATCTTTTAATCCTCTTGTAAGCTAACTCAATATACCTGGATATTTCCATTATGACTAACTTGTCACTTGGGTACCTTGGGAGCTTCTTCAAATTGATAGATGCACCACCCACTCAAATGTATGTGAATGTCCAAAACTAGATGAAATATGCTCCAAGAGTTGTGATATGTGCCTTGGCTTCATTAAAAAATCTCTTCCCATAATCTCCCTTAATAAATCAAATGATGGCAAAGATGAAAGCATCATTTACAACTTTATACTCCTTGCTTTGCGGTGAGAGCTTCTTCCTCACCAATTGGGGATAAACTATATATGGCCATCCATTAGGATCTTGCATACTGCTCTTTTTGTACATCCCAGGATAGTTGGTTGCCCTTGTTGCAAGTAGATAAACCACATAAGAAGTCATGTAGAACTTCTTCTTGCCCTTTACCATCTACAACTAATCACACAAGTTATTGCTAAGTGTGGTGGCCCAATCTAGTGGCATCTTTGCATGTCTGATGGTCTCAATGAAGTTGACCATGAATGGAGTGAAATGACCCGCTGTAGGAAAACCCATAACTTTGCTCAGGAGAATGACTGAATATTCGATGTCATACTTCATGTATCCTCGAGTCATATCCACTTTGCTGATTGTCTTTCCCTGAGGTGACTTCTCAAAGAAGTATAAGGAATATATGATGTCAATGGCCTCCTGATAATGATCTTTATGCCACCTCTTAGCTACTTCATATGAAAGTCTGATGAACTGATCGGCTCTAGGAAAATGGAAAACCCTCTCGATGTTATTAGGTCGTAGATCCAAGACCACTTCCCTAGTGATGCTCTTTACCACCCTTTCATAAGGAACAAAATGCTGAGATAGGGTCATAATCAATTCAGCTGATCGCATAGTCCTGGAATGATGCTGCATTTACTAATCTAGAACGGATTAGGGCGAACCTCAAGGATGACCTTTTGATTAAACTATTACAAGCTCTCAGGAACTCTCCCAAGTCTGTGTGTCTAAGGTCTGTGTCTTTGATCTTAGCATATTCATTGTGTAACTGTGATTTTGTAGTTATGCCTTGGAACTTGAAAACAACTGGTTTCACTACAGATTCAGATGTGGACGCCATCTGATTATATTACCTGCGCATCACAGGAGAAAGAAAACATGATCAATCATTCGATAGAAAAAAAGATTTTAGAAAAAAAAAACATACGTAAGAGAAAAAAAAATCCCCTTAAGAGACTTATTTGTTTTTTTTGTTTTAAAAAAAAATAAAAATTTAACTCCTTTTTGCAAAGGAAAATAATTTTTTCCTTAAAAAAAAGTTTGAACGACGAACACGCGCACGGGAGAGGGGAGTTTTTATTTTTATTTTTTATTATTATAAAATTTTGACACATCTTTAAAGAAATTTCTTTCTCCTAATTCTCGAACTGAGCATTTGGGAGTTGACAAAAAAAATTAGGGGGTCCCCATTCTTAGCGAGGAATGGGGTGTGTGTTGTGAATACCACAACAAGAACCCAAAGTACAAGAAGACCTAAAGGAAGACATGTAAGATATGGTGACACCACAAAGGCCAAAGGGAAAGGTGATCATCACTAGAAATAGGTCAACACAACCTCTCACCAAAATATTAATAGGAACTCCATCAAAGAACAAGAAACTAATAGAAGATCAAGCAAAGTTGACGAGAAATATTATTGTTGCATAAGAGGAGGAGGAAGATGAAGAAAAGACCAAGTCTAATGAGACTACCAAACTGCTAGAAGTCAAGAGACTCCCTCCAATGAATATGGATTAGAAATGTGAAAAACTAATAGAATCAAGAAGCACAATATGATTCAAAGACATTCAATATGATTCTTTGAACAATAATAATCAACTTAATCTTGAAGGCACAATGATTGATATGATGATAGAGTTTAGGTACACATCCCTAGAATTAGGTACTAGATATCTAGTGGGATTGTATAAAAGAATGGATGCCAAGTGGAAACGGGCATTATCCATTAAAAATAAAATAATAGAAATAATATTGGCACAAGTATTGCCAAATCTAGGGAAGACACATATATATAGCCCTTAAAGATTTTGTTGAGAATTTTATGCTGAGGGATAGGGCATATAAAGTTTTAAAAAATAAAGCTCATGAAGTTAAACAAGATAGAATTATACTATGGAAAGAAGCATTTGGATTTCTTGCTCCATCTATAGAGGTGAGGGAAGCTCGAGATGCTATTGAATTCAAAGATGAATATAACAAGAAGCAAGCAGGCTGATAGAGGAGATTCAAAAAATTGTTAGTGTGTATGAACAAAAAGACACTATCATAATTGAAGATAACACTAACATCCCTCCACCCAATCCAAATATCCTGACAGAAGAAAAATTCAAGGTTTAATAAAAGACTCAAGAAAACTCTATACTAACCCAATTTTGTTATAGATAGTTGAATATCCAAAGCTTGAAGTCAGGAATAATAATGATGTTACTTTTACATCAGCTATAGAGGATACAAGTGTCAAGAAACTTGGTAAGGCATTAATTATATATACACCACCAGCGTGTTTGCCAATTTTGTAAATGATACAAATTTTGAGTAAGATTCTTGCACTCAATCAGTGGAAATTGAAGTCACTCAGAAAGAGAAAGAGACTACTCAAGCTTTAATTCAACTTCCAAGTACAAAGGCTATAGAACCAAAAAATGTGACACTAATGCAATAGCTGATTTCTACACAAGTGCAGCGACCAAAGGTGAGATCAAGTGCAAAGGGGAAACAATTGCAGCTATCACTACCCAATGATGCACCCTCAAGATCTTAGTATGTGACAAGGAAGATGACGAGTCAATGAACCTTGATAAGGTAATTACTTTACTTAAGTATGATTTGAATAATATTATAGTGGAACAGTGGCACAAGTTACAAATCTTGTTGAGTCGTAAGGCAAAAAAAGAACAACTAAGAAGAGAGTAGAAGAGAAGACAAGTTCTACATACTATCAAAGATATTTTTATAGATACATTTGGAATCAAAAATGTGAATAGTCAGCATACAAGTGTAGATTAGATAGTATATTTAGTTGATAAAATCTAGACAGATGATATAGAGACCAATGAGAAGTTATTACAATGGTTAGAATGAATAATGGAGCATAAGGTTTTACAGAAAGTCTTACATGGTTGGTAACAATTTTGAAGACCATTTATTCTTTATATTTGAAATTGTGTGATATAGATTTCTTTATAGTAGATACAACACTCTCATTAGAGCTATTACATGTAGACATAAGAGATAATGTTATCATATTGGGAAAGAATGCAAGTTAAAGCTCATCCTCTTACAATGAATTAGCATTCAATCATAAGAGGTTACCCGAGCTTGCGGCTAGAGACACATAGATAAGGCATAAGTTGACATTAATTAAAATTTTAATTATTGCCACACATAGAGATAATTCAGAAGCTAATCTCTATTACTAGAGATATTTTGAAGAAAGAGACAAATTTTACACACATTACAAGATTCATTGATCTAGTTGTCAAGCTAGAAATTTGGTTTCAAATTTTGGAATAGGTAAAAGAGAGATGGAATAAAGGCTATGCCAATACTGTGGTAAGTCATCAAAAATAATTTGATAAGTATCAACTCACCCCAACAACCCAAGTTCCATCACTAACAAAAATAAAGAGGAATGAGAATGTATATGACGGGGAAATGAAGATAATTAAAAGGGAAATGTGAGGACAATCAAAAGACAAGGAGAGTCAACATACATATCAAAGATCAAATATCAAATTTTACAAGATCACATTATGGTCTTAGGGGGAGTGCTCATTTTTGAATGAAATAATTTCATGAAGTGTTTTTGCCACTAATGTTAAAGGGGGGGATTTTTGATCTCTAGGCCTATGTTTTTTATTAGTATACAAACACTTAATCATTTAATAGGAAATATTACAAGTTCATCACTGTGAACAAGTTATCTAGTAAAGGTCGAGCATATAATGCTTATATCGAGAAAGATAGTGGTTCTCAAGTATTCAATAGTGACTGAGTAGATGAACAATCTGAGCAGTATAGTAGAGACCAAGTATGTTGACAAGTTATCAGGAGTCAAGAAAACAACTATATAGAAGTCGAGTAACAACATGAAGGTTTATGCATGACCAAGCATCAAAGTGTTCAAGTGTCAAGTAGTTAAATTTTAATATAAAAGTTTATAATGGCACAAACTCATATGTAAATCATTTTGGTCAAATTTTATATGAAATTTAACTTTTGTAGAGCTAGATAAGATGTTGATTACATGTCATTATAGAAGGTAATAATCCAAGGCATGTGATTCAACCAATTAGAAAAAGGGATATAATTGGTAAAATTTTGTGAAGTGTAAGTCATCGATCTATATCTAGAACATTCATAGAATGTTTATTTAAATAGGACTCTAACCCTATAATAATAAGTCTTGAGGAGCAAAGAAGGAAGAAGAGAAAAGGACAAGTAACCTTATGTGCATGTGAAGGAGTGAAGGTGAAGTCTGAAAGCAGAGCAAATAGAGAGAAATTGTATAAGTGAAGGACTAGATAAAGTTATCAGATTAGGAGATTTAAATTAATGATAAAGTAAAGAGGAGACCCAAGATCAACTTGTAGACAAAATTGAGGGTTAGGTATTGAATCAAGTTTTTAAAAATTGAGACAGGGTAAATCTCTCAACATACTAGTCTTAACGGACCTATGTAAACCTCCTAACAAAGTCCTTATTTCACTGTGCATGTAAAATCCTTTAACAAGATGAGACCTAATAGTATCTTAAATTTTAGTAGGGAAGACCCCTTAGAGGGTCGATCATATTTTATGATCAAATATTGTAACCCTGACATGTTAACTTTATTGTTGCAATAATGAAGATTTATGGATTTCATCCCCACCACAAATTTACCTTCATCTTGAAGTGTTTTTGGGTAACCAAATCATTGTGTTATGTGTTGAAATATTTTTGGATGTGACATATTTCATTTATGTTTTAACATTTTAGTTTTGATGGTAGATCTGCAAGATGAATTATAAATGAATGAATGAAATTGGTTTTGAAGTCAAAATTTTAAGTTTGTGATTCATGATTCACCCCCTCTCCCCCTCTGAGCATCTTTTTTTCCATATACTTATTCCAACATTTCTATGTGTGTAAGCTAGTTTCGGGGTATATTTCCTTAAACACAGGTGAGATTAGAGTTACTTTGGCATTGATCCCTACAATCATCTAGATTGTGGATGAGGGTGTCCCAACAATGTGGAGATTGATGATGTTGGCCAAATTATACAAGAACCTACATCAAATCATTTTCTAGGGTGCAAGGCACCACCAAGAAAGGATATTGGGTTTTTTGGCCCTTCTTTAGGTGTGAGCATGGGAGAACATTGCAGTGTTATAACCAATTGGGTGATGAGACAAGCAAGCAGATGAGCATATGGTATTTAGATGGGCAGATCCTCTAACTTATCATGATACAAAGGATTTGGACTACTAGAGGGTATAGATGAGTGAGATTATTATAGTGATATGGAGACCATACATGGGTCTACAGCCATGGCTGGGGGAGGTAGAGTAGTTGATGTATACCATCTCATTATGTTTGACTTTTGGGAGGTGGGATTACATTGTTGAGTAGTATAGACCTGATGGGGTTTTGAAGTAGTTTGGATGGCCTCAAGATGTGTAAGGGGAGCCACTCTAGTACTAGTGGGTGATGCATGAGTCTAACATTCTATTCAAACCTACACTATGGTGGGAGGGACTATTCTAGGCATAGTGGGATTTACCACAAGTGGATTTAGATTGGTTTGATGGGATGGCAAATATAGGATCAACCTAGGGTTATAGAGACTAGTTTTAGAGGTCATGTCTAGCAGGCTAGGAGAGGCAGGTATAATGCAAGGAGTTTGAGACAATGAGCAGAAGTGATAGTGTAGGGGGAGGCATCATAATGGAGGAGATGATGGGAGGGAGAGGAAGAGGAGAGGGGAAATGAGGAGAAAAGACCATAGAAGGAGAGGCCCAAGTGGAAGGAGTAGGAGGGAGGAGACATACACATGTGCTAGCAGGGTCAAGAGGGACAGGAGGAGGCTCGTCATCAGAGGGAAGGGATAATAGATTGGCAGTGAGGTATTCCTCCTTGTAGTAGATACACGATACAATGATCTTGCTACTATGAGACACTTAGAAGGATATGGATGAGTTAAGGGAGGAGAGAGATTAGTTGTAGAGGGAGAGGGACCCTACATAAAGATAGCTAGCTAGGATATAGATAGAGTTGGATGGGTAGTGGGTGGAGGGAAAATGATAGACAAGGAGATTGGACGCTTTGGAGGGGGAGAGGGAGAGAGAGGGGGATTGGTTTAGGAGAACCCACTCTAGATTCATCAATGAAGGCACATAAGGATCCTAAATAGTCTACTTAGGATAGTTTGGCACACTGATCCAGTTATAAGGCCTAGTTCTAGGATTAGGCATAATTATGAGCCCCTTGGTAACTAAGGTCAAATATGATCAATAAGCCTAAAAATTCATAGGATTCTATATTTTTAATGGTTTTTAATATCTAGATCCATGTTGGATCACTTAGTTTAGGCCTGGACCAAGTTTGGTCTTCAGATTTGCATTTTTGTAAATTTTGCAAAAAATGCTCAAAAGTTATTAGCAACTTTTGAGCAAATTTGTAAAAAAGTTTCAAATACTTTAAAATCTATTCCTCCAATGGCTAGGTAGGTCAAAATAACCATGTAACCATTGGATAATTCCTATAAATCCTTATAGGCTGATGATAGTAAATACAATTTGTAATTTTGACATTGAAAATAATACAAATCAACATTTTCCTTGCAAAAACATGTGTTCCGGGCCGTTGTACATAATTTTAAAAAAGAGAGGACATGTTCCAGTGGTTCTAGAAGTTGAAGGATTGAATATATTTTCAATTTTTGCAAGTCTCATGTTTTGATCAGCCATAGTTTAAAAGTTATTGAATTTTCTTGTTTGTTGCCTAGGATTCAACTTAGAAATCAACATGTTGCTAGGGCTAGGTCATTTTCACACATTCCACCATTAGAAATTGATGCCCTTTTGTGGAATGCAAGGTGTAAAAATGTGCTTTCAGATTTTGTAAGTTGTTTTCCAAGAAGTGCAAGGAGTTGAGTTTGCCACCATACCCTAGGTGTGCATCATCATGAGTACACCAATCAATATTGACAAAAATCCCTTTGAGATTGAGTTTTGGGATTCAATGGAGGCTAAAGGCTTGGATTCTTGCTTCTTTTACATGCCCCTACATATCCTAATTATTGGATTAAGTTTCTCCTTTGTAGAAAACATACTTATAGAGTAAATGGAGTGCTAATTAGGTCTAGGAATTTGACCTAATGTTACAATTGCAACAACCTCTATTCCTCTCCATCCTTGGGCACTTTGGCATGTTTTATAGAACCAAAAAGGGTATCCAAATCCAAACTTATGCCTTATTCTCATTCTATGAGGGTTGCAAACCAATTCATTGGTTTTCAAAGCAACTTCATGCTATATCTTTTCTTTGATGAAACAAATCATTGATTCATGTTGGTTAGGACCTAAATAGGCCATTTTAGTTATTTTAGGCCACCTCTAGTCTTTGTGTCCAATTTTTGGGGTTTGATCCCTCTTTTGTCTAAGGGAATCCATTAGTACATTTTGAGTTTTTGGTGCTTAGAACTTTGGTAGACCTAGTGATTAGGTTACTTTGCCTTGCGGGGTTGTGATAATATTCTTATAAGCCCATCTCCATACCTATGATAGGTATTTGGTACTAGGAACCTTCACCTTGGGTGTTGAAAAAATTTGAGAACTTCTACCATTTTTTGTTGTTTGAAGACTTTTGCTAACTACTATTGCATCAGAGATGGAAAGTGAGGGTGGATAGATTACTAGCAGAGAGGGATGGGTTGCTGGTGGAGGTATCCATTCTTAGGGATTAGATGGTAGTAGGAAGGGGATGGATGAGCTTAGGTGGTTGAGGGTAGAGATGGAGGATTTTCAAGAGGGGGTTGGATTTTATAGGGGTGGTACCATATAGTCATGCTGAAAGATCAAATAGAGGACTATAGCCATTTGACACAATTAGGGACAAATGGGACACATATAGGGATGTACGGTGGTGGGGAGAGTGTGTGGAGTACATGGGGATCATAGAGGGTAGGGAAGAACCATAGATTAGGGTAGAGATAGAGGCGGGAGAGACAGATGGAAGGGAGGAGGGATGAGGGGAAAATCTCAAGGATTAGAGGAGGAGAATAGGTAGGGATGAGGCCACCTCAAGAATAATGGATAACATAGAGGCTAGAGGATGATCCATATATGTCTCATGGTGATGTGTCAATGGGAAAGAGATTGGATGAGCAGTGATATGTTGCATGGTGGGATATGCCACATGTATTTGTACTTGTACTATATTTTGATACAAGAATAGACCTGAGTGTATGTAATATATGGACAATGACTAGACTTTGGATGAACATTTTTGTATTCTTTTAAGGGTGGGTGTTGGATATTTATTTAATTTTTTGGACATACATATATAGATAGATGAGAATTGATTTGGGGTGGGATATGAGTTGTGTGCAAATGTGTTGGCTTTGTGATGAGATGCATTGTAAATGTATATGCTGTGTAGTAATATGCGTGATGTAAGATGTGATGTTTATATATGTTTTTTTATTATATGTATCATGGTACTAATATGGGGATGCAAAGTGGATGTTCATATTATGTAGGATCTATATCTTATGTGTGATATTTATATGCATATGAATGTAATGATTTTGGTTTTGTTTATTATAAAAATGCATGCATTGATGAGTTGTAAAAAATTATGATGATGGAAAACATGTAATGATAAAAGGAACATGGATGTGAAATGTAAATGAAAATTGAAATGAACCTAAGAAGATAATGAGAAATGCATAGGACAACTAAAAATGTACCTAAGAAGATAAATGCAATCAGAATGATAACTAAATGAACCTAAGAAGAGAAATGAAATGCATGTGATAACTAAATGAACCTAAGAAGATAACAAAAATGCACATGAAAACTAAATGAATCTAAGAATATTATAGAAATTGGCATGACAACTAAATGAATCTAAAGGATTAGGCAATGAAAATGAGTTTAAAATGCAATGATAATGAATTGATGAAGATAGTGAAAGGGAAACTATAAGGAGACTAGGATAATAAAGGAAATGGTTGTAATGTAAATGCAATGATAATGATAAGGAAGCAAGTTTGGGATTCATGGGGATGGATATGATGGATGTGTATCATATCACTAATTGACTGTAACCTCTTGTGGTAGGGAGGAAAATCATTTGGACAAATTTTCACATAATATTTTTAGGGGACCAAGGGGGTTTGTAGGTGAGGGGATAATGTAACGGTGAGGATTTGAGATTTTAAAATTGGACCTTATGGTTGGGTAGAATGGGGGAAATGAAAAATAAGATGTTTGGATTTTCAAAGATAGGATCTATAGGATTGGTAGGACTAAGTTGGTAGGATTGATTTGTAAGATAAGATAGGATTTGTATGATTGGTAGGACTGATTTGGTAAGATAAGATGGGATAAAATAAATACAATGGGGGGGATGGAATTTATCTTGAAGCTTAAGTGTGGGGTGTTTCATAAAGAAGTACCACCATATAGTTTTGAGCACTTAGTTTTCTATAGGAATACTAGGGACATGTCAAGGTTACCTGGTACATCTAAGCCTTGTTGTTAGTATTACATAGGATTGAATTTAAAAAAAACATGCAAGGATTACCCCAATTTTATGCTTGAATCCCAAGGAATTAGAAGGGAAACAACACTAGGTAATCCACAAGAAAATGATATTTCCCATGTGCATCATGTGATCATAGCTGATCATATGTTTGGAACATGCAAGGGTCATGTTTGACTAACCTAAAAGTAGAAAAAAGATTAAAAGACCTTATCAATACCTTGTCTCTCTTATTGCCCCATTCACGACACACCATGATATTTAGAGATAATGTCAACTTTGATAAGGGAATAATCAAATTGCTTGGAAAAGATACCTATAAGAAGAAAATTGTGAAATTCCTAAAAGAAAAGAAATCAAAAGAAAGAGTAAATCCATAAAAAAAGAAACCGTTTTCCAAAGAGATCAGTAGGACTAGATATTGACATACCAAGATTAAACATTAGGGAGGATGCATCTTGCAAGGACCTATTGGTAGCATCTGAAACCACAACGATCTTGGAAAACATAACCTTTTTAGGATACCTCTTTGATGACAAGGAATATCACTGGAGGGTCCTAAAAAGGACCTTTTTAAGAGATTTGTGGTTTGTGACCAGACACGAACTAACTTAAAAGAGAAATTGGGATATGTACAAAGGGACTAAGAAAAGGATGGACAAGAGAGGATTTACAATTAACTAACCAAGGATTTTACAAGGATCATTTTTTAAAATTTTAGTGCGATAGGAAATTTTAGCATGAGAGGTTGGTGGTATTATTTACAATGTAAAAATCCCAGTATGAGGAGATAGCGGGTGGCATATACTATACTGAGGATAGTGTCGGGGTATAATACAAAAATATGATACATAGATATGATACAAGCTTCATTAGGAAAAAAGTACATAACACAATGGATATTTTTTATGGGAGATGGTGATGGTATAGTACAACACGTTGATGTATATTTCCAAGCTTAGGGATTGGGATAGTGATATTGATAGTGTTGTGATGTGATCTTAGAACATCGTGGGAACATGGGGGGATGGATAACTAAATATGATGAGAGAAATGGAAGGATATGGGGGTGGTTTTTTGATAGATAATAAGAAGGCCACACACACATGGTTCCTATTGCTAGGTTTTCACCAAGGTATCTATCCAAGATGCTTGTATTGCAGAGTTTTCACCATTGGATGCTTATTTTTCTTCACTATTTTGGTGGATCATTAGGTGCCTGAATTGCCATATTTTTACCATGAGGAAGATCTTGTAGGACTTATTATGATGTTTTTTTTTTTTTTTTTTCAAGATTAGCAAGATACACTTAGGGGCTTAGGCATAGAACTTCTTGAGGTGAATGATGTTGGCAAGATCATTCAAAGTTTCACCTTCAAGGCTTGATAGATAATATAATACTAAGCCAAAAGATGTTGTGATAACATATGGACCAAGCCATGTGGGCTCAAAATTTCCCTTCTTTTCTTGATCTGCTTGAACTCTTATGTTTTCTTGAGGACTATGTCACGTACTTGAAATTCTTTTCGGTAAACCTTTTTGTTGAAGTTGTGATTGAGTCAATTTTGATAGACCATGAAGTGTTCATAGGCTTGTAGCCTTCTTTCATCTAGTAGATCCAACTACGTGAGTCTGGAGACTTTGTAGTCTTCATCTGATATTTTTCCTCCTAAAGATATGTGCAAGAATGAGAGTTCAACCTAAATAGGTAAGACTAATTTGGTACCATAGACTAGGGAGTATGGATTTGTGTTTTTGGATATACGAAATGAGGTGTTGTAAGCCCATAAGGCTAGGTTGATTTGCAGATGCCAATCACAACTGAAGTCATTGACAACTTTTTTGAAGATTTTGAGTAGGGTTTTGTTAGTTTGCTTAGCTTGACCATTACCTTATGGAAAGTATGGGCTAGAGAAAGGATGATGAACATGGAGGGAGGTGAACAACTCTTCCATATTTAGGTTTTCAAAGTTACATCCGTGGTTTGTGAAAATTGTAATAGAAATACTAAAATGGAAAAAAATATGATAGAGGATGAATTTAGATACTTGAACTCCTATGGCAGTGACGAGTGGGATTGCCTCAACCCACTTAGTGAAATAGTTTGTAGAAGGCATGATCCATTTGTGGCCTTCTAAAGATAGGGGTGCAATCACACCAACAAGGTCAATCCCCATCATGCAAATGGCTATGATGGTGCAATAGGTTGGAGATCTTGAGCTGGAGATCATATTAAATTTCTATGTTGCTGATAAGGTAGACACCTTTTGACAAATTCACAAGCATCATGTTCACTAATAGGACAACAGTAGCCCACTCTAAGTATTTGTGTCGCTAAGGTTATACTTCTTGTGTGAGAACCAAAAACTGTGGCATGTACCTCTTTTAGGGCCATTGTAGCCTCATTTTAGTCTAAACATCTAGAGTGAGTATCATGATAGCCTAGACAATATAGGGTATTAGCCACAATAATGTAGTGGGAGCCTCTGTGAATGAGGTTTTGGTGTTGGTTTCATGTGAAGAGGGGAGATATGATACCATTTTTTAGATATGGTACCATTTTTTAGATACACATGAATTTTGTGGTACCATGAGGATTGGGGACCAACCAAGATGCATAATCATGTTGAGTCATCATTCAAGTATGTAGGCTTGTGTAGCTACTTGACTAAGAACTCATATTGTGTAGATTTTTAAGGAATTTCTAAGAGTGAACTAATAGTGGCCATTGCATCTACAGGCTTGTTTTGCAACCTGGTTACCTACATGAATTTGATTTTTGGGAAATGTTTCTATAATAGATCAACCAATTTTTTATAAGGTAGTAGCTTGTCATCCTTTGTTTGGTATTCGTCAAACACTTATTTCATAATTAATTGTGACTCTCCAAAGACCTGTATCTTCATTATGTTCCATTAACCCATCATTTTGAGGCCTACAATAAGAGCCTTATATTTTGATATATTGTTTGTGTACTGGAACTATAGTTTGAAAGGTTTGGGAATTTAGTAAACTTGAGGGGTGACCAACAATATTCCTACTCCGCACCCATGGGAGGTATAGGATCCATCAAAGTATAGCTTCCATGATGGTTGTTCTTCTATCATGTAGAGATGTTCATTTGGAAACTCCATAACAAGAGGATAAGCATCAAATAATGGTGCATTAGCCAAGTGATCTACTATAGCCTAGCCCTTGATTTCCTTTCTATCGACATATTAGATGTCAAATTCATTAAGGAGTATGACCCATTTTTCTAGGTGATCTATGAGAGGTGTGCATGATAACATGTATTTTGAAGGATCAGTTTTGGAGATGAGTTACATAGTATGACTCATCATGTAATGACAAAGCTTCTGAGTGGTGAAAACTACAACTAAACAATTTTTTTCCATAAGAGTGTAATTAAGCTCTTAGCCAGCTAGATTGCAACTGATGTAGTATATGGCTCTTTCTTTACCCTTGTCATCAAGTTGTGTGAGAAGTGCACTTAATGCTATTGGACTAGATATGATGTATAGTATCAAGGGTCACCTGACAATTAGAGGAACTAAGATAGGTGGATTAGCCAAGTATTGCTTGATCTTCTCAAAGTTGTGTTGACATATAGGATCCCATCTAAAATTAGGATCTTTCTTAAGAAACTGTGTAAATGATTGGCATTGATCTACTAGCTACGAGATGAACCTTCTCACTAATTGCAACTTGCCTTGGAGAGTAAAATGTTGTCACAATGTCTTAGGAGGAAGCATGTTGATGATGGCTTTGACCTTCTGGGGGTTGATCTCAATGTAATGTCATGATAAAATAAATCCTAGGATATTTCTAGATGTGATGCCAAAAATACATTTCTTGGGGTTAAGCATGAGGCGATACATTGCTAACTGATCAAATACTTATTCAAGGTGAGACAGGTGATCCATGACATTAGTAGATTTTACCAAGATCTCATCTACATAAGCTTCAAGGGTTTTATAGATGAGGTCATGGAAAATGTCCATCATAGCTTGTTGATAGGTTTCACTTGTGTTCTTTAACCCAAAAGGCATCATGTTGTAGCAACAGGTGCCCCAAGGGGTGGTGAATGTTGTTTTATGCCGATCCTCTTCTACTATCTATATTTGATTATACTCGTAAAATTAATCTATGAGGGATAATAGTTTGTGGCCAACTATGAGATCCACAATCATGTTGATATTTGGAAATGAGAAGTCATCTTTGTGATAAGCCTTTTTGAGGTCCCTGAAATTTGTGTAGATCTAGATATCATCAAAAAATTTTGTGATTGGTACCATGTTGGAGATCTAGTTTGAATGATCAATTGGATGGATGATCTTTGCTTCTAGCATCTTTTCTAGTTTAGCTTTGACTAGTAAAGAGACCTTGGGATGCATCTTTTATAGTTTTTTCTTGACTGTTTTAACCTTTGGATCTTCTACCAAATGGTATACCACTAATTTAGGATTTAGTCCTGGCGCGTCTTGATAAGACTATGCAAATTGACCAATTTTTACTAGACTTACCTCAATGAGATGGTCTTCTTGATTTGGTGGTAAGGATATTGTGATGTATGTGATCCTAGGTGTCTTTGTTAGACTAATATTGATTAGCTTGGTGTCCTTAGTTAGGATCAATGATACTACATGCCTATGATCTTATGGGGGAAGCATGAAATATCCATCTTCATGCACCTTAGAGAGGTTTTCACTAGATACATCCTTTATTTTTTTCTTATTTTTTGAATGATCCAATGGTGCTCTAGAAGAGTTTTCACTAGGGGATACCATTGTTTTGATTATCTTTATTTTTATCATTTTTGCAACTAGAGTTGTTGATAGCGGTGGCTTTTTGTGTGGTATTTCAGATCCTATGATCAGAGGAGCATGTGTTCCATAGAAAAATCATCAATATAAATCACACTTGGTTTGCCCCAATCAATGAGCTTGGGATGAGTGAGGGGAAGTTCTACAAGCTTGATGGATAGTTCACAGAGCATAGAAGCTCCTAAGATGATTTTTTCAAGGAAAATATGTTCATAAGCTTTCTTTTCAACCCCGTCAAGGATGTCTTCTACTTCTATGAGGTTTCTTTGGATGTTCAAGAAGGCATGACCATTCTTAGTAGTGCCCCCAAATGTGGGGAGTCCATATCCTAGCCCTTTCTTCTTCTTCTCTTTGTATTCTTCTATTGGTTGTCTTATGCCTGACTTTTTGCATCCTAGGCCACCTCCTTGATAATCCCACTATTTAGGAGCAAGTTGAAGTGAACACAGATATTTCTATTTGAAGTAGTCAATGAGTTTTTTTCCTTTTTGAGGTGGGTCTTTCTATAATCATGTACTGATGTTAGGGATCATTTCTTCCCCATTGAGGATCCCATTGGAAAAAAAATCATCAACTTGAGTTGTTTGAGTTGAGGAGTTGTGTCTTTCTTTAGTCCTTGATAGATTGGGTGCCCGTGAGTGCGTGGATCAAGAGGTAAAGCAACCACAAAAAAGGCATCTAAGAGACTATATTCACCATAGACTTGGTATTTTATCTTAACAATGGAGAGTGTGAAGACTAAGATGGTGTCAAGATCATGGTAAATACTGAAAGAGCTAGTGATGGTAGTGTTAATCTCAATTTTGGGGTAATGGTTATCATAGGATGCTTCTAATGCATTGCAATATGTAAAGGGTTCTAGAATGGTGTGGATGGTTATCTCGGTGCCATGATACAAAAATTTGACACACTAATAATAAGTGGACAGAATGACTTTCATAAGATGAATCCATGGTTGGAAAAGGAGAATATTGAAGGGTAGGTTAAGATCAACTACATGGAAAATCATTTCTTAAGTAGTACGCCCAACTTTGATAGGAAAAAAATGGTTCCTTTGGTGGTTCACTCTATGTTATCATAGGCTTTGATGGTGGTGACTTCATTTATGATGTCTCTCTTAGTATACCCTTCTTATTTGGTGAATATCAATGTACATAGGTTTAAGGCTGATCCATTGTCTATCACAACCCTCTTGATGATGAAGTCAAAAACCATGATGGTTGTGCATAGTGGAAGGATGTGATTTAGCTCAATGGCTAGGGTATCAAAATGTTTGAAGGATAAAGTACATAAGGTGCTACCAAGTTTTGAAATTATGTAGCATTGGTATTAGTAGGGACATGAGATTCATGAAGTGCACTATCGAAGATTTCTTTATAAAGTGGGCTACTGTGTAGAAAATCTAGGATAGAGATTTAGACTAGCATGTTCCCAAAGTGTTCCAAAATATTGTATTGTGGTCCTGACAGGGTAGGCTCGGATGACCCTATGATGTTAAGTTGGGTTCTTCGTGTAGTGACTACACATTGATTACAAGGGAAATTTATATTGATTACATTAAAATAATGTTCTACTTGGGATATGGAATGAGTCAAGCTACCATAGTCCAGGTATGCTGAAGTATAGTTCTATGAGTTGTAGAAGTGATCACCTTGTTTGGGTTGGATAGTGTTTGGTTTGTTGGTGTTGTTGGTAGCGTTGTTGTGCACAAGGATCTTGCCTATATTTTTGTTATTGTGTGGGGGAAATTCATTTTGATGGATCAATAATCCTACATTTGGAGAGGCTTGTGACCTCACTAATATATCTTTTTTATTAATGAGGTCTTATATATAGTCTTTAAATTGCATGCATTTGAGGGTGGGGTGCCCTTTAACTCGATGAAATTCACAAAAATCCTTTTCTCTATACCTTGTTTCCCTTGGCTGACTTTGATCTAAGTGTTGCATTTAGGGATGATGGATGATATTTTATTTGGCCAATTTTTCAAATATAACATTGAGTGGTTCCCTCAAAGAGGTGTATACTTTTGGTTGTCTTTGGACTTGCAGTTTTGGTCCAGCTGCACTAGTGATAGCATTGGTTTGATTTGTTAGTACTTGGTGACTTGGTGCTTGAGCAGTGTGATGATATTGTTGTGGTGGAGTTTGTTGGTAGCTTTGTTGATAGCATGTGTTCTACGAGTATGATGACTATTGTTGTTTTTGCATTGGTTGGTAAGGAGTGTTTGATGTGTTGGGAATTGTATTGACCACTTGTACATGTCAGGTGTTGGTGGCACCATCTATAATGATATTGTTATTTTTGTTCCATTATCATGGTTTGTCATTATATTTTGCTCGCTCTTGGGTTTTTTCCTTGTAGACTTTGATGACTCCATCTTTAATGAGTCCTTTCTTGAGGCTCATGATCTTTTCCTTGATGTCTTTGTATGTTTGTAAGAAATTCATAACCATGTGGTGTGCAAGGCTGGGGTGTGCATCGTTAATGAATATCTTGACAAGGTGACACTTGGGTATAGTGCACAAGGCCCAAGTTGTGAGAGTTTTCCATCATTGTAAGTAATCAACAAGGCTTCCTCCTCTTTTTTTTTTTTTGGTGTGAACTAAATTTACCTTGGATAACTTAGTCTTGACTAGGTGAGCATATTTCTCCACAAAAGCTTCTAAAAGATCAACAAAGGTGTTAACTATGTCGAGAGGTATTCGATAGAACCTTTACAGAGCACAACCTCATAGAGTTTTAGAAAAGAGGTGCATGAGGAATATGTCATTGTAGGCCACTTCTTGGTAGTGCTTATAAAAATTCCTTGACATGTGTGATTGGATCTCCTTTCCCTCTAAATTTATCAAACTTGGGAATTTCAAAGTGTTTAGGAAAATGTGTCATTGTTATAGCTTTATCCAATGGATGTGGACATCCTTTTTCAAACTTGAATTTTTTTGAATTAAGTTCCATCTTGGAATTATTTTAAGATATTTTTTCATTTCTTCCCACTTAGGGTTGACGGGTCTTATTGATGGTGCCTCCAATCCTAGTGCCCTTGGTGGAGGGTATGTTTCAGATGGAGCAGGTGAGTATGGATGATTATGGTGGTTGTATTGTGGTGGGTGAAACATAGATTGTACGATTGTTGGGATAAGGTTGATTGGCTATTGAGAGGGTGGTTGGATGTATTATTGTGCTAGTAGGATTTGGTTCAAATATCACATTTTTTGTGGTTGAGGATAAGTGTTGGACTATTACCTAGATAGGTCATTCTGCATGGATGTTTAAGCATACTACAGTTGTAGTGTTTTTTTTTTCAGGAGGTAGCAACCAATGCACTGGAGGTATGCTTTAGAATTGTGTCCTTGGTTGAGGTGGCATTTGGGTATTGTGGGGAGCCAAATTGTTGATGTAAGGAGGCACTCCCATTTCTAGTAATTATTGTGGTGGTATACGTTGGGCATTTCAAAGGGGTGGCATGGAAAAATAGTTCATGATAGAAGGTGCGAGATTGACTCAGGAATGTGGTGATGGTTGAAAATTGGTCATGAATGGATTATTGGTTAAGGGATTAGTACTTAGTCCTTGTTATTACGAAAAACTCCAAGGACCAAGTGAAAATGTGGTGGCAATATTTTGAATGGGAGCAAATAGATTGATACTGATATTGGGCGTGAAAAAAGATGGATTAATAGATAGTTATGGGGCACTGAGGTGTTGATTTAATGTCCTATTGGGAAGGACTAGTTGCAGCATTAGTGGCCATATATGAGGTGGAAGAGGCAACTTGGGTAAGGGTGGGTGTAGTACTTCTAATTGGGGGAAAGGGAGACTATGAAATTAGAATAGTGATGGTGGAGGTCTTTGTAGATGTGAGTGGTGTAATAGTGGGATGTTGGGATGTTGTGTAGACTAATGATTGTGCCATGGTGTGTTTGTTACTTTGTGTGATGGGAGCACCTAGTTGGGTGGATGGTATATTTGTATCCATGAGTTTTGATTGTATTGTTTGATGTCCTTTTTCTAGTATGAAAAAGGGGTCATTAGGATCAAATGAACCAATGGGTGTTGGTAGTCTTCCAAATAAGTGATGGGCAAGATCTGATATGTCCAAAGGTGGTGGTCACACAAATTGAAAGGTGCCAACATTGTCTCTCTGGAAGTTTTCCATATTGATTTATCTATTTCTATCTATGATACCATTGACAAGGGTTGTGTGCCCTGGTTGATTCATGAAGGCATCTATGTCTAGTGATGAGGGACCCAAGTCTTCTAGATTTTTCTATGGAGTAGGTGGTAGTATAGTGAATGTTGGGTCTCATTGTGTGCTAGTCAAGGTACTACTAAGACTAGGATCCATATCTTTCTTCTTTCTTTTCTTGAGACATGTGGTAGGTGACATGAAATTAAAATTTTACTAAGATACAAGATAGCTTGGATGGTGTATGCAATATGTGAAGGAAATCTATGATGTTAGGATTTTCATAAGTATGTATGTATGATGGTGTAAGGGATTTCTAAGGATATGACGCTTAAGTTTCCTAAAAGGATTAATGATGTAATACCAAGTGTGGAAGAGATGTCATCCTAATGTGTAAGCTCAAGATACAGAGGATATGTCAACTTTAGGATAGACTAATGACCTTATGGAAGATGTGTGATAATAAAATGTGGGACTTAACCTTTAGAAAAAGGTGACGAGGAGCACACGTGAGAAACAAATAAACCACTTTAGAAAATCTATAGTAAAAGGAAAAAAATTAAAGATATGATGGATGTAGGATAGACAATTCTAGCAAAGTGACACTGGAATGCTCATACAAATGGATGAAATGGTGGGGGATTTTTAAACTATGATTACTTTTGAAAATAGATGTGTTTTCTATGATCTAAGGGTGATGGATCTATAACTTCTAGAATTTACAATTTCAATTCTTAATCCAACAATCCAATTAGCATTTAATCCATCACATATAATTTGATCTAATTGCATGCATAAGGAATTGAAAACATGAAAGCATTCATAACAATGTGACACAAAGAATTGGTGAACCAAAAACCTTCCAAATAGAAACTAAAACTGGGGTGGGGATGATACCCCCACAAGCTTTAGTATAGTAGTATAAAGTTAGCCTGTTAAAGCTTACATTGATCACTTCTGATGACCTACCCTGTTAGGAGCAATAAGGACTGCTAGGTTCACCTTGTGAAAGGATTTACAAACATACAATTAAGTATGCACTTGGTAAAGATATTTACAAAAGACTATTAGGTCTACCTTGTTAAAGTATTTGATTGATCCACCTATTAGGATGAAGCAATAGCTGATCAAAATCACCTTGTTGTGATAGATATGACTTTGTTGCTCCTTATACTACTATAGCCTTTGTAATTTTCTCTTTCTCCTCTTCTCTGATTATATTTGCTTACATTGCATTCACTTTCACATCTTCATCATACTTCCACACTTTGGATATGATACAATACATTACATACATACCAATCCAATTATACAAATTACAAAGTTGGCCACAATACAACTTAACACAAATATCAAAAAGTTAGTCCACATGAGGACACTCGAGTTCTGAAGACTAACTTGGTGAGGTTCTAATACTCGGCATCCACTATCAATGCTCAACATTGTCATACACTTGCTAGATGTAGAAGCTCAGTCCATACTAATCACGTCCAAGTAGTCTTGAACTCGATTTGCACTGGTGACTCGATAGATACTATGAAACTTGTCATATAAATTGAATCACTTATTTACCATGGCATGACTTAGTAAACACTATCACCTCATGCTCTGTATAAACTATGTCACTTGGTTAATACTATGAAGCTTGGCTAACACTGGACTCACATCACATACACTTTGAACTCGATGAATACTGCACAGCTCGGCTTGCATAGGTAAACTCAGCATACACTGAGATGCTCACTTTACATTTTTGATCTTCATTGTAAATGTGATTGCTTGGTAACCATTGGGATTTTTCCAAATGACTTAGTATAAATTGTAGAACTCGGTAACAACTGAAATGTTTGGCAAACACTAATAGTTGTACAATAAGCTCGATATCTATATACAATCTGAATAAGTGCACATCACTAATAAAAAACTTGACTGATATGTCAAAAATCTCCCCCTTTGGCATTATTGACAAAAACATTTATCAGCCAAAATTGAATTCAAAAAGTTTCCTGAATACCTTTTACCCATCACCTTGTGATACTAGCTTGGTAGAGTATATTGTTTTTGAGATTTTTCAAAATTGATTTTGTAAGGTATATATCTGTACATGGTAAGGTTCTTTCATACAATGTACTATACATCTTCTTGCTATATACACCATATCTTACTCCCCCATTGTTTTTACAACTTATTGCATGTTCTCCTCCATAACATATGTCTTTCTCCCCCTTTTTGACATTAATACCAAAGATTTATTCTATTTATTTACATAGTAACACCAAAGTGAGATAATAATTCTAAATGTATCTTGAGAATGATTTCCAAGGTTTTATCCCAATTTTCTTGCAAGACTTTATATTTGTGAAGTGCAATTTGGACTTCTACTGACAATTCTATCATATGGTTTGCTATGGAGAAATTATTTTCATGGATGAGAGTTTTTGAATGTGCAATATGTTTTGGCAATTCATCCATGTTGGGAGGAATCATATTTTGTATATTTATCAATGTGGATCTAATCCTTGCTTCTTCTTTTAGTAATTCTGCTTGCATATCTGACAAAAATCTTATTTTCTTGAATTGTATAGAGCTTGAACTAGGGTCAAGTTACAACTACTAAGCACTAGCCTTTAGATCTTCATCTATTTTGGACAATTTGTCCTTTATTTCCTTAGCAAACTCAGAAACATCGCATAGTTTTCCAAAAAGTGATGACACATTTGTACAAGATGCTTCTAAATTGCCCAAAATTGTAGAAATTTCTACTTGATATATATCTATTTGTTGAGCAATGTGCTCCAACACTTTATTATTAAACTTCTTTTCTACCTTCTGTACTAGCTTATCTTGTCCATAAGTATCTTCATTAAGTTTCTAGACTACCTCTACTAGCTAATACAAAAATTGGTTGAGAAGAATCAACCTAAATACCTATGGCCTCTGCCAAAATGTACTTTGCATCTTCAATTATTTTGAATTCCTTATCTCTCTCCTCTCTTAGTCTTTGCTATTTAGCCTTCTTTGAAGGATTTTACCAAATAACTGCATTTGGTCTGGAGTAAGCTTGGAAATGTCCCAATTTGGGATTACAATTTCCTCATCTAAATCAAATTCTTCTTCCATTTCCTTTCCTTTTCCCAAAAAAATTATGCTTGGTTGAACCTTGGGCTCAATTGTCCTTACACTTAATGCTAGTGTACCTAGAATAGAAACAATTATAGACATATTAGGGATACTTGTGATAATTGATATTGTACTTATTGAAGGAATATTTATAGAAATACCTGAAGAATCCAAAATTGATGTGATCAAAACTAGAGTAGCCAACTCAGTTGATGAAGGGAGAGTCTACAACTCGGTAGATGAAGTGGAGGTGCTAAGATGAGTAGGAAAAAGGAGTGATTGGATGTTTGAATTGGCACTGGTGGTCACAATCAAACTTGCTAGGGCTATCTCAATGCTTGATGTTGTCACTGGTTTTCTTGAAGAGTGAGGAAGTGAGGCAATGACTGCTACAACTATCTTAACTGGATTAGTCTCCTCATCATCTTGCTTTGCTTCCTTGATAGCCTCTTATCCTTGATCCTCTTCATCTTCTTCATTTTCAAAATGAGTTACTTCTTCAATATTTTCTTCTTCATATTTCTCCTTATCTTCTTCTTCATCATCATCATCTTTAACATCAATTGGAAAATCACTTGGTTTATGTAACAAATAGATATTTTTCCAAGTGTTTGTTGTATTCCTTACAACATGCTCAATGTCTTTAATCAAAACCAGACAGGTATTGAACTTTAGAGTCAAATTTTCTTCATTTTTCTTTAATGACTCTTTTACCTTAGCATCTAATATGCTTGGTATAAGTTGCCTTAGAGTTTTCCCCTATATGTCTTTGACAGTTTGCATGGAAAAATCCCATATTGTCCTGATCTTATCCAAAAAAATATTAGGGAGCTGAGAAGTACGCTAGTCTGGTGAGTATTTCCACTTACCCATTTTGTTCATCACCAGGTCTTCAATCTATTTCTTTTTTTCCTTAGTCTTAGTCTCATATTTTAATGCTTTAAATTTTGTTATACCTGCTCCTTCCTAAAGTTCTTTTAGTCTATCTTGGAAGGTGGGTGGAGGTTTTCTAGATATAATATCTCCTCCTTCCTTGTCAAATTTCTTCTTTGAAGATCTCCTTGTGAATATTGCAATGGATGGCTTTTCTGGCTTGGTGATAATCACCTTGCCCTTCTTCCTTAGATTCTACCTCATCCTTTGCTTCCTCATCCTCTACTTCCTCATCCTCACCTTTTCCCTCGATCAACAAAAGGGTTGAACTAAATTTTAGTTTTGTAATTTTCTTCTTTCCTTTGTTTAGTGCCTGAGGAATCTTTATTTCAAGTTCAATCCTAGCTTTTACTTCATCATATGTGCCAAAATATGTTGCCTTAGATCAACTAACTCATTCAAAAGAGCTTCAATGATATCTTTAGTTTCATCAATATTAACCTCATAACCAAGAGGTTTTACCCACATAATTCTAGGCATAACTACCTAAATGTACACTTTGTCATTATCCACCATGAAACAAACATCATCCTTATAATACTCAACTAGTTTCTTGGGGATTCAGAACCTATTGTTCATTTTCTCTTTGAATGCATCAAAATAATTATCCATAATACTATTGTATTTTTTACCCATTTCAGCAATAAACTCATTTATCTAATATAACACAAGTACATCTTTTCTCCAAACAAAAATGCCTTTTGAAGGGAAGAATTTATGAACATAAAAGAATAGACAAGTTTACAAGGAACCAAACTTACATGGGTTATTCTTTGATGTCCTTATGCTTTCCATGTTTTTGTTGAACTATCTCAACAATAGCTCAGAAAGGTCAAATGATAAATTGTTCTTTACCACCTTGTATGCCAACTCTACAACTTCACATGACAGACTATTCAACTTGCTAGAGTTTTATATCTTGTACACAATGATGTGAATACCAAACTTTAATTCCATATCTAAAACACTACTAATTTTCATTCCTTTTCTATCCCATTCTACTAGGGTTTTCTTTTCAAGTTCTATCCAACCTAGGATTTTTGTTGTTTTCACTTTGGCTAGCATTGGGAGACCAATGATTCGATGAATCATCTTCTTTATGATAATGCTGGTTGTTCCAACCATAGCTATCCATTATGCACCCGACTAAGGATAAACCTAATCCATTTAACTTGAAATTTGTGGGGCATGTGAGGGATGTGAGTTAACCCTTTGGTTTCTAGGTATTGGTGCTTAGGTTTCAAAACTCCATTCATACAAAGCCTATCTAGGGCATTACATTTCCAATGTACCAATCTCTTGAATAATACATTTGAAATGAGTGAAAATATCATTGATCAAAAGTACCTTTGGAGGGATTTGAGATTACACTCCACTCAGATCTAGGGTTTTAGCAATCGTAGGAGTGAGCTTGAAATTTGGTACTTTCTATTCAACTCAACAAACCAACATGTCAAATCCTCGCCTAACCTTGGTGTTGCTAGATGCCATCTTCACTTGGTAGGGTTTAAGAGAATTTGAAAACTTTCACTAGAAATATGCTCAAATCTCTTGGAAGCTCTAAAGATCACACTTTACAATAGCACTCAAAATTTCATGGTAATAAATGAATTTTATTTCATGCCTTTTGTTAAAAAAATTCCATAAATGCTTAGTACAAAAGGTAGATCGACTAACATTATGTTGACAGACTGTCATCCACTACTTTGCATTGATCACTCAACAAAGTCTTTGTGACTTGATAACCATAAGCATCTGCATTACTCTCAACCTTGCTTGGTAGAGTCTGTGACTAACCTCACTCAGTAGAGAATATAACACGATAGACACTTATACTCGGTGATCCCCTTGTATCCTAAATACTGGTTTGGATCATTTTTTCTATCAATCTGGAACCATTTTGGATGTCTTCTTTGATAGCATAGTTCCAGTTTCTCCTTTGAGAACTTAAGTAGAAATGGTAGAGTCACCCAATTCTTGAGTGAGCTATTGACCATTGCTTGGACTTGTATCCTTTATAGACTTTGGAGCCCATTGTTGTCTCATCTATTTTTGGATGCTATCTACTTTTTCCTTTTTCTCATCTTCAATTCTACCAGTATTCATGTAGTTCTTGGCAAGATGACCAAGTTTTGTACAAATGAAATATCTTTTAGTAGTATCTCTTTTTCTCAAATGATTCTTTATACAATTTATACCATTATGTCCAAATTCTCCACAATAATGACATCTACACTAGGTGTTGTAGTCCCAACCAAATATTGCTCTCTCAATTTGTTCTGCTAGATTCAATATCTTGGTTTTGCATTTTGATGACTTGTGTCCATGTTTCTTACATCTGTGACATTTGACTTCAAATCTTGGTTTCTCTTTGCATTCATTAACCTTATGACCATGTTGATTTTAATGGTAGCACTTTCCATTGAATTTTTCTTCTCCATTGCTCCAACATTTGTTTGATGTATGACCTATCTTACCATAGTGATTGTAGGTAGGTCTTTGGTTCTTTTGAACTCCTTGCTTGGATGATTCTCCTTCTTCTATATATCCAATTCCTACTTTTCCTTTTTGTCTATAGAGGTTTTGCTCATTCAATTGTTTCATGTCTACTTGGGATTTCATAATTTTTTCATTGATTTGTCTTTCAGAGTTCAGATCATTTCACAATCTTTCATTGATTTTCCTTTCATAATTTAGATAATTTCTTATTCTTTCATTTTCAAATCTTAGGCTCATGTTTTCCTCATTTGCATTGGAGAGCTGATCAATAAGGTCTACTTGCTAAAGGGATTGGTTCTAGATTTCATTGTTCCTTCCATCTATTTCTTCTTTTATTTTGTTCTTTTGCTCCATGACTTCACATAACCTTACTGACTGAATTTCTTATTCTCTTCTTAGTTTTTGTACTTCTTCTTATGGGGAACCATTCTTTTCTAAGAGTTCCTTGATTGCTTCATTGGCTTCATCCAAATTTTTTGAATGAAGGTCTTCAATTCTTTCTTCAATGTAGAGATTATTATTCATTTGCATTGCACGTTCTTTTCTTCTTTTTAGGGATTGAGAGAGTTGCTCCTTTGGTTTCTTGATTTGGGCAATGACCATTTCCAAATCTAGCTTCTCATTGTCAATAGCTTTGTCAAGTCTAAATATCTCCATGGCCTTGATCTTTGCTCAAGATGTTAAACTTTTTCTTGAGAACCATAATGCTCTGATACCAATTGTTGGAAATATTCAAGACTATACTAAGTTATTGAGAGGGGAGGGGAGAATCAATAACTTCTAGAATTTTAAAATATTAATTCTTAATCCAACAATCCAATTAGCATTAAATCCATCACATCTAATGTAATCTAATTGCATGCATAAGAAACTGAAAACATGAAATCATTCATAACACTATGACAAAGAATTGGTGACCTAGAAATCTTCCAAATAGAAAGTAAAACTAGGGTGGGGATGATACCCAAAAAATTTAGTATTGGAGTATAAAGTTAGCTCGTTAAAGCTTACATTGATAACTTCTGATGATCTTCCTTGTTAGGAGCAATAAGGACTGCTAGGTCCACCTTGTGAAAGGATTTACAAACATACAATTAAGTATGCACTCGATAAAGATATTTACAAAAGATTGTTAGGTCTACCTTGTTAGAGGATTTGATTGATCCACCTGTTAGGATGAAGTAGTAGCTAATCTCTAATCTGCAACTTGGTTTGCTGAATGAGATTCCTTTATGTACCTATCACCTTGCTATGATAGATATGACTTTGTTGCTCCTTATACTGCTGTAACTTTTTTAATTCATTCTTTCTACTCTTCTCTGATTATCACAATACAAGTTAACACAAACATCACAAATTTAGCCCACATGAAGACACTTAGGTTCTAAAGACTAACTTGGTGAGGTTCTAATACTCAACATCCACTATCAATGCTTGGAATTGTCATGCACTTGGTAGATGTAGAAGCTTGGTCCATACTGATCACATTTAGCTAGTCTTGAACTTGATCTACACTGGTGACTCAGTAGATATTGTGAAACTCATCATATAAACTAAATCACTTGTTTACCATGGCATGATTTGGTAAACACTATCACCTCGACCTCGATATAAACTGAGTCAATTGGTTAACATTGTGAAGCTTGGTTAACACTAGACTCATATCACATACACTATGAACTCAGTGAATACTACACAGCTCAGCATTCACTCGTAAACTTGACATACATTGAGATGCTTGGTTTACATTGGTGATCTTCACTGTAACTATGACTTCTTGGTAACCACTAGGATTTGTCCAAAGGACTTGGCAAAAATTGTAGAACTTGGTAACAACTGAAATGCTTGGCAAGCACTAATAGTTGTACAATAAGCTCGATAGCTATATACAATCTAAATAAGTGTGTGTCACTAATAAAAAGCTTGACTGATATGTCAACATGATCTGAAATATGCCTAGGAGGAAAGGTGACCTATATGATAACTCTTTAAGGACAAATATATGATATGATAAGTGCAAAGTGTGTGAGAAAGAAGATGAATTATAGTAAAAAAGAGTATAGGTAGTGTAGTTGATGAGGTTACCATTGAATCCTTACCTTAAGGTCATATTTTGAAACTTTTTATCCCACTCAGTTTGTAGGGAAACCTTAATGCCTTATTTCTCGATTCTATCTAGTTTAGAAAGTCTTTGATTAGGGGTGTATATCTTGTGCTTTAATACTATCTCGCTATATACTATTAGTTGCTTAAGTTTGACCCTTTTAAACTTGGGTTTCAGTTTATTGAACATGAGGTTTCCACTAGGTTTATCTCAACTTTGGTTTTGAGGCAGTGACTATGCTAAGTATATACCTAGGTTGGAAGACATGAATTTTTTTATAGAAAACAAATCTAAGTGGGCAAGGAATGCTTTTATCAAGGGATGATATAATTGTTTGTAGAAGTAAGAGGTAAGATAGATCAAACTAGACTTAGGGTTGTTGCAAATAGACTTGCTAACAACTTTCCAAAAATTACGGTAAGACTGTCTAATAATATATAGGATAAGTGAAAAAAAGAAATCTTTCGAAGGACAAATCAACTTTGAAAGAGAAAATAAAATGATCACTTTAGAAAAAAGATTTTGATAGAGCCAAATGTTTATGTTTTGACAAATGATTTTCACAAGTTCATTTCATAATGTAGATAGTTCAAGCATGCTTTATCCCTATGGTCAATTTGGTTTCAATGTGTTACTCATTAGGGCTACTAGGAGGAGTCCATCTTGATGTATTCTGGATCTAGTGTGATATTTGCCTATAATTGAAGAGGTAATTTGATACAAGAGTCGATCGACAAACTTACACGTCAATAATCTTCAAGGTATGACAAATAGAAGCACCCCTTATGTGGGGATAATGACTCTTGGGGATGAAATCCAAGTAGCCATATGCCTCTACAAGTGAAAATACATATGTCAAGTAACTTCAAAGAAGCCTTATATTCTCTTGCACCATGAGTAACTCACCAAGGATAAAAGGATAGCTACTAATTGGTTTGTAATAAGATCAATGGAGTTAGGTCAAATAGTTTTTGCACACTTGATTCACTTAAGAATATATTCCAACCATGCTAAAATTATGGGAAAGCTTTTTCACCTTAGACTACCATCATAAGTGCATTGCTCAAACTTATCTAGATGAAGAAAAAATATTACCTTTCTTCTCATTTATATACTGACTAGAGGGGTTTACCAGTTTGAGCTTCTATCCAAGGTGGATACACTTCCCAAAGGATGATGAACTTTCTAGAAGCACTCCTACTTTTTTGTGAATGATCTTGCTAACAACTTTTAGCACATGTGTTTCATGTTTTGAAGGTTCTATTTTGCAAAATGAAAGATGGCTCGAAGACGTGTTGAAGAATACATCTTAAAACATGCAAGACATGTGGTTCATTATGCTTTTGAAGATTTTAGATTCTCTATTTTGTAACTTGAAAATAGTTGTGATTAGCTTGTAATGTTATTTTCAAATTAAGGACATGTCATCAACATAATAAATCGAGCCAACATAAAAAATCATGCACATGAAAGTTTCGAAAGAGATGGGAATAGGAGCATTTTATTTTTAAAGCAATCAAGATTGTGTGAAATCCTTCTAAGCCTCAAATTTGAAATGTGTTATTTTTCAATATTCATTGATTTTTTAGGCACTCAAAATTGTGTGGGAGTGTTTTAGGCCCAAATTGAAGTGTTATTAATAGAATTGATTCTTTTGGTCCTTGATATTCAAGATTGTATTTGTTTCTTAATGATTCATTCCATCGAGAGTAAGTTTGTTGATTTCCTTTAAGGCGCTCAAGATTGGATTTGATCAAGTTTTTAAGACCAAATTGAAATGTGTGACTTTTAGATATATGGTTATGTATACAAGTTAATTTTAAATTAAAAAATGATTTTTAATGACAACCTACAAGAAACAGTTAGTAGAATAACGTTTGGAACTCCTTCACTTATAAAAATTCTCATAGAACAAGTTAAATAAAATAATAGTGAACTCGTCAAAGTCAAAAGGAAATCCCACAATGTGACAATGTGGTCAAACTCAGGAGAATGTTGTAAGAAAAATTGGTCAACAAAAAATATAGAAAACTATAAAATTGCAGGCTGTAAACAAAAACTTCATACAGTGATCTTGCGAAGAGGCAATCCCATAGGAAGGAGGATTGTTCCCACTGATGTTTTTATTGACAACTTTGAGGGGAGAAATTCATAATTTATCTTCCTACATGGGGATTTTCACAAAGTGATCTTTCCATTTGTACATGGGAACCCATGATACTATACAAACATTCCCCTTAATATGAAAATAAAGGAGGGAATAAGGGGATAGAAATAGGATATAACACACATCATAAGCATCTATGGTTTCAGCATCATTCTCGTCATTGCAAGTTCACTTTCTTGCATGAAGAAGTTTTCAATCTCGCATTCGTAGGATTGCAAAAAAAAATGTTTTTGTGTTTCTCTATGTCAAAACCATTTTGATAGTTAGAAGCTCATCGACTTTATTGTTACCCTTGGCCTGCAAAAAAAAACAACAAACCTAATACAAAAGACAAACAACATGAAATGTTAGGTTTTTGGATTAGCTGAAATAACCATAAAGTGGTTAAGAACAACCCAAATACAAGGTCCCACTATGCGTGCCAAAATGTATTCTATGAAATGTATTGTTAAAGAACATAAAGTAAACAAGGCATTCAACAAGAAAAACAAAGAAACATATGCATGGATAGATTTTGTCATTATAATGGTATTTTGGTGGTTTGTAAGCTCTCAAAATAACACTATAAGTTTTCATATGAAGGTGGAGAGATTATGAGAGGGGGTGGAGAGATTATGAGAGGGGAAGGGTCCAACTTATAGGCCAAGGGGTGGTGAGATTGATGGCCAAGATTTAAAGATGGAGATTTGACTAGGAAGAGTTAGGATTTTGTGAAAGGAAAATATATGGATTGTGCTCGTTTGAAGCCAATCAGGGAGTGACACTTGTCACAAGGAAAGTGAGTGTGAGAGGATGGAAAACTTTGAGGGAATGTGACCATTTTGGGGAATGTGAGGGGAAAAGGTGGAGTTATGAGGAGTGTGGGCTTGTAAGATACATTTAATGCATTTAGGTGAGGATGTGAGGGATGTGACATGAGGGGAGACTTTAGTTTGGGTTAGGAAGTCGTAGTTTGTGCTTAAAGTTGTGAAACTAATTAGGAATGGTTTAGGCTTTGTTTAAGAGATGGATTAGGAGGCAAGTGGCATGTTAGATGAGGGATAGTGGGATGGTGTAATTAGGTGAGGTTAACTAGGATAATGAATAAGTTATCATGGGTGAATGGGGTGGATTAGATTGAGCTCTTGGATTAGGATTTGGCTAAGGGATAGGTTCATGGTTTTTGGGGTTTCATTTGATTTAAATTTTTTATTAAATAGAAAAAGGGAAAAGATGAGATTAAATTACATAGGTTAATGAATTTATCCAATTTAATAGAAGAATGAGGATAAAATTGATAGTTTAGACTATGGGTTGTCATTTGATTTTACAAATTTAGACTATGGTTAATTAGATGAATCAATTAACTAGGAGATGATATTAATTAATTAAATATTAAACACTTAATCAATAATGCCATAGAAGATTATTAAATAATATTACATTAATGATGTAATCATATTTAGGTGTCAACATTTTCTTTAAGCCATATAAACTTTTCTTTAATCTGCACATTAAGTTCTCCTTACCTTTAACCCCAAATCCTAATGGTTGTTCCATATATATTTCTTCATCCAAATCACCATGAAGAAATTTTGTTTTAACATCAAGTTGATCCAAATGAAAATCTTCAATAGCCATAATACTTAAAATAGTATAATAGAAGTCATTTCAACAACTGAAGAAAACATCTCATCAAAATTAATGGCATTTTTTAATACAAATTATTTTACAACTAACCTAAATTTAAGGGTTTTATCACTTCCATCCTCTTGTTTCATTCCACAAATGCATTTATTTTGCAAAGACCTTTTTCCTAGAGGAAACTTACATACAAACCAACTCTTGGTTTTTAGCAAGGAGTACATTTCATTTGTCATTGCAAACTCCCACTAAAGCTTTGTATCCACCTACATAGCTCATCATAACATTTAGTTTCACTAGCATATGTTAATAAAATAGTACAAAGAGGGAGAAACTATGTTAATAACTACTAGAATATTATTCTTTTGAGTATCATCGAACACTACGTAATCATTTTATTTCTTCTCATGATACTACAACAAATCTTTGCAAATTTTTTTTGGATTGAATATGACAGCCCTACTTATAATTTTATGATTTTCAAAATCCCAAACCCTATAGCCAAATCCATCAATGCTATATCCAACAAATACACATTTCTTAGATCTAGCTTCTAGATTGACTCTATTTTTAGATTCTATATGTGAAAATGCTTCACAACTAAAGGTTATGAGAAAAGAATAATTCAACTTTATACTAGTCTATGGTTCCTCTAGAATATCACAATTCAAAGGAGTAGAGGGACCTCTATTGATCAAATACACTGTGGTATTGATAGCTTCTACCTATATGTTTAAGGAAATCCCAATATGCTACCTCATACTCCTTGCATGCTCCATTATTTTTATATTCATGTATTCAACCACTCCATTTTCTTGTAGAGTCCTTGGAATAAATTTTTGTCTATGAATACCATTAGTGAAATAGTAATCTTCAAATTATTGGCTGCAATACTCACCACCATTATTATATTTAATACATTTTAATCTTTTACTAGTTTCATTTTCAACCAAGCATTTCCATTTCTTAAAATTTTCAAATACATCAAATATTTATATAAAGAAATAAACCCATACTTTATTAGTTGCATCATCAATGAATGTAACATCATAATGAGCGCCTCCAAGGAAGATACTTGAGTTGGTCCCCATACATCTATATTCAAAAATTCCAATTTTTCATTTTTCTTTTCCTTCCCACTCTTCACAAAACTAACTCTATTTTATTTTCCATACACACAACTTTCACAAAAATTCATATTGACACATTTTAGACTAGGTAAAACTTTCTTTGTGAGAGCCCTTATTTTCACTGTGCCAAAATTTGAAAATTTCATTGTCAAAATATTTTGAAACATGTTGCATTGTTAGGGTTTATGTTTCATTTATTTTTAGTTTCCAAGATGAACCCTAACCTAGTTATTTTTTCCCTAGCCCAATGTTGAAAATCTTTTCCTAGTGGAATAATGTGGTACCCTAAGGTTGTGTCTTCACCCTTGTCATGAAAAATTTCATTAAAATCCACAATCATTTTACCATTACCCTAGGTTTTATTCTAAGCAAGAGATTGTATTTCATTCAAATCATGTGATATGATATTATGATAAATGGTTAGGCATCTAGTTGTGAGCTTAAAATCTCCCTCTCCTAATGTTACGCTATAAGGGTTAGCAAAGGATTGTAGGTGTAATGTATTGAGTCTCCCAATATTAAGATAAGTTATGTCTTTATAGCATCACAAGTGTTTAAAATGAGGTCTTTGATCTTACAACTCCCCTTGTATAGTGTCATCTTAAGTATTTGATGGAAGGGTTTAAAATGAAGGTGTGTGATGTTATGAAAAATAGGTGATCGAGGGATTGTAAAGGCAAAAATGGAGGTTCGCGACCATGCGATAAAGTGGTGATTGTAGGATTGCAAGGATATAAAAGTGTAAAGGTAATGTGCCAAGTTCCAATCTTACAAAAAAGGTGAGATTAAGACATCATAAAGGGCTTTCAAGGATATTTCCAAAGATATGAAAAGGTCATTATCATAGAATCATGGAAGCAAATTTTAGGATGTCTGATGGCATAATAAAGTGATGATAGTAGGATTGTAAGGATCAGATGATAAACAAAGGTGGGGAAATGGATATTTTCATGAGTTTTTAAGACATGTGGCAACTCATATCTTTTATTGCTAAGTAGATCATAAGATCTCAAGGGCAATTTCAAAGATTTAAAAAGCTATGAAGCAGTGTTAGATCATGAGATCATAATGATGAAAATTAAAGCTTCCAAGGCTATGATAAAGATAGCATAACCATCATTGTGTGGTCATAGGTTAATGATAGCTACTAAAGGTAACCTCCAATGCTATGAATTCAGTTTATTGACTGTGGTGGAGAGAATGTAAGGAATAAAAAATAAAAACATGATCTTACGTCAATATTGTGCTCGTAACATCATAAGGGTTTGAAGGGTAATTGTCAAAGTTACGAAATGGTCCACTAAATCATGATCATAAAATCGTAAGGCAAAGGAAAGAAAGATAAATCTAAACTATGTCTATAAACTATGTAAGCCAATGTATATAAACTATGTCTTGTGAGTTCATAAGAGACTTAAAGGTAAGCTCTGATGTCACATAACTGATGTATCATGAGATCATTAAGGCCATTTTCAAAGTTTACAATAACATGATAAAAATTTTGATCTCAAATGATCATAAGATTGTAGAGCCAAAGTTCCTCACCTAAGATGATATGAAGGACTCCTTCTTCAATGTATCATAAGATCATAAACCCTAGTTTGACATGAAAAAGTGAACTTTACTTTTTTGAGCTAGAATAACAACATAATGCCTATAGCCAATGAAATTTGACTAAAGTACAAAGACTCTTGAGTTGGATAGTTATGTGGACACTCCATCTGAGGTGATAGATAGTACTAAATTTAAAGCTTGAGCATGCATAATATCAATGCACAGAGAAGGCTAATGAAAGTACACTTAGGATAAAATATTCCATAATCTAGTAATCTATTACCATTTGCAAAGATTAGAGATTCCAAAGTAGTTCAGAGCTATTTGTAGATTTTTTTTCAGTTTTTCTAGTCTATTTACAAGATTTCTGACAAGGAAGTAGAATAAATTCAAGCTTTAGAAATGGAAGTTGTAGAAACTTTAGCTTCAAACGGAGGAAAAACTAGGCAAAATAAACCTAATAGGTTTGTGGAAAAATGGATTAAGTTATTTCAAGAATCCTCAAATGTCATTTCTATAGATGACCATGAGTTCAACGACCCATATATACTTTGTAAAGATGCTACATGTCCTAGAGTTACTAGTTATGAGATTTTTAGATATGTCTATCGCAACAGAGTGGAGAAGATCCCTATTTGTAATCCATGAAAGAAGAACCTGGCAAAGTTAATCTTTCTTGAGGTCTTTGTGGACATTGATTTGGTAAAGGCCCTAATAAAATCATATAATCCATCCAAAAAATCATTCCACATGAGAGTTGGAACCATTTTGTGCACACTAGACTGGGCCTCTTTTTTTGAAGCATTTGGATTGGATGATGCCATGAGTGAACTAGTAGACCTAGTTGACCTACAAGATAAATTTGAGAGAAACACCAAAGCCTATATAGGGAAGTCAATTCTAGAGCATATTCCCATGGACATAAAGAAGGTGTGTGATTACCCCAAGAAGGTGGAGAAGATGATGCCTTAGGACAAGTTCAAGAATTATTTTGTGAAAATTGTGTATGGTTTCCACAAGGTAGTTGATAAAGATGGAATTGACCTGGTATATGGAGTAGAATTCATCATTTCTAGAGATGTGAAAGACTACTACCATGGCAGAGAATATGACTATGTTTAATATATTTTGGAGAGGATGAAGGAGAACATTAGACTATCCCAAAATGGAGATATGGATAAATTCAAGTTCCATCATTACTCATTGCTAATGCACCTGATCCTATAAAAAATTATGGGTATATAAGCCCAAACTTTATTGATCACATAACTGATACCAATGGAGAGCTGCTAGTTCAATCGTGGACATAGGTATGGGATAGTTACTATCATTACTCTAATTTTGTCTCATTTTTTTATAATTTTAGTACTATCATAATGAAAATGTTAGACCCAGGTTACTTTAGGGCACCTGAGGTTTTGAAGATTCTTTTAAGACCAGCCCTTCTCCCTAAGAGCAAAATATTAGTTCATAACTAGGGAGATATTTTCTTATTTCCAACTTTTTCCTTGATGAGGGTTAATGGTTGTCCCCAAACCCCACATATAGTGCCAAAATTCATTTCCCCTACACTATCCATAGTTGAATTCATGTGGAGATTATTCATGGTAAAAAAGGAGTACCTAGGACCTAAGGTACATAGAGGTACATTGTTATGTAGGCGCTTTAAGGTAGGGGAATTTTCAATTTGAAAAGAATCCCTAGATCAAATTCATTCTTTCCTCCACCACTCTAATTTGTCAATTGGCCCTTATAGGATGTATGATCCTAATAATTGGATGAGGAAAACCCTTAAGGAAATAAGAAACTATGAGTTGCCTAGTACCAGAGAGTTGCCCCATGAAGACCTCATTCCCAATATTGTTGTTGAGGGGGAGGCAGTTGATTAATTATCAAAGTTTGATGATGGGCTAAGGGTAGAGAGGGAGTTGAAGAGATTAGATACCAATTTTAAAGGTTTTTACCTAGATACCCTTTACCCACAAAGGATAATAAAGATGGTGGTTGACCATGTAGAAATTATGGCATAGATGACAGATGAACCACTTGGGGAGGAAGAGAGAGTGAAGCTTGATAGCCCTGAACTTGATGTGACCTTAGAAATCAAAGAAGATGAGCCCCTTGAGGGAAATAAGAGGAAAAATGTTGTCCACATCCTTGAAAAGGTTAAACAAAGGATGTTGTAGATCCTACCTAGTAGAAGTAAGTATTTTATTGAATTAAGACAAAGTTGCATACAAGATAAAGTCAATGCAGCTAAGAACACACTAACAGACTTGGAACTAGTAGTAACAAGGTTGGATGATAGGATTATCCAAGCCCAAAAATTTATAGAAGATGATGATTTCATCAAATCAGCTAAACTTAGGAGCTTGTTGTACAAAATCAAACATAGTGAACCTGTATTAAAGATGAAACCAAGTGAGTTAGATGAGTAGAAGCAAGAATTGGTTGAAAATTTTCATTTTGTTGACCCAAAGACTGAAGTAATGACTCTTAAGGAGGTAAAAGATTTAGTGCAAAGGAGTGGAATGCCACTAGTTCCTGGTTGGGATTTGGAACAAGCATTTATGCTTGACCAAGTTAGAAGACAAGAGAGTGTCATCTCATATGAGGCATATGGTATTGGTGTACTACAAAGAGGATCCAGATTCAAAATTGACACAAAATCCCTACCAGTGTGGAGCATGGCTCCTATAATAAATAAGCCCAAGATTATGGATGTGAAGAGCACAAAATAGGGCAACATGATTATATGGATCCTACAAGGTACCTCTAGTACAAAGATCTCCAAGACCTTAAAAAACTTCTTATTTATGAATGAGTCAAAGGTAGAGGAGATAGAGACAAGGTTAGCCAAATCATTTCATGACTACATTGATATTAGGAAGCTCTATGAGGTTGAGCTCAGGAAGAGCCATATTTACAAAGAGAAAATTGAAGAGCTTGAGGCTAAGGTCCAACAATTGGAGGTTGAAGTTGAATCTCTTAGAGATAAAATGTCAAATGTAGAACAAATAGCCACTATCGAATAGAGCAAGGAATGAGAGATTTGGGAACAACCATCTAAGGTCACAATAGAGAAAACAACATAAACTAATGAGCTAGAGGCAGAGGATTCAAAGTCTAGAAAAATGATCATTGATACTCCACCAACACAGCAAGGTGACGAGGTAAGGACAACTATCCTTAGAGGTATGATTGGCCATACGGTTGAAATTTTAAAGAGTATATCACAACATGCTTGTACATTATATGTTTCTTTACAAGATGTTGAGCAATTCTGCAATGAAGAACTTTCATGGCTATCACCCACTTCCAATGTTTGGTGGCCATATATTTAATTCTTAGAGAGGCTTATTATGTTGATGGCTAAAAGCCAGATTTTCATGATAAGATTATTATAGTAACAGAGGGCCTAGAGATGGTAAATGAATTAATTGGCTTCTTTACTAGAAAAATGAAAATAATACAAGGAAAATTGAAAGTATTATCTCAGGGAATTGAGCCCTATATTCCACCTATTTTGGATGCAAACACTAAATTGAGAGATTGGAAGGAGTAGTTTGATTCATTTAGTGTAGAATTGACCCAGGTTGCTATAACATCAATTTTTGAAGACAATATTGATGCCCCATTCAACAATTTGATTGACTCCTTGTTCAGAGCTGAAATAGATTTAAACATATTTTTAGTGGAGTCAAAAGCTATAACCAATGTGAGGTGGACTAAAGCTACAAAGGACCTAGAAGAAGT
Source organism: Cupressus sempervirens (assembly GCA_028749045.1). NCBI lineage: Eukaryota > Viridiplantae > Streptophyta > Pinopsida > Cupressales > Cupressaceae > Cupressus > Cupressus sempervirens. Next base: position 636,106,409 of record CM053785.1, read on the forward strand.
TAAATCAAATGATTGCCCAACCAAGAGGGAGATCTATGTATGGGAAGTGGTGGGAGAAATTAAGGCTCTATTGGTAGGAGGTAGTTGAGGAGTTACTTGATGAAGATAGAAAAGGACAAAATAGTAAAGTTAAAGCTGTAGTAATAAATAGCCACCTGGTGACTTTTCAACTACTTCCTATTTTTGGATCAAGCATAAAGGAATGTCTTAATTGTAACTTTTTGTACATGTCTTGCCACTTTTCTCTTCCATTAAGGTTTTGACATGTTTCCTCCTCCCATTTGAAGCTTGTTGCAAATCTTTATAAGGATTTCTAAGATATAGAGTAGAGGTTAGAAGTTTGTAGAAATTTTAGTTTTATGTCATTTACAGTCATTATAGTTTTATTTATAGTATGAATGCATTTAGTCTTGTAAACTGAAGATACAATGAATATGAATGATTAAGTTACCAAGTTCTGAGTTATATTTTGATTCTATATAAATATTGTATTCATTTTCAAAGGAAATTAATAAAAAAGGAAGTTCTACATATCTATGTATCTATATTTTGTCACCTTTCTTGTATGTCTGTGATCTAGGGATTGAAGTGAACAATTTTCTTTTAGATTAATGCATTTTGGATGAATTGTATTTCTCTTATTGATTGCTTTTAGTTCAAAGAATTAAGTAATTGCTTTTAGTAATTGATAGGGTTTTGGATATATGAGAGGGATATGATAAGAATGAAATTTATAGTTTTTTTGTTGAAAAACTTAATTGCAAGTTAATTAAATAGGTCTAAAGTTGTTGGTTTTGACTCTATATAACAATAGATAAGGCACTTATCAATTAATTTGAATTACAAGTTGATGATTCATATGGTTTCAAAATACCCATATCAATCAAAAATCAAATTTCCATCTATGTAAAGAAGAACTAAAGTTTTTGGTAAGCCCTTATTTGCAATAGCTTTCCTTTTGGTTATAACAAGCTATTGTAATCAAAGAGCTTGTTGCAAATCTAAGAAGAAATTGTGACCATTATCTTCTATAAGGGATAGATTTGAAAGAAGAAGTATTAGTGAGAAAGTGTCTAAAGAGAAGATCAAAATAATGAGTCATGTTAATATCTTTGAGGTGCACCGGCCTTGGCCCTACAAAGCCTAAAGTGTAGAAATCCTAGTGTACTCTATTGAAGTTGGTCCAAAGTTGTGATAAATCTTGCTGAGTATGGGATCTTGCTAGTTGTTAGGCTTGTTTTCATCTACAACATCTTGGTATTGGATTTAGAGTATTTTGTAGTCCAAAAAAAACCAACAAAATGGCAAATATGTTGGAGAGTTGTGTGAAGAGTTTTGTTATATAAGCTATAATATTTAAGGTTATTTATCTAGTGTCTTATCTATAGAGTAAAGTTGTATTACCTAGTGTGTAGTATTGATGGTTCTCTGATTGGCTTTTCTTTCCCTGTCATTCTTGAAAGTTTTTTTTGTTATATTTTTTAGTCTAAAAGGTCATTTTTAATACTTTCCCTTCATAAGGTGGTGATTCAATTCAAAAGGTTTTGTAGCTGGTGCTATATATTTCAAAATTTTCTAACCAATGGTTGATAAGAAGAAAAATACTTGGGCTTGTGCAAAGGCTAACCTAGAAATATTATTATACACAGAATTACCTCCTGAGGGTAGGAAGAACCAAAATAAAAAGAAAGTAGATACTAATCCTACTTGGAAGCCTAGGGCTAGTGTGTCAGTCCAATCACAATACCAATGTATGGTAGAAAAAGAGTCATCTTCTTTGAGTTTTGAATCTAAAACTAATATACTATTGGGAGAGACATTCACCATCCCATTTCAAGAAAAGATAGTTTATCATATTAAAAAATGTATCTTTTTAAGGGGAAATTCCTTGTAGACAAAATATGGTGAATGAAATGAACCATAGGTGGGGATATAGGGGTAATATGGACACTGGATTTAGTCCTAGACAAGGCCCTTATGAGGAAAGAAATCTCATAGACTTGGATGACCCAGTAGATTTAAAAGCCACTTTTGCAGATCCAAAAGATTTATTTTCAAAACTAGAAGTTCTTAAGAAAAGAGTTGCAGAAGAAGAGGCTAAATGAATTGATTTGGAGAAAAAAAAGGAACAAGTTACCTTGAATAAACTCATTGAGAGAGACAACTTGATTAGGAGAATGACCTTCTTGCAAGAGAAAAATAAAATATTAGAAGAGATATCTTCTAAGCTACACTCAGATGTTTTTGGAGATATTGATGTTTTAAAAATCCAAATTCCAAGATCAAGAGTGCCTTCTTAAAAAGGAGGGGCATGTTATCGCACAAGTCTAGCCCTATAGACCTTTTGAAGCTAAGATTGTAGATATAACTACAAAAGAACCTGATAAAGGTAAGTAGAATGTGGTAGGGGTACATATAAGTGAGCCCCAAGTTCTTCTTAGCAACTTTGCAAGCCTTGTCATGTCTAAGCTTAACTTGGATTTAGAAAGGGCCAGAAAGGAGAGAGAGGATTTAGCTAAAGAGCTACAGAAGGTTGAGGATGAAGCACAAGCTACTAAAACTAGAAGAAAAGTTTAGTTTATCAAGTCTACCTCTACCTTAGCTTCCTAGCCTAACCAATCCTCACAAGTTGTCCCATCTATTCCTACTTTTGGACCTCTATTAATTAGCCAAAACATATCACAGTCTGCCCCTTCCTCATCCTCTACTATAGGTAGTAAAATATACCTATCACTCAGAAATTCCAACAACCCTAGATTCCTATCCAAAACTAGGCTGATGGAGGAAGTACTTCAAATGTAATGGGATTCCAAAGAAGACCCATTTATATGGAAAAATACAAGAAAATGTCTTTTGTAGGCATTTCTAGATTTCCACATCCTATCTCTAATGATTTGAGGGATAAGATTACAAATTTTTTAGGTAACAACACTATCATTGGAGAAGAGCACCTAAGAAAGTTCATAGACATGCTCAATGAATAGGAGGTAGAGCATGAAGATGTAGTCATGAAGTTATTTGTACACTCCTTGACTGAAGATGTTAGGGACTAGTTTAAAAGGTTTCCAGATGGCAGTGTAGCCTCTTGGAATGACTTAGAATTTTTTTTTTTTAAAGAGTAATATGGTGACAATACCAATACTAGCTTCATGTGTAGTGAGTTCAACAACATAAAAAAGAGCCCAAATGAGTCTACCTTTTATTTTAATGTCACATTTTACAAAGGGATGTATAAATTGTTCCAAGTGATGAGGCTTGGTGAGGATGTATGCCTTACCACTTATTTTAATGCCTTTGAATTTAAGATGGCATACACTTCAAGGGATAGAGATCTTAGAATAATGAGGGAGGCCTATAAGATAGCAGTATATATCGAGAATAATAGAAGAGCCTCTAGTAAATTGGGAAGAAGGGATGAGCCAAAACTGTTCAATCCTAGAAACAAGAAAGATGTTGAAAACCCTACTGCAAGTAAGAAACCTAAAGAGGATATAGTGGGTCAAGTTCCAAGTATTCTTAAAAATTTGAGTCCATTGGAAAACCAGACCAATAAACCAATTTCTAGTCAAAAACATCAGTATAACACGCCTTACAATAGGCATCCTAGAATGCAAAACTATCCTTATACCACTTAGTGGAAGGATGAGAAACCAATACCCAATCCTGCTCAAGGAAACAAACATAAATGTACACCTAATCCTTTAGAAAGAAATTGTGTAAATATGATAGATGATGTGCCTCGGTGTATTGTATGCCAATCCCCTCATTCCCCTAACTATTGTGCATTGGCCCAATCTTTCTTTACAAATCAACAAACACAAAATAAGGATGTAGAAGAGGAAGAAAATGATGAGGATATAGGTTGTAACATGGGAAAATTATGTGATCATGGTATGGAATTTGATTTAGAAGAATCTAAATATGATGTTGCAGATTAGAGAAATGCATATCAATTACACCAACATCAGGTGTTTTCAGGTGATGAAGATTAGGATGAGGATAAGGTATGCAATACATTGTCAGATGTAGTTCCCTTAAACTTGAGAAAATGATCCAAAGAAGAGATTGATAGAATCATTGTTGAGATGATAGCTTAAGTTCATAGCACCTACAATCTAAGAAACAAAACTGTCAATAATGATGCAAGTAATCCATCAGGTATCTTCATTAAGGATACTACTCATAAATTAAGTGATGAGAATAAGAAAGAAGGTCTAGTAATTGTAAAGATCAAAGACAATAAAATCAAGAAGTAGGATCCAAAGAAAAAAGTGTAGTTTCAAGGAGTTGAAACTGTTGGGACTCAAAATTGATGCCCTGATTTTGAGTACCATTCAAAAAATCAAGCCCTATAAGCACTTTTTAATGCATGTGTACTTGACTGTCCGTTCGAGACCTAAGAGGTGTTTAATGTTTCTAACACCTTGAATTTAGTATATCCACTCATCCCATGAAGATAAATTTCCATTTTGATTCATTCTATGAAGTTCTATTTTGAGCAATGTCCAAATCTATTTTTTTGCCTGTGTCAAACAACAACAGGAGGCTTGTTTGGAATTGAATATCTTGCACCATGTAATGTTTCATGACTAACCACTTTGGGAGTGTTTAGTGTCCATAAAAATAACCTATGTTTCATATTTTGAGTCATTTTGATATTTTTTGTCTAGGTTTTGAATCCCTCAAAGTTGGTTCTTTATTGTTGTCACGTTGAAGCAAATTGTTCAGAATTCTAGGAGGCCCTATTTGACTTGTTATAACTTTGACCCAATTGACCAAAGTGAGAAAATTCCTTTTGTGTTGCATTCTAAAGGTAAAAGAATTTCTATCTTTCAATTTTGAGCTTATGATGAATCTATTGGATCAGTTTTTGAACATGATTCCAAAAATAATTTGTAAAGTTTTACTGGTGTCAATAGATGTAGATTGGTTGGTACCCCTATTCATGATGTTATAACTATGAATATATGATAGATGAGATCAAATGGATTGTACCATTACATTCTAATCTAAAAATACTCTAAGTGTACCAATTTTCAAATCTTGACGAATCTATTTGCACACTTTCCCAGGTCCATTCAGTTTGCAAAAATGCTTTTATGCTAGTGTTTCCAGTCTACAAATTTGAGTAGACCACTTTGACTATTCAGTAAATGTGCCTAGTTATTCATGATGAACCCTAATTGTAGATTTATGTTGTCCACATGATAGTGAACCAATGCCCTAGTTCCCATTCGCCCAAGTGTCAGTTTGCCTAGTTTTCAAAGCCAAAACAGAATGTGATTTATTGTTTTTTGACAAGTTTTCTTGCAAGGAAGTTTTGAGAGGGAAACTTTGATAGTCAATATCTTTTGACTGAGAATTCTCATGAGATGTGATTTGACAGGGTGAAGTATGTAGGATAAAGAATCAATGCATCTATTTTTAGAGCTTGGTCAAATGTTTTGTTCAGTTTTTAAAGCTAGTCAAAGGGTCCCCTGACACAAATTTAACAAGTTGCTAAAAGAGGTGAAATGAGTGTTAAAATTTTAATAAATGATGTTTGTCAGAGTCAGATATTCAATGGATGAGTGTGCAATATCAGTTGTTCAAAAAGAAAACTTTTTTTAGCCGAACCCACTTTGGGGCCTGACTAATTCTACTATGATTGATAGAATTTGGGGCAAATCAAGGATGGTTTAAAGGAATGATTATAATGAAACTTATTTTTATAAGGTCTTGATGTATTCTTATTGTCATGCAAAACCAAATGGATTTGTGGGGGTTCTACATTCTAAACTATAACGCAAGCCAAGTGAGAGGTTTAATGAAAAACCGCAACTCAACACAACAAAAAGGCTTCACAAGGAAACAAATGCATGTATTATGGTAAAGTTTATAGAGTGGAAAATCACATTTGAGCCAACCCAAGCCAACAGTGATAATTTGTCATGGGAGACATTAATGAACTTAATCTATGCATAGTGACATCAACATTCACATTGCTTGAGAGTGAACCTTAGTACATTTGTGGGAATTTCTCTATCATCAATGATGGACATCATCAACAGTGACTTTAACCCGAGTCAACCCAATATGCACCTTAACATTTCACATTCAAAGTTCAAATATTCTTAATATCAAGCACATGATCAGATTAGCACACAACTTCCATGGAACTTGGAGATTTAGGCCCAATTTGGCCCACATCAATCTCAGCAATGAAGTTCAATTGATCTTAGATCAAGAATAGACATCAACATTGCCATCCAATCATTGCAACTCATAGGCTTTGAAATCAAGTAGTGATAGCTTCTTCATTCACTACCTTCAGATTGGTGATTTATTGGTACCTGATTGCATGTTCCAACACTTTCATTAGACATCATCGCACACATTGGAACTCCATCCATGAGACACATTTTTGCATATCATCATTTGTGATAAGGATTTCCCAGAAAACCCAAATTCCTCTAACAAGCATTCAAGAACCCATAGTGGTCTCCTTCTTAGTATTTAGATCTGGTACTTTCCATTATTTCCAAGCATGAGAAAATACAATACAAGACCGCATTTAGAGGCCCGATCCCAAGTTGTAGTTTGCACGATGACCATCACGTCATCAAATCTAAGTTATCAGGTGTAGGTTTACAAGGATAAGAGTAGGTGCTATGAATGCAGGGAGCCTAACCATTTATCATGCGAGTGCCTTAAGGTATGCTAGGTTGAGGGATTGTTTTGACCCAAAATAGTTTGCAGGCGAAGTGCATGGAGGGAAAGATTATGTAGAAGGATGAGCAAAGTGAAGATAATGGAAAACTTTACTCCCACATTGACCATGCTAGAGGGTTTTCATGTATTTAAATACAAGAGCACACACTTTGTAAGTGTCTCAAAGACACAAAGTCTTTTGATGTCTTAGCCATGCACATGGGTTCCACCTGGCTGGATGGAGTGCATGTGAAGAAATTTTGAACTAATATGTTGAAAAGCAATAACATGGAAATTTGAGAAATTAGGATGTGACAAGTGGCAATGACATGGAAGATGAATGACCAATCAAATGATGATAAGTGGCGAGGACACTTAGAAATGGTACAAATTCCTAGGTGACACATGGCACAAGGTGCCACATGTTGCAAGGGCACATTACCACTTGCACAATCAGAAGCTGTTGATTGTGTATGTGGTAATGCACCTAGATGACACGTGGCAGTGGGACTCAGTCAATGATGATGTGATAGTACAATTAGCAGGTGATCTGGCACTGACAAAGTGGCATGGGAAACAAATAAGAAGCTGACACATGGTGGTAATGTGTTAGCCAGTTAGAAGGTGCCCTGTGGTGTCTGTGTAGATGGTGACATGGTAGGCACCAACCAATGGCATGATGCCATGTGGCAAAAAAGTCAAACAAAGAGTTGACTCAAAATGCATGGGTAGGGTAAAAAATAAAATTATTAAAAATATTTTCTCAAAGATTCATGTACAAATATTTTAAATTCAAAAAGGATATATTCTAAAGTTTCAACTTTAGATTTTTTTAAAATATTTGAAAAATAAAGTGCAGACTAGAGACCTATAATAGGGGCATATTTTTCAAAATGGGTTTCTAGGTGTTTCTAGTGAGCAAATATAGCGATATTATATGTTGCCAAAACCAAGAGAGAAGGAAGTCATCTATTCAGGTTATATGAGGTTTTGTCCCAGATTCTCAATTTGCAATTGCATTCAAGTATTGAAGTTCAAATTTATTTTCTAGTATAGTGATGAGTTGAATGTGTGTAAAAGACTGTAAAAATGCAATTAGGATCAAGTTTGGTCACCTTTAAGTCATTTGAATCAAATATTATCAACATTTCATGATTTTTTTTAGATATTTGAGCAACACAAGGGTTTTTATCATTCATAAGAGATATTTCCAAGTTTGTTACAAAATAATGATGAAAACTAAATCAGGTTTCAGGGGTAGAAAGAGGATAGATGTTTTACAACATCAAAGAATGGAGATTCAAGCGGACACTTTTCACTTCCAGATCAGATCCATGATTTCATTCTTCTTCTATATCTCTCTCTTTCTAATGATTTCATTCTTCTTCTATATCTCTCTCTTTCTGATTCATTATAGGGGTTCTAGTTTTGGAGAAAATTTCTCATTGCTATGATACCTGGTTGGCAGTTTTCAGTGTGAGATCACATTGTTGATTCTAGTTTGTCTATGAGACCACATTGTTGGATCCAAAGTTGTGATTCCACCATCATGCTTCAACATATTTCTCTTGCATGAATAGAAGTAGTGAAGATAATATAGCTAGTTTTGATCTATTTAGTGGTTTTGTGAGTTGATTTACATGCATCTGAATGTATAATTTCAAAGAAATGAATATGAATGAGCAGGAATCTCTTAGTTTCATTTTGATTCTCATCTCCTATCCCTATAATCTACAATCTTATGTGGTTCAGGGACAAACAATTAAGACCCATTTACATCTCCTTAAGGTTGTATGTCTGATATATTTTTCTGTTGGAACAAAGGGCCAAGTAAATGCTTGATGTATTTAATAGGGTTGTTGGTTATTTTGAGAAGGATACTTCATAAGAATGAGGTCTTTATGAACATTGATGTCTAATTTACGAGGTGATAGGATAGATCTGATATCTTGTTGTATGGAATATGTCACTAGTATCATAGATGTATGTGATTAATTTGTGGAATTTCCCAATAGATAAGGCACTGATCAACTACAAGATCAAATTTTTCTTACTACTGCATATTTGGGGTTTTGCTGAAATCAACATCATTAATCAAATACTTTTCCCTTTATTTTTGAAGAACTGAAAAGGATGCCCTCAGTTAGCTTAGCAATTTTTTTGACCATGTTATTAGCTATTCCATCTCTAAGATATTTTCATAATTGTTCGAAGATTAAGGGTTTTATTAGCTTTGTTAGATTCAAGTGTATGTTTTAGCACTGGTACCATATAAATAAATCTAAGGTACACCTGGCTAGGTTTTGTAGAGCCTCAAGTAGAAGAAGGGTCTAGCCTTATAGTTGGCCTATTGTTTGAAAGGGTATGTTGAAGATGGGAAGTAGCTACCCCTAGATGTATCTTGTTCTCATTGAGGTAATTTGAAACTATGTTGTGTCAAAACAACAACAAAATGGCGACACTACTGGGGAAATGACAATAAATAAACCTTGTTAAAAGGACAAGGATTGCTAGTGTTAATTGAATATTTCAGTCCTATTTTTTAGTATGTTTTTTCCCATCTGAGTCACCAATAAAATGGAAACTCTACTAGGGACTGTATTGAATCTAAATGGTAGACAAGCCTTGAGAATTTGAAAAAAGGAGATTCAATACAATAGGAGAACTGCATGAAAAATTTGTAGTAGTTTGTTGTCTTAGATGTTTTCCAATTTTCTTACTCAAATATCATGCACCCCAATGATGCTTTGTTCAAGACAATAGTATCTTTGAAGGTTGAATGCAAATTGTATTATTACTAGGTTTTATTTTCAATCAGTTCAGCCAAATTTGGTTTTCAAGGTGTTGTTGTAAAGTTAGAGTCAGAATTGTTCAAAAGTGTTTTCTCTCTTTGAAGTGTTTAATGATTTGCAAGTTCTACAAGTTGAAAGATTGGTTGAGATTTGTCATGTTATAAATCTTTCTCACAATTGTGAGTGGTGACTCTCTAAAAGATCTTTATACTAGTTTATATTGGTTCTATATAAATGTTTTCAAGAGTTTTCAACTTGGTTGTGCAAATCTAAAAGTTATGATAAGATTTAGGCAAGAAAAGAGAATATACAAATTATTGACTAATAAGTTTTGAAGTGTTGTATGTCATCTATTGTTATAAGAAATTTGAATGTTAAAGATGAATCACAACAATGATTTCATTTGGTTCTCCTCAAGGAGATGGTGGTTCTATTTTTTATTATCAACGGTGTGAAGAAATGAAGTTTGCACTTGTGCCAAATTAGCATATTAAGTTTGGAGCCATCAACACTCAAGGTATTTTCCACTTTCATGAGATTTATTTTCCATGAAAGTAAGTTCCACAAAAGATTCTCTATCAAGTGGTATTTTCAGCACTAAGTATGAGAGTGGTTTGATATATCTCAACATACTTTCTGAAGGATAGATTTAACAAATGCTTTTATATTTTGAGGTATGTTCAGAGTTTGAATTGGTAGAGAAGTTTTTAGATCTACTACAAGTAATAAATTTTGAAAGTAATCTTGGTAAATGAGTTGCAAGTTTGTTAGAGATGGCAGATTTCTTTTCACCTAGTATACAACCCATGGAAAAGAATTATAGATCTATTTCTGCCAAGAGATACATGCCATTAGTTTTTTATGGCATTCATGGTTTCCCAAACCCTATGCCATATGATCTTAGAAAGTATTTTCCTAAGTTCAGTCAAAAACATGAAAATTTAGCCAATCATTATGTTTAGATGTTAAGGGGTTTGATTGCTGATTTTGAGATTCCTCATGAAGACATGCATATGAAGTTGCTTGTTCAAACTTTGGAAGGTGATGCTAGAGATTGGTTTTTCTTTCTGATGTCATGTTCTATTTCATCTTGGGATGCATTACATTCAGCCTTTATACAGTAGTTCGAGGAAAGAGTAAGCATCTCTAATTATTTTGAGACATTCTTGAAGATTCAAATTAAGAATGATGAATTAGTTCCTGAATTTAATATCAGATTTGCAAAATTTTTGAATGAAAATCTTGAAAATTGTAAGCTGGATGATCAAGTGTATTTAGTGGTTTATCTTGACACATTTGATAAAAAGATGAGTTATCTATTAAGAGATAAAGAACCCAAGACTTTGTATCAAGTGTTCATGATAGCAATAGAGATTGAAAACAATATAAAGTATGGGTTAACTAAGAGTCACTTCTTTAGATGTTTGCCAACAAGATTAGGTTCATAGGACAAATCAATGTCAAAAGGATTGTTTGATTTTAGATCAGCATGTAGGTAATACTACTATTGTAAATAATTTTGTTGAAAATTTAGAATCACAAACATGTAAATTTGAAGATGAAGTCTCTTGGTTTCAAAGGAGAGATAATTTCGTTCTTGCTAAATTGAATGCACATGTTTGTAGTATTACAACAATAGATGATAAAGTTAGTTCACTTGATCGATTAGATATGAAAGAAATAATTTCAGTCATTCCTTCTCCCATTGATGATTTTCTTTGTATTGAGAACATAACTAATCACAATATTGAAGGATGTTCATCTCACAATGAGGATGAAGAGGCTAAAAGTTATGACTCAAGTGATGAAAGCAAAGTTGCTAATCTGATATATTACGAAGAAGCATCATGTGAAGAAAATAATGAGAGTTGTTACTCAAGTCAAGAAGAGGATATTGATAGCTAATGTTCATCTTCAGATGAATCTGATACAAATTGGGGTAGCTGCCTCTGGATGTATCTTGTTCTCATTGGGCTAATTTGAAACTGTGTTGTTTCAAAACACCAAGAGAAATAGTGAAAGCCAATGTGCAAGAAAAGAATTCAAGCCTTGATGTCATCAAGCATGTAAAGGAACCTACTACTCAAGAGAAAAAAATTAGAGGTAATATTCCCAAAACTCCTATATATGATCTTGTTGATATGATTTCTATGCTATCTTAGATTACTATTAATGTTCCCTTATCTGAAATGTTTAGAATAGAAGAACACAAGAATAAGGCCCTTTCTTGGTTAAGTGGCATAGGAATTAGTAATGATATTGCTGAGCCAGAATCATCAGTAGTACAACAGATACCACTTGTAATAAAGGATAAAGAGGAAAAAGGATTTATGTCTCAAATATACTTAGAGATAATTCCTTTGTAGCCTACCTACAAGATATTGATCCTTTCTTCCTTAGTTTAGTCATAAATGGTCGAACTTTAAAAAATTGTATGATTGACTCAGGGGCATCAAACACTATCATGCCTTTTAAAGTTATGGAAGCCCTTGGCCTAGAAGTGGATACCAAGTAGGGTAGGTGTAGAGCAATGGATGCAAGAGAGGTACCTTTCATAGGTACAATTAATGCCCTACCTTTCAAACTAGTTTCTTACTCTAATGTTGAAATGACCACAAAATTCCTTGTAGTTGATATTCATCCCCATTATGGGATGCTACTCTCTAGAAAATAGAGTGTTGTAATGGGAGGAAGCTTGCAATGTGACTTGTTATATGCCACATTTTATATAGGATAAAAATCTATCAAAATTGATATAGAGCCAAGGGTCACTTACATATTTAAAGATAGTATTGATAAGGATGCTACTTGTGGTTTGGATATTGAGTTCAATGCATTTAGATCTAAACTTATCATCCAAGAAATTGAGAAACCACCCCCATTGATTACACAAGAGGTAACTAGCTATTTGGATTCACAGAAATTATGGATCATGTTTTTTGATGGGGAAAGTTCTAAGGAAGGATCAGGAGCTCGGATAGTATTTATATCTCTAGAGAAAAACACTTTTAGATATTCATTTACCTTGAACTTTACATGTACCAATAATTTTTTAGAGTATGATGCACTTTTACTAGGATTAAAAGTTGCAGCTAGTCATGGAATTAAGAAGTTGGATGTTATTGGTGACTCTAAATTAGTTGTGTCTCAAGTTAAGGAGACATATGCCTTCAAGAACAAAAGGTTGAAATAGTATAGGAATGTTGTTTGGGATCAAATAGAAGCATTTGATGCCTTTGAAATTTCTTGGATGGATAGGAGTAATAAGAAGATAGCTAACTTGCTAGCTAATGTGGCAATCAAGCCTAATGATGTGTCATTTGTTGGTGTATCTACAATTGCAGTGCAAAATAGGCCTTCCATCCCTCATAATGTAGAGAATTGGCAAGTATTTGAAGATGATAAAGATAACTTGAATTTTTTTCTTAATAAGTATCATAGTCAAGAATTGGACTACAGTGCTTTTGTAGAAATAGTAGATGGAAAATAGAATATTTTTGTTCAAGAAATTTTGCAGTTAAAAACAAACAAGGTTTCTAAAGGTTTAGTGGTGCTTGAGATTGCTTTTGATAATCAGGATACAGTGCATACAGATACCAAAGATAAGAAGCCATAGGAGCTTGAAGAAATTGATCTTGGCATTGCTAAATCTCCCAAAAGGGTATACATTGGTAAAAACCTTGTCACCTACAATTAGGAAGTCTCTAAAAGATTTGTTGAGAAGATTTAGACATGTTTTTGCATGGTTGTATGACAACCTCAAAGCTTATAGACACGATATTTTCCAACATATAATACCTCTAAAAGAAAATGTCAAAAGAAAAAACAGAGGCTTGTTAATCCTATTCTAGCCTCAAAAATACAAGAAGAACTTATGAAGCTTAGGGATGGGGGGATTATTAAACCAATAAAACATTCCTCATGGGTGTCTAATCTAGTGCCAATTAGGAAAAAGAATGGGGATATTAGGCTACGTGTTGATTTTAGAAAACTAAATATTGCATCTTTAAAGGATAACTATGGGTTGCCTAATATGGAGGCCATGTTGTAGCAAGTTACTAGTTTAGAACTAATGTCCATGATGGATGGTTTCTCAACATATAACCAAGTTCTTGTAGTTGAGAATGAGCAATTCAAAATGACTTTCACTACTCCTTGGGGAACATATGTATATGTAAGGATTCCTTTCATCCTAATCAATGTAAGGGAAACTTTTCTTATAAAGATGATAAAGATATCTTGAATTTTTTGCTTAATAAGTATCATAGTCAAGAATTGGACTACAATGCTTTTGTAGAAATAGTAGATGGAAAATAGACCATTTTTGGTCAAGAAATTTTGTAGTTAAAAACAAGCAAGATTCCCAAAGGTTTAGTGGTGCTTGAGAGTACTTTTGATAATCAGGATAGAGTGCATATAGATACCAAAGATAAGAAGCCATAGGAGCTTGAAGAAATTGATCTTGGCACTACTGAATCTCCCAAAAGGGTATACATTGGTAAAAAAATTGTCACTACAATTAGGAAGTCTAATAGAGTTGTTGAGAAGATTCAAACATGTTTTCTCATGGTCATATGAAAACCTCAAACTTATAGACATGATATTTTTTGACATATAATACCTCTAAAAGAAAATGTCAAAAGAAAAAATAGAGGCTTGTTAATCCTAATCTAGCCCCTAAAATGCAAGAAGAACTTATGAAGGTTATGGATGGGGGGATTATCAAACCAATTAGACATTCCTCATGGGTGTCTAATCTAGTGCCAATCAGGAAAAAGAATGGGGATATTAGGCTATGTGTTGATTTTAGAAACCTAAATATTACATCTTTAAAGGATAACTATGGGTTGTCTAATATGGAGGCCATGTTGTATCAAGTTACTAGTTTAGAACTAATGTCCATGATGGATGGTTTCTCGACATATAACCAGGTTCTTGTAGATGAGAACAAGCAATTCAAAATGACTTTCACTACTCCTTGGGGAACATATGTATATGTAAGGATGCCTTTCAGCCTAATCAATGTAAGGGAAACTTTCCAAATAGCTATAGATGTAGCTTTTAAAGAATAAATTGACAAGATTATAGCTGTATATCAAGATGACTTGACTGTGTACTCAAAAAAGGTTGAGGATCATTGCAAACATTTAGAAAATATTGTTATCAAAGCCTTAGAATATGGTGTCTCTTTAAACCCAAAGAAATGCACTTTTGGAGAAACAAAAAGGAAGTTTCTTGGTCATACAATATCAAAAGAAGGGGTTAAGATTGACCTTGAAAGAGTAGAAACAATTGAAAAAGTGCTAAAGCCCAAGAATGTTATAGGTATATAGTCTTTCTTTGGGAAAGTTGATTTTTTAAGGAGATTTCTAACCAACTTTGCTGAAATCATAAGACCAATCTCAGAAATTCTCAAGAAGGGAGCAACTATCAGTTGGGAAGGAGAACCTACTATGGACTTCCAAGAAATAAAAAATGTCATTAAGAATGCACCAGTCCTTAGGACACCTAATTATGGAAATCATGTGCATATCTTTCCTTTTGCATCTTTCCATACCATAGTAGTAGTCTTACTATAGAAAAATGAACATGGTCATGAACAACCAATTGCATTCTCTAGCAAATCTCTTCAGCCTATAAAACTTAAGTATGAAATCAATGAGAAGCAAGCATATTCACTTCTCAAAGCTATCAAGGCATTTAGATGCTACTCAATTGGTGTTGGTGTTATTGCATTTGTGCCTAGTGAAGCAATGAAGGATATTTTCTCTCAATAGGAGGTATCTAATAGAAGGTGTAGATGGATGAATGAAATACAAGAGTTTAATATTGATATCCAAATCACCAAGTTAGTAAGAGGTCAAGGATTAATAAAACTAATGGCTCAATCTAATTTAGATGCTAATCAAATAAATGTTGTAAATAAGGACCTCAACTTTGATACATGTGATATGGATCAATGTGACTAGTACAAAAGATGTAATATACTATTTACAACATATGCAAGCTCCACCCCATTTGATTGATATTGAAAAGAGGTTTTTAAAATTGTATTCAATTAGATACATTATTGTCCGTGGAAGTCTATGGTGGAGAAATTTCGAAGGAGTACTTTTCAAATGCATTGATCAAGATGAATCAGAAAAGGTATTGAATGAGATGCATTGAGGGGTATGTTGTGGGAATTACATGGTGAAGAATACTATCCAAAAATTCATAAGAGTAGGCTTTTGGTGGCCTAGCCTATTCAAAGATGCACAAATCCTAGTTAGAAAATGTGACTCTTATGAGAGATTTGCTGCAAATTTGAAATTCTCTAGAAATTTGCCTTTGAAATCTATTGAAGTCCAAGCACCTTTTTAGCAATGGGGGATGGATTTCATAGGTGAAGTATCAACTAAGTCTAGTAGTGGCTACTCATGGATACTAGTTGTAATTGATTATTTTATAAAATTGGTAGAGGTCATTCCTACAAGAAAAGCTACCAGTAAGGTGGTAAATAATTTTCTGTTGAATAACATCATTACAAGGTTTGGGTGTCCTGAGAAAATAGTGACTGATAATGCTATGTGCTTCAGGTCTGATGAATTTCTTAATTTTTGTGAAAAATATGCGATTACCAGGTCAACTTCATCACCTTATCATCCAAAAGGAAATGGACAAGTTGAATCCATAAAAAAGAGCTTGTTTAAAGTCATAAAGAGGACTTTGGATGACAAAAAGAAGGCATGGGACTCTAAGTTATAGTTGGTAGTGTGTGGCTGATAGAGTGATAGTAAAGAAGGAAATAAATGTTTCACCTTTTGACCTAGTAAGTGGAATCCAAGCTAGAATGCCTCAAAACAACATGATAGGTTTGTATAATTATATTAAGATGTATGATGAAGACATCATTGATGATATGCAGGAAAGGATGGATGAATTAGTAGGTTGACCAAGACAAGGAAAGAAGTCACTGCTAAGAATATAAAACTTTAGTTGTAGATGAAACATTTGTATGATAAGAGGGTAGTGGCAAGAAAGTTTGAACCATATAATTTAGTCCTAATTTAGAATGCAAGATTTAAGGATAAGGGTAAGAATGGAAAATTTGATCCTATCTAGCTTGGTCCCTATCCAGTTGATTTTACTTAGGGTGACGATTCATATTTCATCGAAGGAATCATCAAGAAGTTTTCTTGAATTTCTAGTAAATAGAAAATTCATGAAGAAATAATTTTGTTGAAGGTATTTATTTATTTTCCATGAACAGTAGCTAGGTTTGTATATATTTCTACATTTGTCTAATCTCTTGTGCATATGTTTGTTCCTTTGTATATATGTATATATTTTTGTATAGTCTTAGGAAAGTTGTTTTAGGCTTCCATGTATGTAGACTCCATAACCCAGAGATTTTGAATTCTTTCATGGATATAAGTTATCCATCATCCCCAAATAGAGCCACTGATAGCCCTTATTTTCACTATGCCAAAATTTGAAAATTTTATTGTCAAAATATTTTGAAATGTGTTGCATTGTTAGGGTTTATATTTCATTTATTTTCAGTTTCCAAGATGAACCCTAACCTAGTTTTTTTTTCCCTAGCCCAATGTTGAAAATCTTTCCCTAGTGGAAAAATGTGGTACCCTAAGGTTGTGTCTCCACCCTTGTCATGAAAAAATTCATTAAAATTCGTCATCATTTTACCCATATCTTAGGTTTTATTCTAAGCAAGAGATTGTATGTCATTCAAATCACGTTATATTATGTTACAATCAAGGGTTAGGCATCTAGTCATGATCTTAAAATCTCCCTCTCCCAATGTTATGATATAAGGGTTAGCGAAGGATCATAGGGGTAATGTATTGAGTCTTCTGATCTTAATATATGTTATGTTTTTGTAGCATCACAAGTGTTGAAAATGAGGTCTCTAATCTTATGATTCTTCTTGTATCATGTCATCTTAAGTATTTTATGGAAGGGTTTAAAATCAAGGTGTATGATGTTATGAAAAAAAGGTGATCATGGGATCATAAAGGTAGAAATAGAGGTTCACGACCATGCGATAAAGTGGTGATCGTAGGATCACAAGGATATAAAAGTGTAAAGGTAATGTGCAAAGTTATGATCTTATGACAAAGGGGAGATTAGGACAAAATAATGGACTTTAAAGGAGATTTCTAAAGATACAAAAAGGTCATGATCATAGGATTATGGAAGCAAATTTTAGGATGTTTGATGGCACAATAAAGTGACGATCGTAAGATCGTAAGGATAAGAGGATAAAGCAAGGTAAGGCTAGGCACATTTACATGAGTTTTTAAGACATGTGGCAAGTCATATCTTCTGATGCTATGACAAGTAGTAGATTATAAGATCTCAAGGGAAAGTTCAAAGCTTTACGAAGCTACGAAGTAGTGTTAGATCATGAGATTGTAAAGATGGAAATTAAAGCTTCTGAGGCTATAATAAAGAAAGCATAACTTTCATCATATGGTCATAGGTTAATGATAGCTACTTAAGGTAATCTTTGATGCCAAGAATTTAGTTTACTGACTATGGTTGAGAGGTTGTAAGTAACAAAAAATGAAGATAGGATGTTATGCTAATATTGTGCTTGTAACATCATAAGGGTTTGAATGGTTACTATTGAAGTTATAAAATGGTCCACTAAACCATGATCGTAAGATTGTGAGGCAAAGGAAAGAAAGATAAGATGCTACACCAATGTGTATAAATCATATCTCATGAGATTGTAAGAGACTTAAGGGTAAGCTCCAATATCATGATAACAGATGTATTGTGAGATTGTGAAGGCCATTTTCAATGTTTATGATAACATGATAAAAGTTTTGATTTCAAATGATTGTAAGGTCTTTGAACCAAAGTTCCCTACCTAAGATAATATGAAGGATTCCTTCTTTAGTTTATCATAAGATCATAAACCCTAGTTTGACATGAAAAGGTGAACTTTACTTTTCTAAGCTGGAATAATGACAGAATGCTTGTGACCAATCAAATTTGAGTAAAGTACAAAGGCTCTTGAGCTAGATAGTTATGTGCATGCTCCATCTAAGCTAAGAGACAACACTAAATTTAAAGCTTGAGCATGCATAGAGAAGGTTGATGAAAGTATGCTCAGCATAAAACATTCCATAATCCAATAATACGTTACAGTTTGTAGAGATTAGAGATTTCAAAGTAGTTGTAGAGCTTTCAATGTTAGTAGATTATTATTTTTAGAGCTATTTGCAAAAGTTTTTTCAGTGTTTCTAGTATATTTACAAGATGTCTAACAAGGAAGTAGAATAAATTCAAGCTTCAGATATGGAATTTGTAGAAACTTTAGTTTCAAAGGGAGGATAAACTAGGCACAAGAAACCTAATAGGTTTGTGGAAGAATGGATTAAGTTATTCCTAGAATCCTCAAATATCATTTCTATAGATGACCATGAGTTCAAAGACCCATATATATTTTTTAGAGATGCTACATGTCCTAGAGTTACATGTTATGAGCTTTTTAGATATTTTTATCATGACAGAGCAGAGAAGATCACCCTTTGCAATCCATGGAAGAAGAACTTGGCAAACTTAATCTTTCTATAGGTCATTGTGGATGTTGATTTGGTAAAGGCCCTAAACAAATCATATAATCTAGCCACCAAATCATTCCACAAGAGAGACAGAACCATTATGTGCACACTAGACTATGCCTCTTTTATTGAAGAATTTGGATTGGATAGTGCCATGAGTGAATTAGTAGACATGGTTGACCTACAAGAAAATTTTGATAGAAACACCAAAGCCTACACATGGAAGTCAATGCTACAACATATTCCCATGGACCTAAAGAAGTTCGATGATTACCCCAAGAAGGTACAGAAGATAATACCTTTGGACAAGTTCAAGAATTATTTTGTGAAAATTGTGTGTGGTGCCCACAAGGTAGTTGGTAAAGATGGAACTGACATGGTATATGGAGTAGAATTCATCATTGCAAAAGATGTACAAGACTCCTACCATGGTGGAGAATATGACTATGTTGAATATATTATGGAAGGGATGAAGGAGAACATTGGATTAGCACAAAATGGAGATATGGAAAAATTCAAATTCTTTCATTACTTATTGTTGATGCACCTAATCCTATACAAAAATGTGGGGTATATAAGCCTAGAATTTATTGATAACACGTGATGCCACTGGAGAGCTGCTAGTTCAATTGTGGACTTGGGTATGGGATAGTTCCTATCATTACTATGATTTTGTCTCATTTTAAAATTATTTTAGTAAAATCATAATGAAAATGTTAGACCCAAGTTACTTTGGGGCACCTAAGGTTTTGAAGAGTCTTTTGAGACTAGCCTTGCTTCCTAAGAGCAAAAGATTAGATCATAATTGGGGAGATATTTTCCTATTTCCAACTTTTTCCTTGATGAGGGTTTATGGTTGTCCCTAACCCCCACATATATTGCCAAAATGTATTTCCCCAAGACTAGCCATCATTGAATTCATGTAGAATTGTACATGGTAAACAAGGAGTACCTAAGACTTAAGGTACATAGAGGTACATTCTTATGTAGGTGCTTTAAAATAGAGAACTTTTCAATTGGAAAAAAATTCCTCGATCAAATTCATTTTCCTCCACCACTACAATCTACCAACTAACACTTATAGGATTTATGATCCTAATAATTGGATGAGGAACACCCTCAAGGAAATAAGAAAATGTGTGTTACCTAGTACCAAAGAGTTGCCCATGAAGACCTCATTCCCAATATTATTGCTAAGGGGGATGCAATTGATAAATTGTCAAAGTTTGATGATGTGCTAAGGGTAGAGAGGGAGCTAAAGAGATTAGATCCAATTTCAAAAAAATTTACGTAGATATCCCCTACCCACAAAGGATAAGAAAGATGATGGTTGACCAAGCAAAAATTATGGCACAGATGCCAACTGAACCACTTGGGAAGGAAGAGAGGGTGAACCCTAATAGCCTTGAACCTAGTGTGACCTTAGAAATGGAAGAAGAGGAGACCCCTGAGACATAATGGGTCACCAAGGAAAATAAGAGGCAAAAGGTTTTCCACATCCTTTAAAAGGTTAAATAGAAGACACTATAGATCCTACCTAGTAGAAGTCGGTATTTTGCTGACTTAAGACAAAGTTACATACAAGACAAAGTCAATGCAGCTAAGAACACACTAATTGGCTTGGAACTAGCAGTAACAAGGTTGGATGACAAGATTATCTAAGCCCATCAATTCATATAATATGATGAGTTCATCAAATCAGCTGAATTTAAGATCTTCTTGTAAAAAATCAAACAAAATCAAATAGTGTTAAACATGAAACTAGGTGAGTGAGATGAGAAAAAGTAAGAATTGTTGAAAATTTCCATGGCTATGACATAGAGAGTGAATTAATGACTCTTGAGGAGGAAAGTGATTTAGTGTAGAGGAGTGGAATGCTACTAGTGCCTATTTGGGATCTAGAACAAACATTTATGCTTGACCAAATTAGAAGACAAGAGAGTGTCATCTCATATGAGGTATATGGTGCTAGTGGACTGCAAAGAGGATTTGAATTTAACATTGACACAAAATCCCTTACAATGTGGAGCATGGCTCCTACATCAAATAAGCCAAACCTGATGGATGTTTAGAGGGGCAACATGATTATATGGACCCTAAAAGGTATCTCTAGTATGAAGATCTCCAAGGCCTTAAAATACTTCTCATTTATGAATGAGGAAAAGGTAGAGGAGGTAGAGACAAGGTTAGCCAAATCCTTTCATGACTATATTTATGTTAGGAAGCTCTATGAGGATAAGCTCAGGAAGAGCCATGTTTACAAAGAGAAAATTAAAGAGCTCAAGGATAAGGTCCAAGTATTGGAGGTTGAAGTTGTATCTCTTAGAGAGCAACTATCAAATGTAGAACAAATGGTCATTGCAGAACAAAACAAGCTATATGAGATTTAGGAACAACCATCTAAGGTCACAATAGAGATAACAACATAAATAGATAAGTTGAAGGTAGAGAATATAGAGTCTAGAAGGATGAGCAATGATGCTCCACCAACACAACAAGGTGATGAGGTAAGGGAAATTGTCCTTAGCGGCATGATTTTCCATAGGGTTGAAAGTCTAAATAGTATATCACAACAGGCTTATACATTATATGTTTCTTTACAAGATGGTGAGCAATTTTGTAATGAAGCACTTTCATGGCTATCACCCAGTTTCAATATTTAGGGGCCATATATTCAACTCTTAGAGAAGCTTATTATGTTGATGGCTAAAAATCCAAATTTGCCTAATAAGATTATAAAAGAAAAGGAGGACCTAGAGATGGTAAAGGAATTAATTGGCTTCTTTATTGGAAAAATGAAAATAATACAAAGAAAATTGAAAGTCTTATCTTAGGGAATTAAGCCTTGTATTCTGCCTATTTTGGATGCAAACAGTAAATTGAGATATTGGGAGGACCAGTCTAATTAATTAAATGTAGTATTGACCCAAGAGGCTACAACATCAATTTTTGAAGACAATAGTGATGTCCCATTCAACAATTTGATTGACTCCTTGTTCAGAGTTGAAATAGATTTAAATAATTTTTTAGTGGAGTTAAAAGCTATAACCAATAACAGGTGGACTAAATCCACAAGGGACTTAGAAGAAGTTAAATTGACTAAGTGGCCCACCAAGAGGGAGGTCTATGTATGGGAAGTGATGGGAGAAATTAAGGCTTTGCTAGAATGAGATAGTTGAGGAAATACTTATTGAAGACAGAAGAAGACAAAAGATTAAAGTTAAAGCTCTAGCAATAAATAACCACTTGTTAACTTTTCAACTAATTCCTATTTTTGGATCAAGCGCAGAGGAATGTCTTAATTGTAACTTTTTGTACATGTCTTTCCACTTTTCTCTTCCATTAAGGTTTTGACATGTCTCCTCCTTCCATCTGAAGCTTGTTACAATCCTTTATAAGGATTTCCAAGATGTGGAGTGGAGGTCTAAAGTTCGTAAAAATTTCAGTTTTATGTCATTTATATTTTGTCCAGTTTTGTTTATCGTATGAATGCATTCAGTCTTGTAAACTTGAACATACAATGAATATGAATGATTAAGTTGTCAAGTTCTAAGTTATATTTCAAGTCTATATCAGTATTGTATTCATTTTAAAAGGAAATTAATACAAAAGGAAGTTTTGCATATCTATGTACATGAGTTTTGTCCCCTTTCTTGTATGTTTGTGATCTTGGGATTGAAGTGAACAATGTTCTTTTAGTTTAATACAATTTAGATGAATCGTATGTCTCTTATTGATTGCTTTTAGTTCAAAGAATTAAGTAATTTCTTTTAGTAATTGATAGGGTTTTGGGTATATGAGAGGGATATGATAAGAATGAAATTTAGAGTTCAATGTTGAAAAATTTAATTGCAAGTCAATTAAATAGGTTTAAAGTTGTTGGTTTTGACTCTATATACCAATGGATAAGGCACAAATCAATTAATTTTAGTTGCAATTTAATGATTCATATGGTTGCAATATTAAAGGTTCTGGTCAACACTTATTTGTAATAGCTTTCCTTTTTGTTATATCTAGCTATTACAATCAAAGAACTTGTTTCAAATCTAGGAAGAAATTGTGACCATTATCTGCTATAAAGGATAGGTTTGGAAGAAGTATTAGTGAGAAAGTGTCTAAAGAGAAGATCAAAATAACCAATCACATTGATATCCCTGAGGTGCACCTGCCTAGGTCCTGCAAAGCCTAAAGTGTAGAGAGTCTAGTGTACTCTATTGAAGTTGGTCTAGAACTTTGATAAATCTTGTTCAATATGGGATCTAGCTAGTCCTTAGGCTTGTTTTCATTTGAAGCATCCTGTTATTGTGTTTAAAGTACCTAGTAGTCCAAATTAACACCAACACTTTGGATGAAGGAATTTCATACCTTTCTCACTCATGTGCCCAAGTCTATTGTGCTAGTGATATTTCAAAATCTAGAACTATTTGTTCTCCCTACTCAACTATAGTAACTATTCATAAACATTTATTTTTCTTTGAAATAATTAAAGTAGAAGGAATGATATGATCTATACAAATATATAAGATCTCTACTTTCACACCTTTTTCTACTAATAAGGAACCTTTTTAAACCTACCAATTTTAATTATTAAAAGTAACTATGCAACCCTCATCACCTAGTTTCCCTACAAAAAATTAAATTCCTACTCAACCTTTGAACATGTCTTATCGCTTGTAGTAGTCAATGATTCCCATTCTACAACTTCATCTTAATTTTCCCATTTCTAAAAATTTAATAGGGTTCCCAAATAAACTAGCCCAAAATCCCCTTAGACATAATCAAGAAGATAACCTTTATGGGGAGTAGCATGAAATGAAGCCCCCGAATCTAAAACCCATGAATCATCAACATCTTCTAAAAATAAGAAAAGCATCCCCTTTGGATTTGTTATATACCACATTTTCCTCCTTTTTTTTTCCTTGTTTGTTTCCTTCATCATTCTTTCAAGACAATAAATATTTCTTCTTGTGGCATGGTTTCCCTTTGATTTTCCTCTTGATTTCCCATGATTTCCAACATAGTTTCATCTCTCATTCATTATGCCTCAACTTTCTGTGTTCAAGACAATCCATGGTGTAGTTGCACCTAAGTTTTTCCTACAAATTTCCTCACTTATAATGACACCAACTACATCATCAAATCTTAGGTTATTAAAACCAGAAATAGAATTACTCGCATACATTACCAAGTCATTCCAAATTTTAGAAAAATAACATAGAACCATGAAAGCCCTAATTTCTTGACCAAAATTGAAATCTACAAAAGATAATTAACTAGTAATCATATTAAACTTATTCAAATTATCAAAAATAGATCTGCCTTCTACCATCTTCATATCAAATATCACTGACTATGCTAGGGATAAATGAATTCTTCCAAATGCATTTCTATCGAAAATATCCTAGTCCTCATCTGTCATAGCTACCTCTTTCTTGGGTTTTCCTTGTAGTGGATTCTATAAATCCTTCTAATAAATAAATTCCTCCATTTTCATTTTCTATAACTAAAATTCTTTCCCATTAAACTTCTCAACCTTCATCTTACCCTAATCTTCCATTTCTCCCACTCAATCTTGAGACCTTCATGTAAAGGATAACTGAAATAACCTGGCTTTGATACCACTTGTTAGGACTAAAGAGAAACAAATAAAACACACAAAAGAGAATAAAAGACAACATAGAAGAGAACACAAGACACAAACATTTACACGGTTCACCCAATTCTAGGGCTACATGCACCAACAATGAGTCAAATGTTATTATTATTGTCTAAACATTTTAACCTAATTACAATTTGTAATCCCTTACATCTCAATAACACTATAAGAAGCTAATAAATTATCATATATATCCTAAAATCCCTAACCCTAAGCTATTTTATACAAGCTTTTTTCTTCTTACAAAATTAGGGCTAGAATAAATACATGTCACCCCTCGAAAAAAATCCAAGAAACTAGGCCCAAACCCCAATGAGGATGTGTGTAAAGTGTATAGTTCTTACCTGATCAATTACCACAAGCTAACACACTCTACATAAAGTTAAGGAAAAGATGATCAAAAAACTACAAACCTCCACACTGATCATGTAGAAGATGTCTAATTTGAGTGCACTCTGACTGGGCTTATACCAAAAGATACACCAAACACAATAGGAGATACAAGAACAATAATTAAAATGTAGTTATTGATTCTATAGCTAACTATTTGTCTAGAACTTAAGGGACATTACATCTCATTCATCAGATCATAGAAGAACATGACAAAGGATAAATTAGACTAATCAAAGTGTAGTGCATGCTATCACCCATGGTAGGAATCACTCAAGCACATATTGTAGATGAAGATACACTATTTGCTAGAGTACTAATCAATGAATGACCTTGAAATGCTCTTGGAAAAAAACATGAGTAAGATGATTGTGCTCACTAATCTAAAGGCATTGTGGGAAACCCATCTCATCAATACATAAGGTCAATATAATGATGTATTTCAAAACCTATAGAACTATTTGTCATTCATGAAAAAAGGGGAAGATATGAATAGTAAGGGAGAAACAAATATGGAAGGGGGAGATATAAGGGAGATATGAGATAGAAGATAGGGAGAGATGATAAAAAATGTATAATGAAAGATGAAATTGACATATACAAAGGGGGAGAAATAAAACAAAATATGAGATGTAAATACAAGATGAAAGAAGATAGGTGAAAGGGGGGGATGTCAATATGAAGATAATGCCAAAACAAAAGAAAGGAGATCAAGGAAGAGAGAAAGGAATGAATCCAACAAAATAGAGAGGCAAGCACAATTTTAGGGGGAGATCTAACAAAATAATGCTAAGTCCACCTACCAATGAATAGTCTACTTACCAATACATGCAAAAGAAAATGGATAGAATGATGGTAAACATGCTAAGTCTAGGAAAAATAAAAGAAATGAGACTTTAAAAAGGAGAAAGGAATTTTTTTCGTCAATGGAAAAGGGGGAGATTGTTGTTCCCATAAGTCTCATTAGCATTAAGATTGTGAAATATAAAGATTGTTATAGTTAATGGATAAAATCATTAACATCTAGTCGAAGAAAGAAGATGTCACAACATAATATGGTCATCATTAGAAGAGTAAATCAATATGCACTCATATACACTATGCCACCACTGATAGATAAGAGTAAAAGTTAGTTGATCCAAATCATCAAAAGAGAAATTCACCTAAGATGTGATGGGAGAGAGAAATGGGAAAAATGGATATAACAAAAGCAAAGAGAGAAACAATGAAAGAAGTCAATGATGAAGCCTACTATTAGTTCATAGATAGACTGATAGGGCTATGACCCTAAGAGTAGGGGTCATAGGTTTCCTGTGAGTGGATCAAAAATGGAATTCAATATTTCAATTTGAATTCTACCGGGATAATTTGTGGGTAACTATGCCCTAGCATCATAGAATGAAAATAAGCACTCAAAATACAAGAGAAATTAGTTGGTTGTTGATTTTGTTGTCATGAGAAAAAAAAGCACTAGAGCATAAGCTAGAGAGAGAGATAGAAGAGTGTGTGGAACAACACACAGAGTTGATTAATGTGTAAACTAGCAAGTGAATTATTAGCACCGGAAGAAGATATAGCGAGAGGTTGTTGGAAATAACCAAAGGGAGAGGTGAGACCAAAGAGCTCACTAAGTAAACAAGGAGATTAATGCATATTCATGGATACATGGCAGAGATCTATAAGGAAGTCCAATTCCATATTTAAAGTCTAATACTTTATATTTATTTCTTACCTTTGCATCTATTTGTAGCTATGGACAGGGAAAGCTTCATAAGTAAGCTTATCATAAAATCCTCTAACAAGATGTTTCTCAAAAGAAGATTTGTAAATCCTTTAACAAGGTAGATTTCACAAGCTTGTGTAACCCTAACAAGTTATAGATATTCCTAAGTGGAGATGTTTCTAGAATAAATAGTTGTAGTTCCTAATAGGGAAACTCTTCACATGCATTATAAGGGCTAGTGGATATATTATCCCCACTATGGTTTCTATCCTCTAACCAAGGGTTTCCATGCATAAATATCTTGGTCAAATTGATTAATAATTTTGTGTTTGAAATTACTTGCTTATAATTTATTTCATTTATCTTGGCTTAGTTTTTAAGTAGCTTGCATTCAGTTTGTATAGAGCAGTTAAAGAAAATTGACTACTTGGTTACAAGAAACCCATTACGCTTCAATTATTCATAAAAAGAATAATATAAAGATAACTATGGTTTAAAAGATCAATTATTTTATTCCTTAAATTATTAAATTTCATATGTCATATATTAAATATATATTACTTTAAAAGACATAAAAATATCATAATCAAAGTCTTTTAAACACCCATAAACCCTATAACAGTTCCAAGAAAAACAAAGAAAATTTAGGCTATTATTTAAGCTCATTATTCCCCCAAACCTAACTCTCTACTATTCCAAAAAATTATAAATTTCTAATCCTTGCAATATTTTGAAGTCACAAGTTTATCCTTGTCTTCTTCCACCCTTAGCCAAAGTAGCAGCCTTGGTATTTTTCCAAATTCTCCCATTTGGAAATTTCAATCTCCATATCATATGCATCTCCATCATCTGTATATCATTATTAATGGGTTGTTGAATCTTGTAATGTAAATCTTGAGAATCATTAGTACAGTGGTCATGATAATAGTAATAGATTGAAATTGGAAGATTCATATTTTTTTGATTAATTTCTTTCTATGTTTAGGCCTAGTAATCACCTTAGTGTAGAGGAGTTTAGGTAAAATTATCTTAATTAATAGGAGAAGATATATTAGATGATGAAGGAAAGGATGTGGACAAAGAATTATATTCAACACTTTGTTGTACACATCCTAAATTATGATTAGAAATGGTGTGAAAAGAGTATTCATGTTGATTGCCTAGGGGCATATGATTTTTGTATTTTTGTTTACCAAAGCCATTCTCATTGAATCTATGATGACCTAGACAAAAAGAAAAAAGAATCCATATTACTAGGTTTGATATATTCAACATAAGGGAAAGTAGAAACAAAGTTATTATAAAGAGGAGTTGTTTTAGATTTCATGAAGGAAATATCATCAACTCTATATTCTCCAATTAAGGTTGGTGTGAAATCTAAGGATCCCCAATCTTCATCAGAAATAAAGTGTATTAAAGGGGGGTCATAATTAGATTCTTGATCTTGTTTTTCCTCAACATTTAGGAAAATTTATGGATTAGTATAAGCATGAAGAGTGTACATCACATCATTGTAGATAAACTTAATTTTTTTATGAAGAGTTGAAGGAATAACATGCATAGAAAGTAACCAAGGTCTACCCAAAAGAAGGTTTTAGTTGAGAGGTCTAGGTGTAACATGAATATAAGTATTCAAAATTATCAGACCTAATTTGATATAAGTTTTCTTAGAAATAATATCAAATCCACGAATAGGAATATTGTCAGGTTTGATGTTTGAAAGATTGACATTAATTTCTTTAAGCATATTCATACTACAAATATTAAGCCCAAACCCATTATTAATTAATTTTATATGAATGAGGTTACCATTGATAAGGACAACTACAATGAGAGCATCATAGCAATCTTGAATCTCGTAGGAGGTAAATCATCATTTTTAAACACAATTTGAAGTGAGATTAGCATTTTATTCATGCATTGTATAAAATAATTAATGTTATATTGATTTGGAAGTGGAGTTGGAAGAGTTATAAAAAAAATTTCAAGGCTTCTTTATATGGAGAAGATGTTTTAAGAAGTTCCCAAAGAGAACTCTTAGTAGGTGTATTACGTAATTATGTTACCAAATCATAATCCAATCCAATATTTGGAGAAATTTGAGGTGAAGGAGGAATAAAGGGTTGAGAAAATGGGAGAAAGGTAGTAGCTTAAGGATTATTGCTTGTACAATAGGTATGAGACACCACATGATAATCCAAAGAGTCGCTAGGTTCTCCCTTAAGAGTTATGGCATGACAACCCTTAAGGGTGATGATGGGTCTATTTGATGGAGGGTGACTTTTGAGAGTAAGAATAGGTTGGGAAACATTTACTTGATTAAGATATTGCTTCTCTATAGACTTGTCACTATAAGGGAGAGCACTAAGGAGATTTCAATAAACCTATTTTCCTAAGGAATCCTTAGAATATGAATTTTGGATGTCCATTAATGATTCCTCACTACTAGGAGCATAAAATTAAGTCAAGGTAACATTATTAAAGTATTTATAATATCTTCTTATTTCTCTAAATTATCCCTAAGAGGAGGATATGTGTTAGGTGAAAAAGAAACATCAATAATTTCACGTTGAAAAGAAAAGGTATCAATCATCATGTTATGTTTCTTGTTTTGGAGAGAATAATCAATATTATTCTCTAGACGTTCATCCCAAATAATGACATTATCAATGAAAGCAACATATCTATCAACAAAGCACACTATAAAAGAGGAATGATCATGTGTTAAAGTGAGTTCCATTAAAGAGGGAGGATTAAAAGAAGATATAGAAATGCCCTTAACTAATGCATCCCCATATTCAAGGCTTGTGTTAGGAGAAGGAACAACATCAATCCACCAATCATCTCCATAAATAGGAAGATCATATGGTAAATCTAAGTTTATAAGACGATGATTCAATATGTAAAAGATAAGAGAATTATGTTAGGATAATCTTTAAAATATTCGTGAAAAATGAGAAAAATATAAGTACACATAGAGTATATCCAACTAATCATTGTATCACTTAAATATATTCAAGATCCAATGAACATTTGAGAAATAAAACATGAGAAGTACATACTTAATGTTGTAAAATCCATGAAATATAGATCTTGCTAATAATACCTAAATTTTGCTAATTGCTAATGCATAAAGAAGAGAAGAATAAATCAAAGTCTACAAGATAGAAAATTTAACTAAACAATAAGAATGGTGGTAAGATGTTAGGTTCACATAAAAGAAGGTAAAAACCTAGTGCGAAGGAGATAAAAGGATCTAACTCTAAAATCCACAAGAAGGGGGAATTTTTTGACCCCTGGCAATAAATTTGGAAATAATATAACTTTGGATCATGAGACTTAGAAAAATCATAACATTTATGGTTTGAATTCTTTTTTAACACCTAGATGTGTTTGTACCCTTATGTTTCTGATGGATTTTGAGATGTCATTCTTGTGTTTGGGAGTTGTAGGGTAGATGGCTTCTACTTCTAGATCTATTCCAGGGTTCATAGCTTAAGAGGTAGAGGTCATAAGAGAGGTAGTCATCTTATCCCTCTTTTGGTTCACATAGAGGACCCTATTCTGGAAGATAATAAAGGGGGTAATAGTCTTGAGAAACATGTTGAGTTGGAAGGGCCTAGCCCTATAGGCTTTCTTGAAGAGATCCTAGAATTCTTAAATCTGTAGGAAAAATTTCATCAAGAGGTATCACATCATTCTGAGCATGGAGAGAGAACTAGGTCCATGAGTCATAAAAGGGGAAACATAGAGGATAGACATGACTCTATCAAGGATAGTCAGATGAAAGACCTATTATAGGTCAAGATTATTCCATTTAAGGGTGATGATAGTAGGCATGATGTTGGGAATTGGTTGACCATATTGTTCAAGTTTTTTTCTATGTAGGAATTTGACACTGATGTACTGTTCAAGTGTTTTTCTATGTAGGAATTTGACACTGATGTCAAAGAAAGATATTATCACTCACTTGGAGGTTTTGGCAGCCAACTAGTGGTTAACATCATAATGTTTTTGACACTTGAGTGCCAACACACTTAATCATATTTCACATTGGATGCCAAATACATCATGCATGTCGAGTGATCTTAATGTGCTGAGTAATTTTTAGATGCCGAGTGAAGATCAGATGCCAAGTGAAGATCAATTGCCGAGTGAAAATCAGATACCGAGTAAAGATCAGTTATCGAGTGAAGTATAAGTGCCGAGCAATACAAGGTGTCGAGTGGTAACAAGTGCTGAGTAACATAAGGTTCCGAGTAATACAATTTTGTTAAGGTGCTGAGCTATCCAGGAAACAGCATGTGCCGAGCATCAGCAATAATTCGGAGCCAAGTAATTCAGTATATCAACATAAGAGTTTGTAATTGCACAAACTATGATGCAAATAGTTTTCACAGCCGACATAAGGTAAATCTCGAAGGATTTAATGATGAGATCGAATATTTTATTTTTTCTATGCAATTTGCATGCAGCCAATAAGAAAAATGCTAAAGGCATGCAACCAATCAGCAAAAGATAAGTATTGAGCAGAAAATGAAGATTGAATATGGATCGTAGATCCATACCTAACCCTAAATCTTCAAATGTCTTTATAAGGAAGACGAAACTTCATTGTAAAATGTAAGAGATGAGAGGTATGAGAAGATATACAAGGGTTCGCAAGTAATTCTATTTTCAGAAGTAAGGATTATCAGATCACAAAAGGATCCAGATCAGAGAAAGCAGAACAAGTGTCTACAATCAGCAATTAAGGATTGTAATCAGTCAGGTTTAGTGTACCTAATACTCTCTAGCAATTGTATTAGAATGAAAAATCCTATGGTGATAGGTTAGTTTAACAGCTATTTCGATAAGTCCTTTAACTAGGTGATGAAATCCTTTAACAGGGTAACACTTCATGTTAAGTGTTTGAAAGCCTCTAACCAGGTCACTATTGACACAGTGTAAAGCCTTTAACAGGGCAGGCCTTTAATAGGGCAAACCATCAGAAGTGGTTGAACAATATTGCTGCAGTAATTTTTGTGGATATCATCCCCACCCCATTTTTACCTTCTCATTCCTAGAGGGTTTCTGGGTTACCAAATTCCAGTGTTAAGTGTTATTGATGCATGTGTTTTGTTACATGTTTATGCATGCAACTTATTTTTCAGTTAAAAGTTTTATTGGCTAAAGTATGATACTTATGATTCACCCCCCCTCTCATAAGTACTCTTTCCATATTTGAATATTCCAACAATTGGTATCAGAGCATAATCCAGGTTCTCTTAAGGAAAAGCCTAACATCTTGGAGGAAAAGATCTAAAGATGGAAGCTTTCAAACTTGGAAAGATCATTGAAAATCAGGTGATAGATGTGCAACTTGCTTTGCATAGTTTGGAGGAATTCATAAAGAAGTTGAGAAACTCATTAAAAAAGAGGAAGGATCTAGCCATAGCTGAAAATGATATACACTACAAGGAGATTGATACCACCAACATATTTTCTAGTGGAGACACTAAAGAGTTTGATGTAGCAATAGCAGAACTGATGGAGAAAAACAAAATTCAAGCAGATGAGATAAGATCTCTTAAGATGGAACATGAATCACAGGCCATAATGATATGTGAAATTACTAAACACAAGAAAAGAGCACTTGAAGACAAAGTGATGTTGGAAAATGATAAAAGAAATCTTGCAAACAGACTTGAAGAAAAATGTACTGAACTGACAAGGATCTCAAACATGCAGATGGATACACTTGCTCAAATGATGAACCTTCATCATGAACTCAATGTAAAGGATATTGAGATCTCTACCTTGAAGATGCAGAATGAACAAATGCAGAATGAATTGAACAGAGAAAAAGAGGTAGCAGAGAATCTCAATAAATCAAGTGAAGCCATCAAGTATTTTGAACAGTTGCTGAAATCACCAAAATCTGCCCATGATACATCAAGACTAGGATACAATAGCACTAAAGTCGAAGAATCATCAAAAAGTGTTGAACAAAGAAGTGACAAAGGTAAGTATTCAAAACCCACTTGTCATCACTGTAATAAGAAGGGACATACAGCTAATATGTGCAGGAGTAGAAGATTCAATCAATCAAACATACCCAAAATTTTATGTCACAAGTGCAACATGCAAGGACATATGACACAAAATTGCAGATCCAATGTCACAAGGACTCAAAAATTTGATGGACATTGTTATAATTGTTGAGATAATGGGTGTTGCACACATTGCATAATATTGTTATTTTATTTTATTATGTAATGTTGTACCTAGATGGGCGTGCAACATGTAAAGATTCCCATGGTATATAATTGATGAGTTGTATTATAACATTGTGATAATATTTCATGTAATTATTTAATATTGGGGAAAAAAGAATTAAATGCCCAATATTAAATGTGGGGTCAGTGGGTTAGGTAGCACATGGTTTTAGCACATGGTTTATGTAATACCACTTAGTGGTTTTGTGGGACTTGCTACTATATAAGCAGCCACAAGGGTAGTTGTTGTAGAGAGAGAGTGACAAGGAGAAGACAAAAGGCAAGAGTCGAGTGGGACAAGGCTTGATAGGTTAGCCAAGGGAGCATTTGTGAAGGTTGGAAGCATGGCATGGGATGTGTGGATTCATGCTTGTTCACATAGTTTTCTCGATTGTGGCTATGGCCATGAAGGCTTCCATGGTTGTATGGCAATGGTATTTTTGCTGAATAATACATGGTGATGGATGCTTTTGGAGGTTGGGTTTTTTCCCTCAATGAGGGTTTCCCAGGGTATATCTTGTGTCACATTTTATGGGTATGTTGTCTATTCTCTTGCATGTGGATTTTAATTCCGTATTTATTTCAGATCTATTATGGGTTATGTGGAAACGGTTATATTCTTTGTTGCCAAGTTTCCTTACAAGTGGTATCAGCGCTATGGTTTTATTATTTGTAACCCTAGATTGAATCCATGGGAATGCATGAGAGGACAAAAGAAAAGGGCAAGATATATGAATGATTTATTGCAGATCTAAGGCTTTTAGATTTGCTGTTATGATGGGATGTTAAAATATTTTGGGCATGTGAAATTGTTGGACAAAAGAGTTTTTCAGATGTTTCATTTAAATGAGGGTTTTGGGGGGTAGCATGCAGAAATGACCTCTTGGGTAAAAACAGACCTCACCATTGGATCCGGGTCGACATCTCCATAAATTTTGATATATAATATGCCCTAGTTTGGCCATGTTCAGAGGAAATGAAAGATTTTTTTGGCTTCAGCCCATGATGGCCGTCAAATTTAATCCTGTCAGAATTTTCGTCACTGAAAAAATTAAAAATGAAAAATCGTACTGAAAATGGTAAAAAGATTGTCTTAGTAAAATGGCCATAACTTTCTCTCAGAATATTGGATTTCAGAGTTCTTATAGGCGTTGGAAAGCTAATTCAAAGCACTACAACATTGTGTAGGTTTGGTTCTATGATTTTGAGATTTTCTCAGGTTTTAAGAGCCCTAAAGATAGATGTTCTTTATTTTGAGCACGGATTGGGGCATAACTTGGGCATACGGAGTCGGATTTTGGACTTCGAGTAGTCAACGGAAAGCTCTTGGAGAGCTCTACACATTGGTTTAGATTTGGTGTAGGTTTGACATAATTTATTTATTGATATATTTATCTAAACAGTTTATAGGTATATTTTGACTATGGTAACATTGTGAGTTTATGGCATTGGAGATTTAAGATTTGATGTCATTGTATACTCAGTTCATATTTTAGATTGGTCCCATGATGATATGGTTATCAGTGTTTGGTTTTGGATATGCATGATGACTTGTTGGATCTACAAGTTGTGCAGTGTTGTAAGCGGTCTATACTTACAAGTTGCATTTATGGCTTGGTTATGGGTTGTCTTTGCCCATTGATCTTTCATTATTAATGCATATTCAGATTGGTGGCTTGAATTTTGGTTGTCTATGCCCTAAGTCACATGATCTACTATTTTCTTCATGTAGAAGGGATGAGATGTTGTTACCAGGTACAGTCATGGCAGAGGATTGTGGTTGACTATGCTGACAAGTTGGACATATTGAGAGCTAGATGCTCGGTTCATGGATGTGATCATGGTGTCATGGATATTGGCATGACATGATTGGTTATACAGGTACATCCTTGCTGTTTATTAGCTTGGATTCAGTTATGGTGGTATATCTTCTTGGTTGAGAATCATGGTTATTTGATTTCTTTTGAGGAGCTCATGATGTGCACTTTGAGTTCTTTGATGGTTTGATGCCTTGGTTGATTCTCATGGTTAGAAGATGGTTTTTCATCATTATGTCATGGATAGCTTGGATATATAGTTTAGTGGGAGCTTGTGACAGTGATGGGGTGACAGTGCAGGATTAGTTCCTGGTTTGGTTTGGATCTTCAAGTAGGAGATGGATTTTATGATGCCATAGGTGACTTGGTACCACAATTGAGTGGGAGTTGTTGGCATTGATATATTTATTGAGTATTTGCAGATGTTGGAGGTTTGTCTTAGATCCTATTGCTGCAAAAGTGTCTTTGACATTTGCATGGTGCACTTGTTATCTTCATGGTGTGTGAAGATGGTTAGATCTTGAGGACTCATGGAGTTCTTGGTTATCTTCATGGTATGTGGAGATGGTTTTCTTCATGGTGTGTGGAGATGGTTGCATCTTGAGGACTCACAGGGTTCTTGGCAAAGGTGTGGTTTATGCTTTTATTTGGCATGTTATCCTTGGTGTGAGGATGGTTTCATTATTATGTCATGGTATACTCTTGATATGCGTTTAGATTTGTGACATGTTATGGTGTGTTCATGTGGAGCATGTTATCTCTTTAGTTGAGATGGTAAGATCATGTTGTCATGTTTATGTTCCTAAGGCCATGGTTGGAACTTTGACATTGATCTTGGTTTAGTTTCTTGGTATTGAGTACACTGATCATAAGCTGGATACTTCATGATACTGCTATGTTGCATTTGGAGTTGGCATGGATTGATTGGTTATAGGTGCTCATGGATACTTAGAGATGGTGGTGATGCTGATTTCTTTTGGATTAGAGAAGTATTTTTTGGGATAGTTGATGGTTTCAGCAGGAAGTCCGAGGGGCAGTCAGCTGATATGGACTTGAGAGGAGATTGTTCTTAGATGAGTCTTGGTTGGAGATTTGGGTATCTTGATGAGCATTCTCATTCCCCACTCTTGGTCTACTCGGCGGTTTGCTACTTGAGAGGTATAGCCCATTATTTTTCTCAGTTGCATTATATTTGTGCTTGTCTTTCATGGATATGGATCTTGAGCTATGGTACATGAGTTAGTTCTGGAGGGTTCATTTGAGAGATGGTTTAGCATTGGTTATCTCCATGTGCATATGTTGTTATGCTGGTTGAGTTTGGGAGATGGTTTTATATTGGGCATTTTCCTTGGATTAGGAATGGTTATTCCTTGGTTTAGGAATAGTTTATTGAGTTTGATCTTCTTGTGAGAGGCTTACATCCATAATGAGTTATATGGTATGGTTTGGGTGTTGTTGAGGGTTCTTGTTGGGGTTTTTTATGGAGGAGATCATACTTGTACAGTTTACATCTAGAGGTGTGTGTAGAAGGACATGATACAGGTTATGATTTGCATGGTTTCTCTAGTCTTGGTTATCTTCCTAGATATTCAATTTTTATTACATTGGATTTGAGATTGGTTAGAGACTGTGATCACTGGTTTGTGCTCATGTATGTCATGTGAGAGATGACATGGTTATTCCTTTATCTCTTTCCTTTATTGGTTGTGGAGAATTTGGGAGACTGTTGGAGACTTGTTATGAGAGTTATTCTTGCAGGATATTGGATTATGTATTGTGGATGTCCTTGATACTACATAGATTCACTTCTTTGAGATGTGTTGAGTGGATTGGTTATAGATTTGACATTATCTTTTGCAGTGGGAGCTTCTTGGTATATATGTGGCAGGTATTGCTCTTGAGGCTTGTGATTGCAGGTTATAGATTGGATATGTCGGTGATATGAGATTCACTTGTTATATGTTCGAGGTATGGATAGTTGGATGGGTTTGGCACTTTGTTGTGGGTGCTATTTCAGCTATGGATATTTTGACAACTACAGATACATGTGATTACCTTTGGATCAGGTTTTTTTTGTGCTCAAAATTTCAGTTGGTACAGGATTTTATGATCTTCTAATGCGATAGGTTGGATGGTTTTCTCTTTGGATGGCTTCTATGTATGTCCAGTGG
Organism: Cupressus sempervirens; assembly: GCA_028749045.1. NCBI lineage: Eukaryota > Viridiplantae > Streptophyta > Pinopsida > Cupressales > Cupressaceae > Cupressus > Cupressus sempervirens. The sequence goes on from CM053785.1 coordinate 636,143,477, forward strand.
GAGTGGCATAATAGGAGGTGAGATCATTCATGTTCGAGATGTTGGATACTTTGATTTAGTTGCGAGTACTAGGATGGAGCACTTGGTGTATTTTGATCCATGATGGTGGATGTGCTGGGAGGGATTGTTCCCTTGTTCATTTATGTGGCTACAGATTGACCCTATGCAATGTATACAACAAGTGGGAGATTGTTTCACACATTGCATAATATTGTTATTTTATTATTTTATTTTATTATGTAATGTTGTACCTAGATGGATGTGCAACATGTAAAGATTCTCATGGGATATAATTGATGAGTTGTATTGTAACATTGTGATAATATTTCATGTAATTATTTAATATTGAGGAAAAAAGAATTAAATGCCCAATATTAAATGTGGGGTCAGTGGGTTAGGTAGTGCATGGTTTTAGCACATGGTTTATGTAATACCGCTTAGTGGTTTTATGGGACTTTCTACTATATAAGCAGCCACAAGGGTAGTTGTTGTAGAGAGAGAGTGACAAGGAGAAGACAAAAAGCAAGAGTCGAGAAGGACAAGGCTTGACAGGTTAGCCAAGGGAGCATTTGTGAAGGTTGGAAGCATGGCGTGGGATGTGTGGATTCATGCTTGTTCACATAGTTTGCTTGGTTGTGGCTATGGCCATGAAGGCTTCCATGGTTGTATGGCAATGGTATTTTTGCTGAATAATACATGGTGATGGATGCTTTTGGAGGCTGGGTTTTTTCCCTCAATGAGGGTTTCCCAGGGTATATCTTGTGTCACATTTTATGGGTATGTTGTCTATTCTCTTGCATGTGGATTTTAATTCCATATTTATTTCAGATCTATTATGGGTTATGTGGAAACGGTTATATTCTTTGTTGCCAAGTTTCCTTACAATAATTGCAAAAAGTATGGACATAGGGCATTTGAATGCAGATCAAAACCTATGTGGACATTAAATCAACCAGCAAAAATAGAAGGGAATGGAAGCCATTATCATTGGGATTACAACACCAGGTACAGTTGTCACTATAGTCAATAATATGGACATATACCACAGAACTGTATAAGAACACATTTCAAAGGAAACTACAAAAGATGGTTGAATCAACCTACATGTTTCAGTTGTTTGAAAATTGGTCATATCAGCAGAAACTGTCCTACAAGATCAAAAGCACCCAAGACTGAAGATTACAAAGGGAAACAAATAATTGATGTTGAAAAGTTAAGAGGGAAAATGAATAAGACTTGGAAAAGAAAGGAAGAGTGCAACACATCAAGTGGAGGGATCACTTTACCCAATGGGTTAAGTGATCATACTTCATCAAACTAAGCACAAGAAGTACACAGGACTAATATACAAAGCTATATCATACATCAGTCCCAAGAAAAAGAGGCTAAGCAAAGTATAAATCTACATGAAACAAGATGTCAAGACAAAAACTAAATGTTGATGCCGAGCTCCCAACAGCGATCGAGCTGAAAATTGATGCCGAATTGGATAACTCCAATAGAAGTTGAGTAAAAGTGAAATATAGTGGAAGCCAAGTTAGGTCAAAACTTCTTTAGAAGCCGAGTTGGCAATTGAGCATTCAATGCGATGAAATTAGGGTATATTATCGCGATTTCAATCAATTTTTTGCATCGCAAGCAAGAAGCATAGGAGAAGAAAGAGAGCTGAGCAACTTCATAGCAAGAATCCAGCATTTCAAGCAAATTGCAACCTCATTCAACACATTTTTCATCGATCAAAAGGTATTTTCGTTTGTGCCGAGCTACATAGTTTTATACCCATTTGTTGTATAAACCCTAGTTCACAAAAATGGCAGCAAGTTCAAAGAAAACCCAAGAAAAAGAGTCATTTGAAGTCTAGTTAGTTTCAAATGAAGTCAAGCAACCTGATTTCTGCCCTATTCCCGAAGTTGCCTACAAAAATGACCCAGTCGGAGCTCTCTCCCACATTCCCCCAAAAGTTGTAATGGTTCAAGATGTGAGGAACTGTTACAATTGCAAGATAGGAGCTCTAGGAGACATGGAAATTAGACAAGCTTATGATAAACTATGTGTAGATGGAGTACTGAAAGAAGAATTTAAAATCGTTGAAAGAAAGGGTTTGACCCGAGTTTTTAGTTTTCCCACCGTATTCAAAACTGAATGGATTAGACTTGTATTGAGCAGAATCCATGGTGGAAACTTGTGGTTGGAAGATATGCCCATCAAATTGACGAAGGAAATTATACATAGAGTAACAGGGTACCCAACCCTAGATCAGTACAAAACCCTAAGAAGTGAATCAAAGGAGGTCATTGAAAGGAATACTGGTGCACAATGGAACAAAAGAGGAATGACAATTCATACTATAAAGGATCCTCTAGTTGAGTTTGTTGTTAGAGTCATTGCCCATAAATTCTATCAATCCAGTAGACTCAACAGTGTACCATGCATTGCAGTGGATGTAGATTACAAATTGGTGAAAAAGGATCATACTTATGATCTTGCAGAACTGCAACTGCAACAGATAAATGAAAACCTAGCTACCATAAGAAGAACAAAGGGCACACAATGCAAATTTGGAGCAATCTTAGTTTTCATATTCTTTTATGTACAGAATGAATTTCCTTCTTTTGGTAAAGTAGCATGGAGGAATGATAGAACCATCATTGCACAAATTAATGAATATATAGAGCAAATGGGAGAAAATTTTGATACTTTGATGACAAGTTATTTTGAGGATTTCAAGAAATCCATGAAGCAAAGGTCAAGGATACCAGCTTCATTAGTAGAAAAGCATACTAATGATATGTGTTTCTTAGTTGACATAGATTTTACTTACATTCAAGCAGTAATACCAAGAGTAAGATGGCTGGCCATTTGGATACGAAATCAATATTGATGAGGCATCAGCAGCAATAACTGCATTATTGGCAGAGGAAGCAAATAAAAATGCACCACATTTTGGCACTTATGATGTGGTAAGATCAAAAATAAACATGGAATTAAAAATTGCTTCTACATTGAAGAAGAAAGATAAATTAATCAAGAAGATCAAGAAGAAGTTTGGCAAAGAAATTGAGGCTGAGGCAAAAGAAGAAGAAGATGATAGTGAGGATGAAGATGAGCAGGAACAAGGGCCAATGGAGCTAACTCAAGGTCTTAGAGAAGACAAGGAGAAAGGGGCAGAGGAAGAAGAAGCCAAGGAAGCACCAACTGAAGCCGAGCCAAAGAAGAGAAAGGCAACAGAATAGCCTTCAGCCAAGCCCAAAATGAAGAAAGTTGCTACTCCATCACCTCAAAAGCCAACAACATGAGCATCAACAAGAGCCTCTACTCAAAAGGCTAAAGAGGAAGTTTCCAAGAAGAAACAAGTCAAGGAATCTCAGGAAGAGCCAAGGAAAAGAAGAAAGTATGTGGCTCAACCTGACACTGATGACGAAGAACAAACAAAAGAGGTAAGCAATTCATCAGTTGATACCCTGTGTAAAAAGATTGCAAGTGGTGACTTGAATAATTTAAATAAAGTTGATTTTAGTAAATTTAATAAAGAAGAACAAAATAAGATAGAAGAAACAGTGTATGGAATGATGGCATAGTTCAAGTACACTCCACTTGAACTAGATGGTCAATTGCCAAAGGAGTTGTCAAAAATTATAGAAGACAGATGGCATTTTTGCTTTAAAATGGAGAAGGAGATGAGGGAATCAACCCTAGCTAGTGTATTGCTGAATTTGACTAGAGAACAAGTCAGAAAAGTAGTCAAAAGGCATAATAATAGGTTTACACCCAAATACAGGGCATTCTTTATACTTCAAAACAGAATAGAAGAAATTGTTCAAAGAACAATGAAATCGTGGAAGAACTTGTATAAAAAGATTGAAGATTTTCTTGAGGAAGAATACAAGGAAGAAGCAGCTATACCAATAGAGGAGAGGAGAAAAAGGAAAGAAGAAGAAGAAAAGAGAAGAGAAGAAGAAAAGAAAGATGGAAAGAAGGAAGAAACACAAAAATAGGATATAATGGCAACAGCTGAGCCAGAGCAGCAACCAGAATAGAGTGTCCAAGATACACAATTGCCACCCCCTAGCCCTCCACAAGAATCCATCTCACCTGCAGATACTATAACAATTACTGATGTTCCTGATACTTCTGGTCAGAATATCAATCCATTAACTGTAGAAGATCTGAAAAGAATTCTTGATCAATCAACACAACAAGCAATATTATGTACAGATCCAGTTTTGGTCAGTATAGATGAGTTACAAAAACTAGTAGAAAGTACAGTTAAAGATAAGGTGAATACACAAGAACCACCTTCTATCACTACTACTAGTAGTCAATTTGAAATACCAACAAGTATAATTGATGCTGCAAGACAAAAGCAAAGTGCAGCTGCAGAAAAAGGTATAGAACAAACAGGACAGACTATTACATCTGATCCTACAGCACAAACACAAGGTGCACTTCCATAGATAACAATAATTGATCATGGACAAGAAAAAGAGGAGGAAATAGTAAAAACCCCTAAAGAACAGGAGGCAATTCAAACATTAATAAATTTTCCTACCTCGAGAACTCCTTCACACCAGCCATTGCAGATTTTAGTACCATCATCTAGTACTACCAGAGTTGCAAGGGTACTTCACTATGGAGACCCTGAATTAGATGAAGAGATAGTCATACCAAGCTATGACTCAAAATCAATAACCATTGATCAAATCAATGAGGTGCAGGATGCACTAAATAGAAGGAAAAGATAGGAAATACTCAGGAAAGAGTATAAAAATAAGCAAACACTTTATGAGATCAAGGACATCTTTATGGATGCCTTCAGTTTGCAATCACTGGATGAGTTGAAGCATATCACAGAGCAACTAACAGATATTGTTGACCAGGTGACAAATGAAGACCTAGAAACCAATGCAAAACTTATGGAATGGTCAGAAAGAAAATTTCAAAGGAAAGCAAATGAGAAAATATCAAGACAAATCGCACTGTCACAAGTAGAATTGGCAAAGCTTATTGATAAGGTAAAGAAGGTACTTGAGAATATATTCTCACTATATAAAAAGTTGTGTGATTTTTCATACTTCACACAAGAAACAAGCCAAAAGATTCAAGTATGCAGCTACCAAGTGATCCAGCTCAAAGTGAGAAGCATTTTGCTCAATCGCTTCACACTCACAAAGAAATAGCTATCTTAACAGTAGATGAGGCCAATATTAAGGCCAAAGTAATATAGCTCCAATCCTCCATTACCCCACATTTAGAGATACTCCATAAAGAGCAAGTATATGCTGAAAATGTACTCAAGAAAGATCCAAATCTTTCTACAATAGATGGACTTATTCATCTTGCTATCGAGACTGCTATCCAACATAAGTCACTAGAAATTGCTTTGAACAATTGGGATGCAGCTCTCAGAATGATTATGGAGGTAAATAGCACATTTTTGGCTAAATATGGTCTTAACCCTTAAATACTCTTTGACATAAGTGTCAAAAAGGGGGAGATATGGATTAATAAGGGGAGATATAGATTGTAAAGGGGGAGATACAGATTAATAAGGGGAGAACAGATACAAAGGAGGAGCATTGATATACAGATAAGGCACAATCACCTCAGGGGAAGTTACAAAATTTTTGAGGTATATATTGTACGATTGTAAGTCACAAATTTTGATCAAAAGTTCTCAATATGTACATACCAATCAGATTAAGTAAATATACTTATAAGGTCAGTTAAGTGTTTTTTTCACTCATGTCAAAGGGGGAGATTGTTAACATCATAATGTTTTTGACACTTGAGTGCCAACACACTTAATCATTTTTCACATTAGATGCTGAATACATCATGCATGCTGAGTAATTTTCAGATGTCGAGTGAAGATCAGATGCCGAGTGCAGATCAGCTGCCGAGTGAAAATCAGATACCGAGTAAAGATCAGTTACCGAGTGAAGTATAAGTGCCGAGCAATACAAGGTGCCGAGTGGTAACAAGTGCTAAGTAACATAAGGTGTCAAGTAATACAATTTTGTTAAGGTGCCAAGCTATCCAGGAAACAGCATGTGCTGAGCATCAACAATAATTCAGGAGCCAAGTAACTCAGTATATCGTCATAAGAGTTTGTAATTGCACAAACTATGATGCAAACAATTTTCACAGCCGACATAAGGTAAATCTCAAAGGATTTAATGATGAGATCAAATATTTTATTTTTCCTATGCAATTTGCATGCATCCAATAAGAAAAATGCTAAAGGCATGCAACCAATCAGCAAAAGATAAGTATTGAGCAGAAAATGAAGATTGAATATGGATCGTAGATCCATACCTAACCCTAAATCTTCAATGTCTTTATAAGGAAGATGCAACTTCATTGTAAAATGTAAGAGATTAGAGGTATGAGAAGATATACAAGGGTTCGCAAGTAATTCTATTTTCAAAAGTGAGGATTATCAGATCACAAAAGGATCCAGATCAGAGAAAGTAGAACAAGTGCTTGCAATCAGCAATCAAGGATTGTAATTAGTCAGGTTTATTGTACCTAATACACTCTAGAAATTGTATTAGAATGAAAAATCCTATGGTGATAGGTTAGTTTAACAGCTATTTCGATAAATCCTTTAACTAGGTGATGAAATCCTTTAACAGGGTAACACTTCATGTTAAGTGTTTGAAAGCCTCTAACCAGGTCACTATTGACACAGTGTAAAGCCTTTAACAAGGCAGGCCTTTAACAGGGCAAACCATCAGAAGTGGTTGAACAATATTGCTGCAGTAATTTTTGTGGGTATCATACCCACCCCAGTTTTACCTTCTTATTCCTAGAGGGTTTCTGGGTTACCAAATTCCAGTGTTAAGTGTTATTGATGCATGTGTTTTGTTACATGTTTATGCATGCAACTTATTTTTTAGTTAAAATTTTTATTGGCTAAAGTATGATACTTATGATTCACACCCCCCTCTTACAAGTACTCTTTCCATATTTGAATACTCCAATAGAAGATTGAGAAAAATAAACTTGGGATAGATAAGAAGACTATCTCCTAAGAGTTGTTCCTTGAGAACTTCTATGAGCAATTCTTATTAGAGAAATGACATCAGCAAAGGGAAGATGAGTTTCATGACTTAAGGTGAGAAAAAAATATGAGCTTATGCCTTATGTGGGAATTAGTGACAACTCACCATTAATGGTCAAACATTTCATTAGAGGACATAATGTGTTAGAATAATTTAGAATAATTGAAAGGGGGGTGTGAATTAGTTATCCTCAAGTCTATATGTACCAATTCACTTTTAATAACTTCAAATACTTCATATCTAATCATTAAGTAGATTGGTCTCAATCTAAAATAATTAGTAACACAAAACTTGTAGTCCACTATCCTAATAGTAGCAAAATTTGTATAATGTAAAACATCTCAAATAACATCTACACAAGTATGACACCAAGATTTAACATGGAAACCTGAGTTGGGAAAAACTGCTTGTAACATGCTACCAATTTTCACTCTTCTAAAGTGAGCTCTGTGAGGAGCCAATCCTATTAAAGGTTACAAAACACATTGTTAAATGTGACACTGTTAAAGGATTTATTTACCCTATTAGGAGTGGCCTAATTAGAGGACTTTAGAACATTCTATTAGAATGTCACCTTTATTAAAGGATTTATAAATGAATATTATTAAAGGATTTTAGTACTGATACAATGGTTAGAAAGTAACAATAGGTGGATAGGATAAATACAACTCACTTTGAAAATATAGATCACAATGTAGTCATATGTTGATTCACTAATTGACCTCCATTATAATCTATGTTTATGATATGCTTGACAATCCCTCAAATGATCACATTTCAACACTTCATAACTCTTATCAACCTCCTACTTAAGTTTGCAAGTCAATAACATCAACATGCATCTATGCCTCAACTTCTCTCTTTAGGTTACCCTTATGCATCCTTAAATAGGTAGTCCTAATATTTATTTATCTTAAACACCATCGTGGATCTTAGGGTTTGGTTAGATTCATCAAATCCTTTCACCTTTTGTTCTTCTCCCTTCTAGATACTTCTCCAAAATTCTCTCTGAATCCATACCTAGAAATCCTCATATGTAGTTTCCCTTGAATTAAATGCTCTAGGTCATCCATCCTTATCTTCAACATGTTTTCCATACTCCAAGAACTCAATTATGTTGGCTAGAAATCAAGATTTCCTCACAAGCTATCAAATATTGAAACTCATCCAACACTATTCATTCATTACTGAATTATTTGATTGTTACTAACTTTTTTGTTTGGCATACTTTCTAATACTTGGTCAATACTAATGCTTGGTCAACATTGTATTCTTCTCGATGTATACTATCATTCAGTCAACTATAGCATCACCTGGTACATGCTTCTAGTTCCTTAATCATTTTCTTTTTTTCTCAGTCAAGCCTATGCATTTGGTATGTCTTTGATCAATTATTTTGGGCTTTAATACAAATGTCTTCTCACTTAGGTTGTGATCAAACAATCAGATTGTCTTGTCAAGGTCTAACTAATCAAGTGCCCATTGTAGTTTTACATAACTCAACCTTTTCTCTAGATCCTTTTGTTATCTCTTCTTCTCAAATCCTCTTCATTAATCATCTTGATATGGCACTCTACTCAGACAATATTTGTCTTACCAATAAGGTTTGACATCAATGACAACATAACAATTGTTCCAATTGTAGTTCCAACAATAATGATAGCATCATTGGGGGTGTTAAGTTTTTCCAACTTAAAAGCTTTAAAGATGTAGTTATGTGTGCTATATTGGTTGAGGGGAGTGTGACTTTGGTTCAAGGTGGCCTACTAAATGTTCAGACTTCAAGATCTTCTTATTCAACACTGCCTAAGGGAAACTAGACTTAAGGAGTAGGAAGTGCTAGGAATCTTCCTACCTTCTCAAAAGGCAATCATAATCAATAGGGTAGGAAGTTTTTCTAAATTAGAAATGATGGTTTATAGTCATGTAATTATCATAACTAGAAGCATAGTGTGCACAACAAATTGGATTGAGCCTCTCAAGGTCATAGTCAAGATGCTAGTGTATGCAGTTTTCATCAATTTTGTGCACCTAGAGCTCATGGAGGTTTTAGTGGAGATTCCTAATCTTGTGAACAATTTAGTCATAAAGTGACCAATTTTCTTGAGTGTGCACCTTAGTTCTCAAGTTAGAGGCATGTAGCTTCAGAGCCTTCAATTGGGGATGTTGGTAGATCTCAGAAGGTGTTTAAAGTTGAGTCTCATCCACCTGTAGTGGGGAAGGGTCTAAGAGGACCCATACATTGAGTTTTGAATTTTGTAGATTTGTAGTAGGCTTCCAAGAGTAAGCCTGATTCTAGGGTGGATGTAATTCCCACTCGTAGTTTTCTTTTTGTTTAGTTTGTCAAACTCTTTTAGGCCTATTCTGATGCACATGTTAGTTTTAGAGATATATAGTATGATATTATTTCATGACTTGGATTACATATATATCAGCCATGATTACTTAGTTAATTACATTTCACATGTTATTTGATGATTATGATTACTTTCATATTGATGATGATTTAGTTACTCTTAGCTAATAAATGTGATTTCTCTCATTATGATGTCACGTGATATGTCCCTAAATGATGATTAATTTATATTTATGATGATGAGATGTTATATCTAAATATGTAGTGATTTGTACTCATGATTTACTATGATACTTACCCCCATACTTGCATCTGTGTGGTATGTGTGTCTATTTTATGTTCATGTTTGACATGTCTAATGTGGTTGAGGGAAGGAGTCGTACTCACCTGATAGTCGGGATGTACATGGTGTATTTTTCCCTATCATTGCATGAGTCTATCCTATCACAATAACTCAATGATAAGAATGTGAATATAATGATCAAATCTATTCCTAGCCATAGCCTAATTACTTGTCTTGAAAAGGAGGACTCATAAAGAGACTATCTACCCTATGTGAAATACGTGAGTCTTTCTTTGCCCATGCTATTTGACTTTTACTTTGGTCATTTTGCATGTGTTTTTTAATGTGATTCTACTTGATAAATGATTTAATTGTGATGCTTGGTTTATTTGAATTATTAAATGTTATTTAATTTTAAAAGGGAAAATACTAGAATAAGATGTTATTTAATTTATTGGAATTATTTGGATATAAGTTATAATTTAAAAGATTTAATTTAAAGTTATAATTTAGAAAACTAAATTAAAATAATTTAAATATTAAATATTATTTTATTATGAATATTTAATCAATTTTGACTAAATTAAAGTTACATTTAAATAACACACTTAATTATCATTATTGATTAAAATAATAAATATTAATTTTAAAGTGTTGGCATTAAATAATAATGTGGGGAAAATAAAATAAAATATGTTAATTAACGAGTGAGTTAAAGGTGCATGAAAGGGTTAATTAAATAAAGTAATTATGTTTTATGGTTTTTAGAGACATAAATCCTAAGGAGAAATTAGAGCTCTATATTAGAAGACATGAGTTCATTATTACACATACATTTTTAGGGAGACTTTTTTTGGGAATTTGAGCAAAATAATTTTTGGAAGCTTCGAAGGGTTTGGATTAGCAAGGATTTCACCACATTGTCCAAATTGTTAGCATTAGAATAAGGTATGGTTGAACCCTGTACTCATAATTTCATTTGAAAAGATTTGTCTACTTTGTGCTTGATGAGTCATGTAATTTGGTTGCAATTTATTTGTATTGATTTGAAATAAAAGGAAAACCTTAGGATTATCGAACCCTTAATAAAAAATTAACAGAAGAAAATTATAGGGAGAAACGAATTAGATTGGTTAGGGTTTGATTGAAAATTTTCATAGATTATTTCTACAAATTTGTTTATGTTTTTTCTTTAACAAAAATTAATTAATTTTGCCAAAAGAGTTCATCCATCAGACTATTTTTATAAAGCTAGTTTTAAAAATGAAATAAAAATGTTTTTTATTTAACATTTAATATGTATTAAAAATTATATTATAGATATGCAGTCTGCCCAAGGCAATGTCATTGCCTTTTAAGGTAGCAAAACCCCCTTTGGAGGATTTCATATTTTTAGCAAAAATTTTTTTATAAATTTTTTTTTTTTTTTTTAAAATATACATTTTGTTTTAGGTAAATTAAATATAATGGATGTTATTAGATCTAGTCTATTGGTATTCTTAAATTAATTTTATTTTAATTATAGATGTTATTTAGGATTATTAAAATTGCAAGTTGTTATGAAAGTTGAACATTATTTAATGTTATTTTTATTATCAATTGGAATTGTTTAAATTTGTAAGTTTATTTGGTTAAACTTAAAATTTGAATTATATTAAGGAATATTTTAGAAAATTAATTTTCTTTAGCTATTTGGATTTAATTGACAATATAGTTAGTCTTATAATCTTTTGTTCCATCAATGATTCTTAATAGAATTATAAATATATTGACATAATGTAATTTTAAATACTTCTATCTAATAAGTTAATTTTCTTGTTTGGGAAAACATGTCAATATTATGATGAAACATGTCCTTATGGTCAAAATAGACTTTTGACAACAAACAAATTCAACTATATGCTTGAGAACCTATGTGTTTACCTTGTAATCTTATTTGGAGTTATATGATGTTATTTTTGCGATGGTCTTCATGTGACTTGTTTAGTTGGCCAACTAGGATGTACACTAGAAGATTTTTGAGATTTCTTTTATTGTGTTTATCTATTTATATGCCATGATGAGCTTTGTGATTTAAATTGAAAATTACATTTATGATATTTACTTTTTGGTCATTTATGTTTACTTGGGTCGTAAGAACCAAACTACTTTTGGGTTGTTTGTTAACAAACCTAATTCATTCATTATGGTTATTGCAACATGCGACACAACTATGGTTTATGTTCTTAGGGCAAGTGGTCTAGGTACATATCTTTTGGAAGTGGCTTGCAATAGAGGTCCTAGACCTAAAGGGGTTAGTATCAAGGTAACCTATTGTAAGTTGTGTAATAAGTTATTACATAGTAATTAAATATACTGCCTAGCCCTTTCCTTGAGATACATTAAAAAGATAAGTTAGAGATTTTCCCCAACCATTCCTTGAGCACTTGTACATACTATGGATGCGAATGGCATGATACCTAGTGAGAGTTATGACTAGTTTTCCTCATCATCATGAGAGGATATTTTGATTCCAAATGGGTCGCATTGAGGGCTTGAGGGCCAAAGTGACCAGTCTAGGATAACTCAACACTTAGGGGTTCAGGGTCTAGCTAGAGACCATTCCAAGGTAACTTGATTAGTTTGACCATGTGATAACACTCCCTAGTATGTATCCTGAGTATCTTCCATACAGTTTTGGTATTTTCTTGTGGTGGTGTATTTATTGTTGATGATTTATTTTCATTAATGATAGCTGGTGTTTAGTTGGTCATTGTACTTTTGACTTGTGTATTTTGAATTAAAGTGGACATCTTTCATTGATGTTATCTATTGATTTTGATACTCATGTTTTATTTGGTATCTGATTTGTTGAATTGGTATGAGGTGTTGGATTGGTTGGTCATCTTTTTTAATTATGGTTATCTTTTTGTTACATGAGTAGTTTGTGTACCCTTGAGATAGAATTGGCCATCAAGATTCCTTTCTTATGATTTTATTATGGTTTGATTATTTGTATGCCAATCATTTATTATCTTCCCTACATGATGAGAGTAATAGTTAAAATAGGTGACCATGTGGTTGGGAGGTAGTAACTTCTTACCATTTGGATCCTCCCTCAGATTGGAAGATGTTGGATGTTCATTATTGCAGTTTTACCATTACCATTCTTAATCTAATCTTGAAGACTTCTATTTAGTTTATATATATATATATATATATATATATATATATATATATATGCTATCATATATCTTGTATTTTGATGTACTTGTATGTATTCTTGCACACCCTGCGACATGTACAATAGATATTATTTATTAGATGTATTTAATTGTATTAGTTGTATTTATGCATTTTCTTATGAGATTATGTATAAGTTATTCATTTATGATTATGGTTGTACTTAAGATTTAAACTATTTAATAACACTTCGTAAACACTACTCAACTTGAAGGAACCCTTGAGGAATGTAATTTGTATTGTACTAGCATATGTTTTATTATTGTGATTATGTACGTTGCTTTCACATTGTTATCTTGATATCATTTAAACCTTTAAAAAATAGTTCAATAAATAATGTAACACATTATTTCTCTTGGGTTCTCGAGCGGGGTGTTACATTTTGAGTTTGCCAAAATGTTTAGGTGAAAAATTGAAGAGGGTAAAATAGGTCTTAGGCATCGACTTTTCATGCTAAAGCTAGAAATATGTGTATGTGTGGAAAGAGGGATAATTTCCAAGAATGATCACTCTTTTGAATTTGAACTAGATTAGCAAGACTCGGAATAGAGGAAGGGATGCCAATATCGAATTTGAATTGTGAAGAGGAATATAATACAAGAAAAGCCTCTTTTTGCCACATGTGATATGTGAATGTGATTATACAATTGAAATAATTGACTAAATATGATATGCAATGTAGATCTATGTGCTAAGTGAATGCAATCAACCCAATTAAAATAAGGAATTATGTTAAACTTGTAAATGGAAATGAAAGATAGTGTAGAGGAAAGAGTATTTTTTCTCTGAAAAGAGTGGATCTAGGACTAATTTTGAAATTCGATTTGCCAATCCCAAAATAAAATAAAATATCTAAAAAAACCCCAAAAATGTTTTTTCTTGTTAAGGCCTTTGGAACAAGTTGACTTGGATGAAATGTGTCTAGACAACATTCCATGAGGTCACCATATTTGTGAGGCCCTAAAGCCAAATCAACCTAGATTTTTTAGAAGCTTTAAGAGAGATTTTCTAAAATTTGCAACAAAAAAATTTTCTAACCTGTTCCTACACATAGTAAAAATGGATTTTTCTTTTTGGGTGGGGGAGGGCTTACCTTGGTTAGGCCTAGAGTAAGGAATACTACTTGATATTAAAATGAAAATGTATGCAAAGTAAAAAAGATAAAAATGTAACTATTCACTTTACTTGTTAAAACCCTTTTTAATAAGGATTTGCCTTGTTATATGTTTTAGATGTTGGATTCAATGTGTAGGATGTAGGATATCTCCAAAATTTCAATGGATCTACCAAAACAACACTATGGAGATATGGATGTAAATGTGCATCAAGGAAGAAGATAATTAGTGCCTTAATGTAGATCTCCTCCCTTGATGGCCAACAAAATGCTAGATCTTGAAGAAGAAATGCTCAAAATGGATCCTTTAATGCTTTGAAGAAGGCTTTCTTACTTGAATATTTCTTGAATTTCTTGTATTGATTTCTTGATGTCTTGTGGATGTTTTTTTTAGTGTAAATAATTATTATTTACACTTAAGTTTACTTAGGATAAATGCATTATTTTATTATTTCTTAGGTTAGACACCTAGGAGTTTGTGTACTCATATGAGTTGTCATGTTGACAACACTGGAGTAAGCAACTCTAATTCAGCACATAGTGTCTACAACACTGGAGTTTGCATAAACAATTGAGTTTCCATGTAGACAACACAGTTGTTCACACTATTATTTTAGCACATGTTGTCTACAACATAATTGTACATGCTACACCTTTGTAGGCTTATCCTCTCATCATTGCACTAATTCTTGTGCTTAATGGAGGATAACCCACACCTAGTGGACATGTGCTTGGTTGTAAGACTTATCATGTTGCTAACTTCTAGGCATTCTAGATGCATCATAGAGGCCTTTATATATAGGAACCTCTAGTGTACTATACAATAAATTGAATATCATATTGTTATTTTGATCATACTCTATTGGTCTTTTGTGCTAGTTATTGTGCTTCTTGGTCTTGGGTGAATTTTTCCCTAAGGCAAATTCTTACATTGTATTAGAGCTATACCAAATTCTTACATGGCATCATAGCCATAGAGGCATCATTTCATAGCCATTGGAGACCGATCTTGCTTCACCTCTCTGAGGATCTCGATTCAGATCTAGAGTATCCATAGCTATTAGGAGTGTCTAGAGGCAAAGTGGACCTCACCATTACGTCTAGAGTGTCGATCCAGTGAAAATTGACTATAAATTTGACTATGTTAGACCATAGTCAAATCTGAGGAATTTTTTTTTGCAAATCGAAACCCAAAGGCTCGATTTGCTGAATTGGTATAATCATTTCAAATCTCTAAATTTAAGTTTTAGATCTGCATATTTTATTATTTCAGTCTCTACAATTTCTCTACATTATTTTTTGGATCTGTGTATTATTTTGTTCAAATTTTTTTTGGCCATCAGGCTTGTAGAGGAGAGATTTTTTGTAGTGCAAGTTTGGAGCTTGCTGGTGCAAATCAGATATTGGCATTATATTCAAAAGGTCAAAAACCACCAAATTTACTCTTGTTTCATCAAAATCAGACATCCAAGGTGAAATCTAGAGTCACTTGATTTTTTGATGCAAGACAACGGCAATTTAGGAAAAATAATTACAAAGTTGATTTTCAAACAACAATATCTCCCTCATATGGACTCCTTTTTTTGAGCAATTTTTTTTTGTTGTGGGGTAGAATTTTGTGATCTACACATTGGTGTAGGATGTTTGATATCTCTATTCCTAAATTTTTCTGCATGGCACAAATCCCAATTTTTGCAACTTCAAATGCTTAGTTTGGGCTCCTCTGGACTCCAAATTAGGTTCTATTTTTTGAAAGTGTATAATTTTTTGTCTACTTTCTATATCTATAATCAAATTATAGGCTTGTGTGGATAGAAATATTATTTTTAGAAATATCTCCTTTCTTTTCATTGTATTGCTTCAATTTTGTTTTACATTTGAGCTACATTGTAAAGTTCCAAATTTGAACTATAAAAGGAGGTTGTAAACTAAAAATTAGAAGTCCACTAAGGTCAAAATTGACAAAGTGGCCCATTGTAATCGCACTACCTATAAAGTGCCAAATCATATATTAGTGGGGGTTGATTGATTAGTTCTGTATTTTGGGGGGTACATACATTCATTGATCTCATGGAGTTTTGTTCCCCATGTCAGGGTAGTCTAAGACCAAGGTTGACAAAAGAGGAATTATCAGAATAGGAGTGCCTCACTCATTGATCATCTAAGGAGAGAACATCCAGAAGTATTTCCTTATTTATGTTCCAATGAATTGATCTCTTCCATTGGTCAGATAAATGATCTACTACCTGTTAAAAAACTTTTGGATATCATTTATTTTAGTATCAATTCTGATGTCTATATTGTCATTGACATGTTATGGTATCCTTATGACATTTGGATGTATCTTTGGGAAGCATATGGAGATCCATGAGTCCCTCCATTTCTAGAGGACATTCCATCTTTAGTCACTTTAGTAATGGTTCCTACAACTCTAGATGAGATCACACATCTAGATACTCTTGTTGATACTACTGATCCATTTCTAGCCTTAGATGTTTTTGATTTATTGCAGCATCAAATACCATGTCTTCCTACTTTAGCTTAATGGGATGACTTCCTTCCAGACATTGCAAGGTTGTTTGTGGAGTCTCACATTGAAGATGTGGGAGACATCATCGATGACATCAATCTTCTCTTTGTTGAGGAAAATTCTTCACTTGTTGTGAGGGCACACTTTGACCCTCAACCACTTGAGCTTTCTTCTGAGATTGACTTGATTATGGCTTCTTTACAGCAATTGGAGAAGGATTCTTTCACTTATGAGGGGATATTTCAGTCTATGGATATTGTACTCTAGTTTCCTTAGAAATCATATTTTCTAAGGATTCTTCCTACCAGTTGGGGAGCATTCTCTACTACACCTATGGTACCATTTCTTCCTACAAGGAGGACCATCATTTAACTTTCATGGTGCAGCTTCTTCAGTCATCAAGGAGCTTCTATCATGGGTGTGAATACATCATTGAGGGGAGTTGACAATGCTTCTGTTCCTACATTTTCCTATGAGGATGCTTCATCATCTTTGGAGGTTGATTCATCTTTATACATAGACATGTTACCTTGTTTTCCACCTTCTCTTAGGCATTCACCAAATTGGTTAATAGCATCTACATTTATCAAGGACTTGTCAACATCTGTGTAGACTTCAGAGCTAGCATCCACTGCATACTACATCTGGATCCCTCTTCCATCTTCCTATCCCCAGTGGGAAGCATATTTGCACCTATACTTGGTGTATCTTCTTCCTCAAGGGAGAAATGTTGTTTGTCAGTATTGGATTTTCTTTTGTCTTAAAAAACTTATCATTAAGAGATCCTTCACTAAGGGGAGGATTTCATGGAGGGATTCTCTATTGTATATGCATGATGTATGTCATAATGGGGGGGTCTTGATTACTCCATCCATTCATGCATCTTTCTTTATTTTATTTTTATCTCTTTTTGGGGAGAGTTTTTCCCATGTGTTTTCCATTTTTCCCCATTTGTAGAGAGATTGCATTGCATTGTGTGTTTAGCATTGCATTTGTACTTGGGTAAATAACATGGCCTAGTAGCTGGGACACATTATGTATTTCATCATAGCTTTGTTGAGCTTAAGTGTATTCCCCTAAGTTTCACTTAAAGGGAGGTGTTAGTGTAAATAATTATTATTTACACCTTACTTAAGTTTACTTAGGATAAATGCATTATTTTATTATTTCTTAGGTTAGACACCTAGGAAATTGTATACTCATATGAGTTGTCATGTTGAAAACATTGGAGTAAGCAACTCTAATTTAGCACATGGTGTCTACAACACTAGAGTTTGCATAAACAACTGAGTTGTCATGTAGACAACATAGTTATTTGCACTATTATTTTAGCACATGTTGTATACAACATAATTATACGTCCTACACCTTTGTAGGCCTATCCTCTTATCATCGCACTAATTCATGTGCTTAATGGAAGATAACCCACACCTGGTGGACATGTTCCTGGTTGTAAGACTTATCATGTTACTAACTCCTAGGCATTCTAGATGCATCATAGAGGCCTTTATATACAGGCACCTCTAGTGTACTCTACAATAAATTGAATATCATATTGTTATTTTGATCATACTTTGTTGGTCTTTTGTGCTAGTTATTGTGCTTCTTGGTCTTTGGTGAATTTTTCCCTAAGGCAAATTCTTGTAGTTTTTTGAATGCTTGATGTGAAAATGAAGACCATAAGCCTCCTTTTATGCTAGTTTTTTGGGTAGGAACATGAGATAGGATGGCTTGGTAGTGAAAGAAATTAATTAGAAACCCTACAAAACTTTGGGTCCCATGCCACTAAATCCATGGGGAAGAGGTTGGCCTATCATAATAGTTCGACTAGGTCAACCTATTCTTGGGGAATGGTTTGGAAAGAGCTCTAGAAGGCCTTAGAGGAGTGTAGATGAAACTAGGAAAAGTTGAAAGAGATAGGAGAAAGAGCACTTGAGCACATGTCCATCCATGGTCTATGGAGTCTCCATGAGATATGTGCTAAAAGGTCTTAAATTATGGTTGCTTCCATTTTAAGACAGTACAATTATCCAGGTGTGCCTAAACTATAACTTTTGAAGGAAAAGGGGGGAATGGAATGCATGAAAATTAAATACTCAAAGGAAAAAAAATAGTGATGCACTAGATTGATTTTTTGATATACTCCTTCCAATATCTACACATAATTTTAATAGCACTCACAAAACTATATTATTGTCTATATTTGTTAATCTTAGCTCTAAAAATGAAAATCAAGGATCAATGCAATTAGGTAAAGTATATAGATATTCACTCAAAAACTGAATTGATTAAAATTAACATAATCATACAGTCCTATAGATGATAAAATACATCCAAATAAATAAGGAAGAAAAATCGCAAAGCTTACTTGGGTTCAAATTAGATAGAACAATATTAATTTCTATTAAATCAGGCACAAATATCTACATAAAAGAATTATGTAAAAGAACTTGAAAAGAGACCCAGAGAGAATATATAATCTTTACCTTTATAGTGTATAAGAATAACCTATATTTATATTTGAGTTCAAGCTCCAACTAGATCAAAGTTAAGGCTATAGAAAACATAAATAAATAATTATCATATAAAAATTTGATTTCAATTGTAACTTGATTCATATAAGTAACATAAGGGGCCAAATGAAAGCATCTAATAGTTAAAAAGAACAATCATACATCTAAAAATTAGTAAACTAGCATGGAGATGCATTGACATCATAATTAAAGAGCTAAGTAACTCACTTCACATTGAATATTCAATCTTGATAACATGATATGGCACAAAAAAGTCAAATTGGGCCACTACCAAGAAAAAATAAAAAGATGGTTAACACAATGAATTAACCCACCCAACACTAATAAGAACCATTGCTACACATTAAAAATAGACCTAGATCATCACTAAAAATAAAATCCATAAAAAGAATACTAATTGGAATAGATGGTCCAGATGTAGAATTAAAGTCCCTCAATGCAATATTAAAACACAACTATTGATCAAAATTTCCTTGATCATATAGTTGGCATGAATTTTTAACTAAATGACATTGCAAAGGATTAAAAAATGGAAAAAAATTCTACATTTTGTAAGCTACCATTTTACCCCATCGTAAAACCATGAAAAGTGGATAACACAAAAAGTTATCCCACCCCTTGGCATTGACCTATTGACCCTTGTCATTTTGCAAAGACTGCCAACAATGTGTTCCAAAAATGCAAAATAAATATCGATTTTTGATAATTGTGAAGATTTATGCAATAAACTTTGATAAAAAATGATCATATCATTGACCACAACACTTGATGGTCAAACATAATGAAATCACGCAAAACCTCAGCTAGTTTTTCCATTATCCAAGGGATAAAAATGGAACCTTATGAAATTAAAAAATAGAGATAACATAAAGGTTAGTTGCAGATAATATGAAATGTTATGCTATTTTAATAGATTTTGGCCTAATAAAAATATCTCAAATGACTTATCTATGTTGGGATGAATCGGGGAAAATCTAGCCAATAGGATGTTTTGTCACCATTTTTTTAACAACTCAAAAATCTTATCCACTCCATGTATCCATTTTAAATCTTTGTTATCTCCTCACATTCTCTCAATCATAGGAACTTAAAAGCAAACTAAAATTCCTGATAAATTTTTGATGGAAACTAGCCAATCCATGAAATGATCTTACCTCTCAAACAATTTCAAGTGTAAGCCACTCAATACTTATTTTAAACTTATCAAGGTCTATATTATTCCATCTATTGAGATCAAAACCCCTAAGTACACTATCTCTTTTTTCATTGAAGAACACATTTTGATTTGTACGAACAACTTCTTTTCCCTTAATCTTTGCAATACGTGTTGCACATGCAACAAGTGATTAACCTTTCTTTGACATAGAAATCAAAATTTCATATAAATAATTAATCACAAACTTAACCAAGAATTTTTGTAACACCTAATTCATCAACCTCATGAAAGTACTAGGTGTATTGGTCAATCCAAAATACATCACTATCCATTCATACAACCCTTCATTTGTGTTGTGTTCATTCTTCCACTTATCTTCGCTTATTTAAATTTTATGATAACCACTCTTCAAATGAATCTTTGTGAAATAATTATCTTAATTCAAACAATTCATTATGTCACCCATTCTAAGTGAAGGAACTCTATGCTTTACTATGATCTTATTTATGGCTATAAAACTACTACAAATCCTCCATAAGTCATTATTCTGAGGTGTTAACACTACAGGTACTACATAATGAACAAAAGATTTCTCTAATCAAACCTTCCTTAAAAACTCTTTCCCTTGCCTATTTAATTCCTCATTCTCTATATTGTCATTTTTTGCTTCCTTATTTGGAAGACTTGCTCTTAGGTTCAGATCCATACAATGACTAATGCTTCTACTGGGGGCAATCCATTGGGTAAATTATATAAGATTATGTCTATATATTATGTCAACTATCATCTTACCTAAGTCATACTACTTAAAAATTAAAACATAAAACATAATGTCACTTCAATCTATCCGAGAAATTCCTTCCTTCAACAAAATTAATCCTGACAGTGGTACAATTCTCATTCTAAGGACTTTGTACTAAAGAAAACAATAAGTGGTTAATCACATTTACAAGTATGGTATACATATTCTTCCTTCAATCATGTAAATTTTGTTTATCATACTACCATGGTCTACCCAAAAGGATATGACATACAACCATATGCATAATATCACAAGGAATTTCATTTTGATAATATCCAATCTTTAATTTTATTAGGTATTTTTCACTTATGAATACCTTATGATCTATTGAAATTATTTATAATAACTGAGAGGGGGGGTGAATCAGCTATCCAAGGTCCAGATATACAAATAAAACTTTTCACATCTTAGTGAGCCCATATCCATAAAACATTTTCATCATGCATGCATCCATTAGATTATGCAATCACTTAAACTTGTAGGTTACTGTCAAATCAACTTGCAAAAATGTAAACATGAAACATAACAAATTCAATAACACATTTGACACAATGATTTAATGTGGAAACCCAATTTGGGAAAAACCACCACTAACATGCTACTTATTCCCACTCTTCTTAAAGTGGTGCTCTGTGAAAGGCCAACCCTATTAAAGGTTAAAATGCACATTGTTAAATGTGACCCAGTTAAAGGATTTCAATCACCCTATTAGGAGTGAGTCTTGTTAGAGGACTTTAGATCATTCGCTTGGAATGTAATCTAGTGAAAGGATTTACAAATGACTGTTAGGTCAACTTTAATCCAAAGGATTTACCCTAGACTAATACAATGATTAGAAAGTAATAGTACGGCTTGATTTGATAACAACTTAAGATCTATGTTTCAGTCCCCCATTCTGCTTGGCTTTCACACACTTCATCTTTGATAGCTTGTTCACCCTACAAGCATTCATACCCTTAAGCCTTCTTTCTTTTCTTGCCAATGTGGTCTCTTTACTTAGGTCATTAAATGAAGCAATACCCTAGACTCCTTATCTTCCTTAGGTTATCGCACATGACAACCCTTGCTTCTGAGTAACCATCTCTATAAATAGAGAATTAAGATCTTTTTCCATCCATCCTCTATCATCTATTTTAGGGTTAGGTTAGATTAGGTATAATTCAATGAATCTACCCATCATTTCATTTCATTCCTTTCTAGAAACTTCTCCTTCAATCCTCTTTGAACTTAACTCAAAATGGTTCATCTTGAATTTTGTACCACCAGCTCATCAAGCTTATCTTCCACACAATTTACATAATCCAAGAAATCAAACTTGTCGGCTACTCAGATTCATCAAATTCTCAATTTTTCTCATAATGCTGACACTCAGCATTAATAGGCTTTTGATGCTTGGTACATATTACGTTTCTTGACATCCATTGTCAAAACACTCGGCACGAACTAAAATTTACTAGTGCCTCAACATCAAATAAACTTTACTTGGCTTACATTATTTCTCTCAGCTTACATTGAAATTGACATTTCTCGGCTTCAACTGATTTTTTTCTCAGCTTGCATTAACTTTTCTTGAAACCTACTATGCAAAATGTTAAGCTTGGCAGACAAACTTCTTTTAACTTATTCTTCTGAACTTAATTAGTGTAACCATCCTTTGCAACCTTAAGTAGATTATCAATGAACTATAATATCATTGTCTTAACTAATCCTTGTACTCCTTTTTCATATCATAACTCAACCTTTCCTCTAGGTGCTATAGTTACCTCATTTGATCAAATCCTCTTCATCAATTAAACAAATGATAGTAATTAAATCATATAACTAATTGTCTTACTAGCAAGTAGTAGGTTCGACATCAGTTACAAAACAATGATTGAAACATATTTATCATACTTGTATCAATTTTTTTTCAACAATATCCCTCTTTGGTATTGATGGCAAACCAAACTAACCAAACTTAATCTGTATAACTGACAAAATACTAAAAAGAAAATAATTCCTTGTATTGAAATCTCTCCCTCTATCAGCAATTTACATATTCTAAATAGGTTACAAAAATTTTTTTTGATCAACAAAAAATCAATCAACTCATCCTTATGACTCCCTCTTGATTACTTCTTATATCTCCCTCAACATTATCTCCCTTTTACTAGGTAGATGTAATCAACAGGTACACTCTCCCTCTTTATGTCTTTCTCCCTCGGCAGTCAAGATTTATCCCTCAACAAAATTAAGTAGATCAAGATTTCTACTTTTGATTTCAATGTCTCTCCCTCAATGATTTCTCCTTTTGATTTCAATGTCTTTATCTCCTCTGGATTGCTCTTTCTCTACTCTTAATGATTGCTCTTTCTCTTCCTCTTTGACAAAAATGCTAAAGACTTATCATTTTCATATGCATATATGAATATTTTTAGTTTCGTCCCTCGATCACCTTTCTTGTAATTAATTTGTAACTCTAGCTCTTTGATTACTTTAGGCAGCTCCTAAAGTAAGATCCATTGCATCAATGTGTAACATATGTCAATCAACTTGTTTGATGTTGAGCACTCCTCATGCTTCTTAGATAGTCTTTGATAGGGGTATCACCCCTAGTTTACCTCTTAAATAATCATGAGCATCCTTAGGTAATGCTTTTGTGAAGATATCAGCTATTTGCTCTTTTGTGTTAACATATTCCATCTTCACCTCTTTATATTAAACTAATTCTCTCAAGTAATGATACTTGATTGCAATGTGCTTAGTCTTTTTATGCATCACATGATTTTTTGATATGTTTATAGCACTTGTATTATGACAATAAAGTATCATAGGTTCAGTGATTTCTTCCTTCATACCTTTGAGTAGTTGTTTGATCCATACAATGTTTGTATAATTTACTGTAGCAACAACATATTTAGCTTTAGCAATAGATTGAGAAATGCAGTTTTGTTTTTTGCTAGTCCATGTAACCAGCCTTTTGTCTAAGAAAAATGCTCCTCTATGGGTGCTCTTTCTATCATCAATATTTCCATACTAATCAGCATCAGTGTAGGCTCTCAATTCAAATTTCTCATTTTTCTTGTAGTATAGACCATAATCCTTGGTTCCTTTCAATATCTCATTATTCTCTTAATAACTATCAAATTATTATCCCTGGGATTAGCAGATAATCTTGCAACTATCCGTATAGATAATGCAATATCAAGTCTAATGTGTACTATATATTGTAATTTGCAATCATAAACCTATATAATGTTTGATTCACCTCAGTTGAATCATCATTCTTTGACAATTTATGTCCTGTCACCATAGGTGTACTTACCGACTTGGAATCCTCCAATCCAAAAGTTTTCAGTATCTCCTTAACATAATTTGACTAAGTGATGTATATACCATATTTCATCTAATGTACTTGCAAACCCATAAAGAAATTTGATCTCTCCAAACATAGACATCTCAAATTCTTTCTTCATTTCATTTTCAAAAGCCTTACATAAAGTATCTTGACCTCCAAATATGCTATCATCAACAAAAATTTCAAATAACAAAATAGCTTTGTCTTTCTCTGTCTTTAAGTACAGGTTATTGTTATCATCAGTTCTCTTAGATCCAATCTTCACAAGATAATTATGGAGCCTTTCATACCCCACTGTTGGTGCTTGCTTCAAACCATATAAATCTTTGTATAGTCTACATGCCATGTTTTTGTTGTTAGCATCAACAAATCCTTCTAGCTATTCTATATAAACCTTTTTCTCCAATATACCATTCAGAAATGTAAACTTAACATCCATTTGATAAACTTTGAAACATTTGTATGCAGAGTAAGCAAGCAGAGTCTTACTCCTTTCAGTCTTGCAATAAGGGAAAATGTTTCTCCATAGTCAATCCCTTCTTATTGTGCATAGCCTTTACAGACTAATCTTTCCTTGTTCCTTGTGACTTCACCATTTTCATCTAACTTATTTGTGTATAGCTACTTGGTACCAATCACATTTTTGTCTTCTGATTTAGGAAATAGAGTCCATGTCTTATTTTTCTCAATTTGTTCAATCTCTTCTTTCATGGCTTTACTCCAATCCACGTCTTCTAAGGCATCTTTCACTATTTTAGGTTCTTACATGCTCAACAAACATGTATCATTTCTCAATGTGTTCCTTGTCATTGGTCTAGTATCTTTGTCTCCAATGATTTGTGTAGCAGGATGATGTCTCTTGACATACTTAGACAATCTTGGTTCAACTCTAGCTTCTTCATTCGATCTCTCAACTTCCAAATCACTATGTACATCTCTTTCATGTACACTAATCTTAGAATCAAAATGTGCCTCAACTTCACCTTGTAACTCAATGCCTAAATGTAGCTTGGTTTCTGAATGTAACTCGACATTCATAGTATGTGACTCGCTAGTCACTGAAACTTGTTGTTGGTTTGTAACTCCATGCATAGCATCTTCTTCAGTAGGCATACCTTCATAAAAGTATATAAATGATTTGTATTCTTCTAGTTCCTTCATAGGTTCAGCCTCATATACTTCTGTGTATTCATCAAATTTCACATTTGCACTTTCCACAACTTTCTTAGTGTTAGTATTTAAACACTTATACACTTTAATTCTTGTAGAGTAAGAAATATACCTTCTTCACTTTTTGCATCTAGTTTACCATTCTTGACATCTTTAAGAATATAACACTTGCTCCCAAATACCTTAAAATATTTTACATTGGGCGAGTATCCATACCATAGTTCAAAAGGTCTAGAACTAGTACTTTTCTTGACTTATTCACAGTTCAAGGTATAGACATTTGTACTTACAGCTTCTCTCCAGTATTTCAAAGAAACATTTTTCTCAATCATGAGTGTCCTAGCACAATCCATTACAGACATGTTCCTCCTTTCAGCAATTCCATTTTGTGGAGGGGTTCTAGGAGAAGATGTCTGTCTTTTGATTCCTATGTCATTACAAAACATCTCAAAATCATCTCATTTGAATTATTCTCCTCTGTCAGATCTCAAACATTTTAGGCTTTTACCTGTTTCTTTCTCAAATCTTGCTAAGTACCACTTAAACATATGGAAAGTGTCAGATTTTTGTTTTAGAAACATAATTGTCATCATTCTAGAATAATCATCAACAAGTAGCATAATGTACTTATCTCCTTTGTAGCTTTACACTTTAGTTGGTTTGCAGAAGTCAATATGAACAATCTCTAATATTCTTTTAGAGGTATAAATCTTACTCTTAAAACTTGACTTAGTCATTTTGCCTAGCTGACATTGTTTGCAAATTATATTGTCAGGATTCTTCAACTTAGGAAAACCTTTGACTCTTTTCATGTTACTGATACTAACCAAGTTATCAATTGACATGACATAACCTCTTGTGCCATGGCCACACATCATCAAATTCTACAACTAGATAAGTAGCATCCTCTATATCAAGGTAGAATAGATTAACTCTAGTTTGATCACCTTTTCCAATCAGTTTTTCATTAGTATCATATATCTTAGAAATCTTGTTTTTAAACTCAAGCTTACAACCTAAATTATTTATTTGTGACACACTCAACAAGTTATAGTTAAGTCCTTCAACATAGTAAGCATTGTCACATTAAATGTTTTCTATGAGCTTTATAGAAGCTTTTCCTTTTATCAAACATAGTGCATCATTACCAAACCTTACACTATTTCCATCATAATAATTCAAGGTAATGAACTTACTTTTATCTTCAGTCATGTGATGTGGACACCCATTGTCAATGATCCATGTGTCATTCTTGTTCACATAAGACACTAGTGCAATTGCCTCATCCTTATCATAGTTATCCTTCATTGCAACATACACCACTTCATCATCATG
Organism: Cupressus sempervirens; assembly: GCA_028749045.1. Lineage (NCBI taxonomy): Eukaryota > Viridiplantae > Streptophyta > Pinopsida > Cupressales > Cupressaceae > Cupressus > Cupressus sempervirens. The sequence goes on from CM053785.1 coordinate 636,170,380, forward strand.
CTCATTAGATCCATCTTTTGTTTCCTCTTCAGTAATGTAGCAAGACTTTTTGCCTTTGTCTTTGTAATCTTTGTTGTCTTTATCTCTTCTACTTTTTTACTTGCCACCACCTTTGTAATTGTTTTTCTCTAGACATCTAGCAGTAATATGACCAATCTCATTGCAATTGAAACACATGATAGGCAACTTACCTTTGAACTTGTCTTTACCTCTGTGAAATCTCCTTGCTAGTAGTGCTTCAAGTTGAATTACATCTTTCTCATCTGTATCACTGTCACTAGACACATACTTTGCCTTTTTCTTCTTCTTTTCATTAGTTTCCTTCAACGGTAGCTTAGCTTTGAAAGAAGATTCAATATTTTTAAGTTTGTGATTATCAAAATTAGATAACTCAAAAGTAGTGAGCCTACCTACCAGACCTTCAAGAGTTAGATCATTCCCTAGCATACATCTTAGTTATTGTATTGTAGAAACTCTAATAGCATAGATGGGTACAAGTGTTCTCAAAACTTTGCTTAGTACAGTATCATCATCTATTTTACCAATAGCTTCTCTTATTGCATTAACAACATCTTTTATCCTAGAGCAATATTGAGCAATATTCTCACCTTCTTGTATTCTCATAGCATCAAACTTACCTCTAAGACTTTTAGCTTTAGCTCTTAGAACATTCTTGTCACCTCCATAGATAGTGTGTAGAGCATCCCACATTTTCTTTGCACTGTCATAATCCTTGATAACAACAAACTCAACAGAGCTTAGGGTAGAGGCAATCTCCAACATTTCTGGGTTGTGTTGTTTCTTCTTTTTAAGATCTTTAGCAGTTAAGGCTTTAGTAGGATCAACATGCTTAACATCAATGGTAGTTTGTGCATGATCTCCAAGACCTTCTAGGTGTAGCTTCATCAGATTTTTCCATGCAGGAAAGTTATCTCTATTAAGCTTGGGTACCTCTCTTTTTGACATCTTGATCTTTTTTTTCTAGTACATTCAAACTAGTCCTCTTAAGTAGATAGCTCTAATACCAATTATTGGAATTCTTTAGAATAACTGAGAGGGGGGTGAATCAGTTATCCAAGGTCTAGATGTACAAATAAAACTTTTCATATCTTAGTGAACCCATATCCATAAAATATTTTCATCATGCATGCATCCATTAGATTATGCAATCACTTAACTTGTAGGTTACTGTCAAATCAACTTGCAAAAATGCAAACATGAAACATAACACATTTAATAACACATTTGACATAATTATTTAACATGGAAACCCAATTTGGGAAAAACCACTAGTAACATGCTACTCATTCTCACTCTTCTAAAATGATGCTCTATGAAAGGCCAACCCTATTAAAGGTTACAATGCACAATGTTAAATGTGACCTAGTTAAAGGATTTCAATCACACTATTAGAAATGAGCCTTGTTAGAGAACTTTAGATCATTCACTTGAAATATCACCCAGTTAAAGGATTTACAAATGACTGTTAGGTCAACCTTAATCCAAAGGATTTACCCTATACTGATACAACAATTATAAAGTAATAGTAAGGCTTACTGATAACATCTTACCACGCTTGCAGATTATAGATCTTTGTTTTAGTCCTCCATTCTACTTGGCGAAACTTCAGCTCTGATAGATTGTTCACCCTTCAAGCATCCTTGACCTTAAGCCTTCTTGCTTTGCTTGCCAATGCATTCTCTTTACTTAGGTCATTGAATGAAGCAATGCCCTATACTCCTTGTCTTCCTTCGTTCTCGCACATGACAACCCCTACTTCTGACCAACCATCTCTATAAATAGAGAATTAAGATCTTTTTTCATTCATCCTCCATCATTCATTTTAGGGTTGGATTATATTAGGTAGGATTCAATGAATATACCCCTCATTTCATTTCATTCCCTTCTAGAAAATTCTCCTTCAATCCTCTTTGAATTCACCTCAAAATGGTTCATCTTGAATTTTTTGCCACCAACTCATCAAGCTTATCTTCTACATGGTTCATACAATCCAAGAAATCAAACTTATTGGCTCAGATTCATCAAATTATCAATCTTTCTCATAATGCTGACACTCGACATTAATAGGCTTCTGATGCTCGGCACATACTACATTGCTCGGCATCCACCATCAAAACACTCAGCACGAACTAAAGTTTACTAGTGCTCGACATCAACTAAACTTTACTCGGCTTACACTATTTCATTCAGCATACACTAAAATTGATTAGCATACACTAAAATTGATCACTCGGCTTACACTAAAATTGACTTTGCTTGGCTCCAAATAATTTTTTTCTCATCTTGCACTAACTTTTCTTGACACCTACTTTGTAGAATGTTAAGCTTGGCAGACTAACTTCGTTTAACTTGTTCTTCTGAACTTAATCAGCAAAACCATCCTTTGCAACCTTAAGTAGAATATCAATGAACTATAATATCACTATCTTAATTGATCCTTGTACTCCTTTTTCATACCATAACTCAATCTTTCCTCTAGGTGCTATTGTAACCTCATTTGATCAAATCCTCTTCATTAATCAAACAAATGATAGTACTTAAATCATATAAGTAATAAGTAGTAGGTTTGGCATCAGTGACAAAACAATGATTGAAACATATTTATTATACTTCTATCAATCTGTTTCCAACAATGATCATCCTTGATCTATGCTATTGGATAGGGTTTGAATGGATTTGACTACCTCTACAACTTCAACAAGTCTACCAACTCCTCAAATGCTAGATTATCTAAATTACCATTATAAATGATCACTTTATAACCATTTCAACATCATTATCTTATGACCATATTTGATATCTAATCCATAAATTCCTTGGTATACTCCTCCACACATAAAACATTTATATTTTAATTTTTTCAACTTCCTAAACAAATTCACTTTGTATTCTACAGGTGAGAACTTGGACTCTCATGACTTGAAATTCTCCATGCTCCTTCTTTTCCTTTTAAACTATAAATGGTCCCACCATAAAGATGCATGAAATCCTAAAATTTTAAAGCATACTTGACCTTCTTATCTTCACTTGTGCCCTCAAATTAATTATTTTTCCATATTTTTGATCTAATCAAGCAACTCATATAAATCTAACTTGTCATCATAATCAAGTGGATCAAAATGGGGTTTCTTATTCAACCTAGTTATGTCTCTTATAATTCTTTCATTTTCATGATCAGATCATGGTGTTTCTTCTTCTTGTTCTTTTTCATCTCTACTCACATTCTCAATGTATCTACCTCTTCTCTAGAAAATATCCACAAATTCTAACCTAGCTGAAATTTATCACATCATGTACATCATGGTTGAATCTATATCTTTCTTTCAAAGAACCATCTTATTCAATTCCTCTACAATTTCTAGATAGATCCTTAATTTTCCACCCCACAAAAATCAAGTTAGGGCTTCACAAAAAATTGGAATTGAGATTCAACATCCACAAGGAACAAAATATTGTCTTTGATGTTGCTTGGTGTAGAAAAGGACATCAGGGACCTTAATGATATCTACACAACCCTTTTTGCAAGTATAACACACATTAAAAAATAACAATTGAGAGACAAGAAAGATCAACCTTCTTACTATCATAAATTCAATTATAATAGATCTACGACATGTAGTCTTATATGCTAGGAATACATGCTAAATTATAGATAGAATTACTTAAGCCTGTCCTTTAAGAGGTTATCTAGCTATTATATTCACCATTTTTTCCCAAAAGGATCAACAATACACATTACAAAGCCTTTTGAACACATATGTTGGCCTAGAAAGATTACATTTTGCAAGAATGGGAAAGTTTATTACAAATATAGCCCAAGTCTCAAATTATATGGATGTCATTCCATAAGATGTGAAATTAGTATTCAAGCCAAGATTAAAATCCACATAAGATCCAAGAACATCAAGATGTACACCATTATGCTTCACCAATTAGCAAATTCCTTCACGAGATCAAAAAGCATGTACTAGAAATTGTAAAACCACAAAGAACAATTTTGTCCAAACAAGAATCTCCAATAACTTAAGTCTGAAGTAACAAATTAAGTTACAAAGCTAGGGAAATATCCAACATGATCTCAAGAACACATCTCTTGGTTGGTGATAGGTAAGAACAAAAATTGAAGGTACACTACATGAAACACATAAACTGTACATATAAGAAACTAAAGAAGAAGAAAAAGTATCGCAATATTTCCAAGAATTCGAGATATTCTTGCATCATCCATACCTTGACTACACCCTCAGAACCAAGTTGCCTACTTGGGGTTAAGTTAATAAAGGAAACTTGTTCACTAGTTTTCTCTCCAAAACTACATAAATATTTGCAGTTTAATGTTTTCTTTTTGGTGTTTCAAGAAAACACTCTTACCTTCTTTTATATTTATCATTTTTACAATGTTTACCAAAGGCATTTAAAATGATTGTTCCCCTCCTACATGCACCTAAATAATCAAAAATAGAGAAAACCTAAAACCCAAGCTCAACATATTAGCTTTCTAGATTAATTTAATTGTGAAAATGAAAGATTGACTGCAATATAGTGACATTTTTAATCATGCTTTCTTGTTAAGAATTTAATAATATCATTAGGCAACCCATTGGGAATAGGAGTCATTGAATGGCCCAAAAGAAACTTAGCTTTAGAACTTGATATGCTATTAGAAACATTGAACAAAAAAAAACCAAACTACTAACAAACTAAGATAATTAAATTGAAAACAAAATTTGTGCACCGACACTAAAGAGGAAACTCAAAAATTAAATAAAATTTCCCATCTTATATTATCTAGCAATGATCTAGTGACTCAAGAAAAACTATTCAGTAGTTGACAAACCCAATTTTCTCATTGTATAGTCCTTCAGATGATCTATATCATCCAAAAGAGTTATATGATGGATAAAACCCAACAAAGAGCTTCAAAACTATTTCAAAAATATAAAAAAAACTCACTTCACCTTGATGTGCACGAACACTACTTTGAAGTCAGTTAGTGAGTTTTTCTCTTTTGTTATTGCAATTACATCGTCAACATCAACTTTTTTGGGATATTCATTCTTATAGACAAGTGAAATTTGAGTTATTATTGTGCCCTCTAGTTTGGCTAGGCATTTTATAGGGAAACATCTTGAATGCACAACATTTGGAGCTCCCAAATTGACCTCTTGTTGGTTGAAATAATTTTCTTTGTGAATCAAATGAAAAAGTGATTTCTCCTATTTGATAATGTTGCTCATAACTTATACTTTAGGAAGTGTAACCCTTCATCAATCTTGAAGAAAAAATATTCTATAATGCTAAGAAAATAAATTTCCTCATTGATTCTCTTATGCACTTTACAATTTATCTCAACATCATGCCTATTTACGTGAAGACTTGAAAGTGAATTTCAGTCTATACTTTGAGAAATGGGCCTTTGTTCCCCACTTTCCTCAACTTGGTGAAAGACAAGTCATCTATATCATCTTTCTCATTTCTTAAGTCAAGGTTGTATTCATTTTCTTTTTGAAAGAGAAACACTTAGTCAAAATTATTTATATCTCCTTATTATTCAACACTTACCATTAGTATTAATTCAAGCATGCATTATCATTATCAACAACAAAATT